>JAOXYA010000045.1:48096374-48113737 GCA_028565675.1 Sorex palustris | reverse complement strand
CTCTTTGTATTGCAGAGTTCCATTATACACACTAATCATGGCTTTATCTAATCACCTGTTCAAGAACACTTGATTTTGGCAGATTCAAATAACGTGCTGTGGATATTTGTGTGCAAGGATATAAATGAATAAGTTTTTTCCTTCTCCAATGTTGCAATATTGCAAATATCCAGCATTGTAAAATTGTTCTTGCAAATGTTATTTCTAATAATGGAGTTTTGTAAAATACCTAAATTTTACAGAGCATTGCTATATCCCATGTAAATAAATTTTTAAAACTCCCCAAACTCGTGAATTTTAATTGATTGTCATAATTTATGATTTATTGCTATAGTAAAATTTCTTATTCTTATATGTTTATTTTCTAAAATATAAAAATCTTGAGAGCTTTGTTGTAAAACCAGAATAGACTCATTAGCCTTCCCTTGGGATCTCACAAGCACAATGGTAATAAAAGCCTAATTCTCTTACATTTCCTAATTTTTAAAAACTGGAGCAACTGTGTGTCATTTACATTCAGAGTGATCTCTGCTTCTGACTACAGACCACACCACTCACCCTGTCAAGTCATCTTGAAAATGCGTATGTGCCTTTGGTCACCAGAGACATGACTGCCTGAAAAGCACCTGCAAAAGCATACCTACATTTGCAAAAATATTTTCACTTCTGCAAGACAGACTTTGTACCAGAAGTGAACAGGAATAATATGAACCAAAACATTGTATTTTATTTTCTTTCTGTTTGCTTTTTTTTTTGTACTTAGCAGTACTCAGAGGCTACTCTCCACGCTGTGTTCAGGGGCCACTCTCGGTGGTGTCTGGCGGACCATGCTGTACTAGAAATTACATATAAGCCTCCTGCATGCAAAACAGGAAGTTGGCCTGTTGAGCTATTTCTCTGACCTCAAAATTTTTATTTCCTGATGCACATGATATTAGTAAACCTACATGAACTCATTACTGCAAAAGGAGTACACTCAGGGACCACTAAAGAAATATGGCTTTCAGTTTCTCCAATAAATAAGAACATGCTGTTAGTTTAAAAACAACCCCCTCTATTCTTTTACAATCATATCACATTCCAGTTATTCATTTTCAGTAATGTGCCTCTCTGCATTTAATCTGTCTAGTCTTTCCCCAAGTGGTATCTCTAGCTCTCCCACCACAGAAACCGCTTAGGATTCTGATGTGTATTTTATGGAAAACAACCAGTTAATGGAGCTGGGATTTCCTTTTGATCTGGTCCATACATCATGCCCTGAGGTAAAACTAGATAGAGGAGGTCACTAGACTATATTTTAAGAAAACTAAAGAGTACTGAATTATTCACCTTAAAAACAGTAAAATTTGCCCAATAATCAACCTCAAAAAATACAAAAATACATTTATCTGCATTGGCTAATAAATTAGTATCAAGATAAAATCTGCTGGAGAATAAAAATTCACCTTTCTCTTTTATCTACTAAGACTACAAAAACATCTAACTAAAAGCCAAGAAGTACTTTCATAAAACATTCAAATATAATATTTAGAAGTTAAAAAAATTCTTTTTTATGACGCCAGGGATTGAACCAGACCTCACAAATACCATGCAGGTGCTCAACTGCTGTGCTCCATGCCAAGCCCTGAGGTGTATGAGACGTTAAGTCTCTAACATTATTTCACAGTCTGCCTTTTCTTGGTTTTTCTTACTCCTGTATTTGGAAGAACTTATATTTCAATTGAAATTATTACCGTGAATTTTTTATAGTGTTAACATTATACTCAGGGTTTGAGGAACAAAATTACTGTGCCTTCACCATCACCAAAGTACCAAACCCTTCATCACTGTTGGCATGACATTTCCAGTCTACCTCTCTCTTGTTCCCCACATCCCCTAGTAATTAGTAATTTCAGTTTTGTGCTCAAAAACCAAGGATTTGTCATCATCAAGAATGTCAATTCCTTTGTTTTATTTCTCTATATACCACAAATGAGTAAGACTGCCTGCTGACTTCCTGAAGGTCCATCCAAGTTGTAGCAAACTACAAGATTATACCTTTCTTATAGTTGAGTAGGAATTCATTGTATCTATACCCCACAACTTATTCTCTCATCTGCCCTTGAACATTTGTGTTGTTTTCATATCATGGCCAGTAAAATGCTATAGTAAGCATGGGTGTACATACATCTTTTCAAGTTAATGTTTTTGTGTTTGGGGGGAAGTGCCAGTGTGAGGTGAAACCAATAAAGGCAGAGTCCTATGGAAACTCTAGTCTTACTGTCCTTGAAAAGTCTCCGTACTTTTTTTCATGCAAACTGAACCAGATGACATGCCCACTAATCATGAATGTTATCACATATTCTCACCAGCTGGATTTTCTAGTCTTTTTGATGAAAATTATAAATACTATCTGGCAGTTTTTCATGCAGACTTGACCAGGCCATATGGTGTACTGCCATTCAGCTAAAAACTCTGCTGGGTATGTCTGCAGTGGATTTCCTGCATGGGCTTCATATCTGAATTGTTGGAATGAGAAACACAAGTTGTCTTAAATGGATGGGCTCTTCCCATCAGCTGTTTAAACAGCAAAGAAAGGATGATCCTTCCCCGAATAAGTTGGAAATCCTCTAGCCTAAAAGCATCTGAGATCAGTGACTGGATCTTTTTCCTTGCCTCGGGAAGAAGTGTTCTTGGGATATGCTCCTTCTGCTCCAGTCTGTTGGCCATCACACTGGAGCTACACAAAGAGCCTCTTTAGATTTCTAGCTGACGGATTAGTGAGCTTGACTAGCAATCTTGGCTTGTCAAATTCCAGGATTCTATCTAAACTCCTTAAAATAAATCTTTTTAATATTATAGATAATTGTTCATCTATCCATACACCCATCCATATATTGGTTCTGCTTCTTTGGATAATCCTAATCTAGAGGGATTTTATAACTAGGCATTATTGTCTGTCACTGTGGTCTGTAAACATTTTAGTTGGTCACTAGCTCAGCTAAGAAAAAAATGAAAGAACTGAGAGAAAGGTCAAGAGCCTAAGACCTTTCTAAGTCTTGAGGACTTCTTTTAAGATCACTGTGTGTTCTTCTTGGGGAAATCGCACACAAAAGAAAGAGGAAAGAGCCAAAAGAGAGAGAGAGACTGCAAATAGGCTCTACTTGACAATGCTGTCTGGTGTTTTTCCTCCTCTTATTAAAGTCATTTTTTCTTGACTCATTTTATCCAGGGACATTGGCAGTATTTGATTGTTACATAATCACAGATTACAGTACTAATGCCAACACTTCATTCTTTTCAAAAGCTTAAATCACATTATGGAATACTAAGCTTAAAAGGCAGTTCAGTGAAATGAAAGTAGGAGTTGGAAGTTTGTAGCACAGAAAGATTGAGCAATATTATTATAAAAGGGGAGGTGGGAAACCTCACAGAATTAAATGTGTAAAGACCTGAAAATAGATAAGAGGAACAGCTAGTGATAGGATTAAAGAACAAATACATTAAACTAAACAGTATTTCTTTATATGTTGGTAAGGTTTATAAACTTATCAATATCTGATATTTATATACACATATATTCACTGGAGCTATAAAACATTCAAGTTAGCTACAATGATAAATTTAATTTAATATCTCCTGTGTATAACCCACTACATCTGAGGTAATAATTGCCTCATCTTTCATGAATTTTTAAGACACACAAATTACACGACCACAGTAGCACAATGAAGAATCAATCACATTAATAGAATTTCCTCTTTTAAAATACAGACTTTATCAAAGTTGTAAAAATTCTGAATAACATTGGACTGTGTTTCCCCCACAAAGATAGTTCTTGTAACTGCCAGCATTTGGTAAGCATACAACAATATAAATAAACAATAAAACAGTGCAAAAAAAAAGTCAGTGGGGAAGAAGGCATCACAACAAGAAAAGAGAAAGAGGAGGCGGACTCCGCGGGCCGGGTGGTGCCCGTGTGGCCGTCGCGCGCGCTCACCAGGTGGCCGATGGCCGCCGGCCACCTTCCCGGCTGGAACCGTGCTGTGCCCGCGGGGACCGGCCGGGACGCTCCGCAGGCAGCCCCGGGCTGCGGGAAGTGGGTCAAGGGCTTTCGGCTGCCACCCTGGGACCGAGCCCGGCCAGGACCTGGGGGGCTGCCGCGATGGCCGGTGGCCCAGTTCCATCCTGCTCCCCCCGCCAGACGCCCGGACAGACCACACTCAGCCCGCACAACTTCCTTGCAAAAACCCTCAGCTCACCGGAGGGCCAGTGGAAATTTATTGGTTTTTGTGTGTGTCCTTTTCCATCTTTCCCCAAGTGGCTTTTCCTTGCAAAATGCCTGACATGACACCGGAGGGGAACCTGGGAGCGGGGGCACCCCAAGGACTTAAATACAAGCTGGAGGGCACAGGTGGGCCAGGCGGGGCGCGCAGCGGCTGGGACGGACTGAAGGTTTGGTGTCCTGCAGGGGCAGCTGCGCCGGGGGCGGGGCCAGGGCCTGGGTGGGAGGGGTGAGCAGAAGTGGCGACCCTGGCTGCATCCCCTGCCCCCAGGAGGAGCAACAGGGGTGCGGCTCCAAGGCTGGGAGAAGCGGCTGTGCTACCTCGAGGCGGCGGCGCCGGCAGAGTGGGGGTTAAGGCTGGTGCCCGAGCAGCCTCTGCCGCCTCCGCGGCCTCGGGGACAAAGGGGCGCGGTGGGCAGGCGGCACTGGGCTGCGCAGCACGAAAAGGCTCCCTCTGGGCCGGGACACAGGCCCAGCGCGCTGCCCGCCCACCTGCCCGAGCCCACCACGGCCGGAGCCCGAAGGCTGGAAGGCCCGGGCCGGGCAGGGAGCCAGGTAGGAGGCCAGGGGGGGCGCCGGCCCGTGGCCCCCAAGCCTGTCCTGAGGTCCAGCCCCGGGTCCTGGATTCCAGGCCCCGAGACCCTGGGCCCTACCTGCCGGGGGCCTGGGCTCAGGGAGAGCGGGAACCCCCTGCAGCAGTGTGGGGGCAGGAGGGGCGCCCTCACCCCGCAGAGTGGTAAGGACCAGTAAAGTGACGGGCAGCAGCAGAGCCGCGGGCCCTGGGTGTCCTCCCCGGGCTCAGGGCAGTACACAGACGGGCCAGAAGGAGAGGGGGGCCCGGGACACCCCAAAGCCAGACTCAAATGCCCCGGGAGAGGGGAGCGCCTCCCGCCCCTCTGGGCATCATCTGGAGAAGGTGCCCCTGCGCCCCGGGCCCTCCTAGCAGCAGCCGCCCCCGGCCGGCTTGACAGGGGTGCTGTCGATCTTCAGGTTGGGCCTCTCGCCCCCCGAGGCGGCCCCCGGCCCCATGCGCTTTTTGATCTCGGCGGCCATGGTCATGAAGGCCTGCTCCACGTTGGTGGCGTTCTTGGCACTTGTCTCCAGGAAGGGGATGCCCAGCGAGTCTGCGAACTCCTGCCAGGGTCAGGGATGGAGGGCACGGGGTGGGGGGGAGGTGAGTGGGGAGATGAGGGGCAAGAGAAGAGAGGAAGGGAAGGGAGAGCAAGGGGCCAGGGGAAGGGATGGGAGGGGGAAGAAGGGGAGAGGCAGGGGAGGGGACAGAGGGAGGGGGAGAGACCGAGGCAGAGGCAAGGGAAGGTGAGAAGGGAGAAGGGAAGCAGCAGGGGAGGGGGAAGGGGAGCGTGGAGAGGGGAGGCAGGGCAGAGGCGGTGCAGCAGCTCACCTTGGCGGTGGTGTTGTCCACCACCTTCTTGGTGGTCAGGTCGCTCTTGTTGCCCACCAGCAGCTTGTTGACGTTCTCGCTGGCGTAGCGGTCGATCTCCTGCAGCCACTGCTTCACGTTGGCGTAGGACTCCTGGGGCAGGCCGGAGTCCCGGGTTCGGCTGCGCGTCAGCCCGCGCCCCCCAGGCTGGCCCGCCCTGGCCTCCCCCACGAGGGGACACACCCGGGCCACCGAATCAGGGTTCCCAGCGGCCAGAATGCTGGAGAGCCGCAGGCCGACAGGGGGTCGCGGACAGTCACATGGTGAGGGACAAGGAAGGGTTCCGGCTGGGCCCCCCTAGGCCCCCGGGCGGGTCTGTGCGAGCCAGGGGGCGCAGGGCCGTGGAAGGCAGGGAGGACTGGGGGTCCTTCCAGCTGGGGTGCGGGGCGCAGCAGGCCTGGGGAGCTCTCCCGGGCTCGGGACAGCAAGCCAGAGTGGGGGCCAGTGGCTGGCACTGGGGCTGTCCCCGCGCCCTATGGTGTGGCCCTCAGAGCCTCAGTCTCCTCAGTTCTAAGGAACAGCAGGGGCGGGGCTCCGGGGTGCCAGGGAAGCCCTGCGGGGTGGCAGGGACGTGAGGCAGCGTGTTCTGGCTGGGCAGCAGGGGCTCTGTGCCGAGCTGATTGGGGGGCATGGCGATGGCGGCTCAGGGGGGGCCGGGAAGGACCAGAAGCAGAAACCTGGGTCAGACAGGGCCAGTCCCTAGAACCCCCCAGTCCGTCTTCTCATCCAGAAAATGGGGACCCCACTGCTTAGCTCCAGGGGTGAGGTTGTGGGGGTCGGAAGGAGGGGCGAGGCGGGAGGGAGGGAAGCACAGAGCCGGAGGGTGCAGCGGGGGGGAGGGGGCTTGCGGCAGAGTCAGGGCGCCCGAGGTCCTGGGGGGCCGAGACGGGGTCAGAGAAACGGCCCGTGAGGCTGAGGACACTGTGGCAGGGGTCAGCGGGGACGGGGCCACTTTCCACAGGGCAGAAGGGACAGCAGGGTCTAGCCGCTGCAGGGTTGGGGTACAATCTCCCCACAGCCTGTCGGCCTGTTCTCTAGGGAGCTCCATGCAGCTGCACCTCGCAATAAGGCTGGACCCACAAGCTGCCCCTCGGAACAGGGCTGCTCCCACGGCCCCAGGGCCGGACCCCCACAACAGAACCCGGTGATGCAGGAGGAACAGAGCCGGCGAGCTCAGATCCTGTCAGATGCCCGTGCCAGGGACGCAGCGGCGGCCCCGAGGTACCTGGTCGGTGACGTCGTACACCACGATGATGCCGTGAGCACCCCGGTAGTAGCTGGAGGTGATGGTCCGGAAGCGCTCCTGCCCCGCGGTGTCCCACTACAAGAGAGCAGGATGGGGGGGATCGGCTGGGCCCCCTGACCCGAGCCAGCCTCGCCCCTCCGGAGTGGGGGTCCGGCGCACTCACAATCTGCAGCTTGATGGTCTTCCCGTCCAGCTCGATGGTGCGGATCTTGAAGTCCACCCCGATGGTGCTGATGTAGCTCTCGGTGTACGTGTCATCCTGCGAGACCCCGCGCGGACTCAGCGGCTGGCCGGCCTGGCCCCCGCCCAGCCAGCCCCATGCCCCGACCCCGGGCCCCGCCACTCACAGCGAACCGCAGCAGGAGGCAGGACTTGCCCACGCCCGAGTCGCCGATCAGAAGCAGCTTGAACAGGTAGTCACTGGGGGAGAGACGCGCATGAGGCCGCCAGGGACAGCTCGGCCATCACTGCTGGCTGCTGGGGGCCCCGCACGTGGTCCTGGGGTGGAACCTGGCTGGCCAGACCCATGTGCGGGGGAGGGGGGGGCAGGTCTGCGGCACTCGGTCCTCCCAGCGGGGAGGATGCCCAACGGTGGAGTTTCCACTTGACAAGAAAATGGGACCACGCGGGGGCATGACCTGTGACCTGCCAGGTGGCAGACCCCACGATCGCAGGTCCGGAGGCGACTCCGGGCGCCCCACTGCACACCCCGCAGGCGGGCCTCCAGCACAACCTAGGTCGGGGCGGCCAGGCAAGAAGGAAGCCACTCGGGAGTCACCGGGACAAGGGACAGGGGGCAACAAGTGGCAACACGAAGTGGCAGGCTGGAGGCCCCCCACAGACCACCCAACGCGGTGGGCCACGAAGGGGCGCCGCACTCCCGACTCCAGCAGGCTCCAGAGCGCCCCTTGCAGCAAGTGAGGTGCTGTCCGTGGACCCCAACCCCAAGAGAGGGGGAGCCCCAAGTCCGGGCGAGGGGGCTGTGCTTCCCCCGCCCAAGAAAACCCGGGGCCTGGATCAGCGAGGAAAAGGAAGTGGCAGAAGAGGAAGGCAGCGGCGGGCACTGTCAGGGGGGCTGGGGCACAGGGCGCCCCCTCCCCAGGGACAGCGGCCGCGCAGGGGGCAGGGGCAGCACCCCCCGCCCCGCACAACTTCCCCCAAGTCGGCGGAAGGGAGGGGGTGTGACCGCGGGCCGGGGCGCGCGGGGCCGGGGAGGCGGCGGGACGGGCCGGGAGCCTCCGGGGCCCCTGCCAGGGTGACCCAGGCGGGGCCGGGCTCGGGGACGGCGGCCCGAGGCTCCCGGCGCGGGCACTGGACGCCGGGGACGCGGAAGGGCAGAAGGGACGACGGCCCGGGCCAGGGCGCAGACGGGGCCCCGACGCCGCGCAGCGCCTGCACCCCGCTGTCACTCTCAGGCAGCAGGTGGGGAAACTGAGGCCCGGCGCCGCGGGGTCACCTGACCCGGAGGGCGCGGGAGGGACGGCGCCCGGACTCCGAGTGGCGGGCGACCTCGGGGTCGCCGTCTCTCAGGCCACACGGGTGCCAGCACTGGGGCGTCGAGCCGGGGTCCTGGGGCCCCCGAGGGGAGGGGCAGGACCCGGATGTGGGGGGGGGTCAGCGGAAGAAGGACCCGGATGTGGGGGCGCCGCGCCGTCCTGACCCAGGCCGGACCACCCTGGGAGGCGAAGAGCCCCGGACTCGGGACCGAGGCTGCGCCGGGCGGCGCGGGCGGGGCTCACTCACTATTCGGGGTTCATGGCGGCGGCGGCGGCCCGCTCGGTCGCTCCCAGTCGGCTCTGCTCCGCCTCCCGTTCCAAGATGGTGGCCGCTCCGCCCCAGAGGCCCCGCCCGCGGCGCGCAGGCGCACACGCTCCCGACTCGGGCCTCGCCGCAGGGCTTCTTGGGAGTTGTAGTCTGCCGCCCGGGCCCGACTCGCCCGCTCCGGCCGCACCCCACTGCGCAGGCGTAAACAGGAGAAACCCGCGCCCCCTTGCCCACACCCACCAGCCGCCGCGCGTTGCTTTCTGGGACTTGGAGTTCGCTCCCCAGTCACGCCTGAACTGGAGGACAGCGCTCGGGAGCCTGAGGGCGTCCCTGCGTTGGAAGCTGAGTTTGGGGCTGACAAGTCTCCCGACTATAGATAGTGCCCGTCACCCCTACCCTCCCACCTCCAGGAGTCGTAAGCGTTAGTAACACTTCGTTTATCCCAGGTGCTTCGTGTGCCAGTGCTCCATCATCATCCCACCGAAGGTGTCATCACACTTTTTCAGGCGATGAGCCGTTCAAGGTCAAACTGCTTAGTTAAGGGTAGAACTCAACCCAAACCCACGGCCTGTGGGGCCCGAGGTAATAATTTGGGGGGAGGGCGCTTTCCTTGCACACCGCTGGCTGGGATCAATCCCCTGCATTCCTATATGGGTCCCTGAGCCGGCCAGGAATAATCCTTGAGCATCCCCAGGGGTGGCCCCAAAAACAAAAGACCCAAACGCGTGGTCTGGAATTTGGTGACTTCCCGAGGTGAACGCTGTTAAGGGAATCCCTCTGTGAAGGCCCGAGTATCAGACAGCAGCTGAGCGCTAGAGCGTTGCCCTCTGCAACGGTCCTAGCCCCTCGAGATCAGCAACTCCAAAACAGGCCCAGTCCAGATTCAAACCGTCTTTATTTCTATAGCAACAGTTGAAATGAGAGCGACCTTCTCCCCGCAGGCCCCTCGGAGCAGCCTCTGGGCCCCAGGGAGCCATCACTGTCCCAGGTAAAGCTGCAGGCGTGGGGGGAGAGTGGCAGGCTGGCTGGGGCACGCGGTGCCCGGGCCGGGGTCAGGCCATGCCTGGGAGGGAGGGGCAGTGCATAAGGCTGGGGTGCAGGGCAGGGCCCAGCAGTGAGGGCCACGGGGTGGGGTCTCCCCTCGTGGGCCAGGAGCAGCGCAAGAGGGACCAGGGGACCCTGGGGGGGGGTCACCACCGCCCAAGTGGAGCCTGGGAGATACCACCGTGCGGATTGGGGGTGATTAAGGCCTGGGCGGTACCACTAGAGGGGGGCAGGGGAGGCCAGGGAACACCGGGATACGGGGGGCTGCACGGCCAATAACTTATTTCTCTATATACACAAGCAACGGCCGGGAGGGGAGGGTGGGGTGCTGAGTGTTCTGAGTCTGGGGCCTCGGTGGGGCTGTGGCTCTTGCCGCGAGAGCAGCTGGCCCGCGCTGCTGGCCGGGAGTACGGGCAGGAATAAATTAGGGATCGATCCGGAACAGGCGGGCCCAGCGTCCGGGGCTCAGGCGGAGATGGCAGGGGGGGGGTTACCCTGAGATTGAACAGAAGAGACGGGGGCTCGGGGAGACACAGGCGGAGGCGCAGCCCAGGCGCGGGGCGGTGGGCAGGGGGCAGTGCTGGGCCTGGGCGCCCCGTCGGAGTTAGCCCACCAGGGAGCTGCGTCGGGAGAGGTCCATGGAGCTGGAGCTGAGCGTGCGGCTGTCCGAGAGGCCTGTGCTTCCAGGCTGCGGGCAGAGGGGCCGGCTCAGCTCCGAGTGGGGAGACCAGCCCCAGGCCCGCGCTGCCGGCCCGCCGGCCACCCGCCTGGCCATACCTGGACCTGCTCCTCCGCGCTCTTGTTGAGGAAGTTGAGCGAACTGGCCCGCTTCATCCTGTGGAGCAAGGACCTGCAGGGTAGCCGGGGTGGGGGGCTGAGGGCTCCCGGGCGGGGAGGGATGAGGCTGGGCCGGCTGGGGGCTCACCTGGGGTTCGGGGGCTCCTGGGGCCCGCCGCCCTGCAGCTTCTTCACCAGCATCTCGCTGCTGCGCCTCAGGGCGTCTCGGAGCTTCCCGAAGGATCCACTGCGCCGCAGGGCCCCGCTGCCATCCTGCAAGGCGCGCTCAGTCTCAGCCCCACCATGGGCTGGGCCGGACCGCGGGAACCCCCGTCCCTCGACTGACTCACCCCACTCCACTCGGCTGCCGGCCCCGCCTCGTCCAGCTCAGCCTCGGGCCGGGTCCCCGCATCACGGCCGCCCCTGCGATCTCCCCGGCCACCGCCGCCGTCCTTCAACACTTCCACCACCCTGGTCTGGCTGGCGGGGTCCAGGCCCTGAGGGAGGGGCAGGGTGCATCAGGGGAAAGTCCCCCCTACTCCCCCCCCCCCCGTTCCCCCGCCCTGGGCCAGCCCCCACCTGCTTGCGGCTGCGGCTGGCGCAGTCCTCCAGTGTGTGTGCGGCCTCCAGCTTGCCCTGGCGCCGGTACAGCGCCCCCAGGCTGCGCAGCGTGGCGTTCACCGTGGGGCTGTGGGCGGCGAGAGCCCCTCAGTCACGGGCACCCACCCGGCACCCCAGGAGCAGGAGGGGAAGTCGGGGCTGTCGGGGAAGAGGAGGGCCCTCACCTGTCCACTTTACAGGCTTTGTACCAACTGCCATATTCCCCATAGGGGGCGCTGTCCCGCCGCTTCTCCTGGGCAGGGGGACAGGCAGGTGTGGGGGAGGGGCTCTCCCTGCCCGCCCCCCCTTCCTCCCCACCCGCCTGCCAAGCTACCTTGCTCTCCTCTCGCTCCTCCGCGTGCATCCAGATGGGCTTGTTGTCACCTGCGGGGACAGGGGCAGTGGCTGGCTAGCCTTCCCCCCAGTCCTCTCCTTACTGGCAGCTCACACACTTGGGGGGCCCGACCCGTGGGGGGGCGGTGGTTAGCAGGCCCGGCACTCACTGTTCACTGAGCCGAACTCCTTCTCGTGCGCGCGCGTCAGGATCTCCTTGTACAGCGCCTCGGCGTCCTGGTACTTGCCCTGCTTCAGGTAGCAGGAGGCCTGGGGGCCGGGCGGGGGTGAGCGGACAAGGAGCCCCACGCCTCAGCACCCCGCCTCCCCTGCTCCCCCTGCCCCCACCCCCGCACCAGGTTGTTCTTGGTCTTGGCCACGTTGGGGTCGTCGGGCCCCAGGCGGGCGGCGTAGATCTCCAGCGCGCGGCGGTAGTACTGCTCCACCTCCTCGGCCTTGCCCTGGTTCTGGCACAGCAGGGCCAGGTTGCTCAGCTGCTTGGCCACGTCCGGGTGGTACCTGCCCAGGACCTGGGGCGGCGGGAGCCAGAGGGGCGGCCGTGAGGGCTCCCCTGCCCGCCCGGGCGGCGCACTGGCGCGCACACGCACGCGCTGGTCCACACGCATCCGTGGACGCGCGACTGCACACTCAGACCCGCGCACAGCCTCGCGCCCGCCCGCTCACCTTCTCGCGGATCTCCAGCGCCCGCTTGCACAGGGGCTCGGCCTCCTTGTACTTGCCCCTCTTGCCGTACAGCACGGCCAGGTTGTTGAGCGTGGCGGCCACCTGTAGGGGAGCAGGGAGAATGGAGTCCCCGGGGGCCTGGGCGCGGTGGGGTCCCGCCCCCTGCCCCTCACTCACAGCCGGGTGGTCCTTGCCCAGGGTCTTCTCTCGGATGGCCAGAGCGTCGTTGAGCAGGTGGGCCGCTTCCTTGTACTTGTTCTGGTCTCTGGGCCGGGGAGGAGCGCAGGGATGAGGCCCCCAGCCCCTACTGGGGCCCCAGGTCCAGAGCCCTGAACCCTGCCCACTCATCCTCAACGGGTGGACTGGACACCAGGGGGAGACCACCGAGCCGGCTGCACCCGGCCTTGGCTTTCTGCCGGGAAGCCTTCTGCCCGGCCTTCTTCCCCCAGTGACAGGCCTGAGCCCACCACTGTCCTCTCCCACATGCAGAGGGCCACTCACCGGTACACCAGCGCCAGGATGTTGAGCATGGTGGCCACGTCGGGGTGGTCGTGGCCCGACGTCTTCTCCAGGTCCTCCAGAGCCTGCTTGCAGAGTGGCACGGCCACCTCGTAGCGGCCCTGTGACGCGTACTGGATGACCAGGTTGTGCAGCGTGCGCAGGCGCGCCGGGATCTCGTAGCCCCCATGCTGGGCGGCCACGTCCCCTCCGCCAGGACTGGGGGCTGCGGGCCAAGAGCAGGAGGTCAGGAGGCGACCGTTCCCTGGGCACTCGCTGCCGAGTCTGCCTCAGTTTTCCTCTGTGGAGTGGGGCGAACCCCAGCTCCAATACTTCAGCCACGCAGACGAAGCCCCAAGCCTCAGTTCCCTGACTGTACCTCGGGGGCGCCGGGCGGGGCATGCACGAGGCCGAGTCCCATGCCCAGGGCAGCACCGGTTGGCAGAGCATCTCCGGGATGACCCCCGGCCCCTGAGCTCTGCTTGGAAGCCCCCAAACAGAAAGAGAAACTGTCCCATGGCCAAAGAGCCCCTGCCCCTCGGGGTCAGGGGGCAGCAGCTCTCACCTGCTGGGCTTTCTCTTTTTTAGGTGGGGGCACAATGAGCAATGCTCAGGGCTTACTCCTGGGTCTGCACTCAGGGAACCTCACAGGGTGCTGGAGAAGGACCTGGGTGCCAGCAGCATGCAAAGCCAGTGCCTTCCACTGCACTATCTCCCCGGCCCCATCCTGCTGGGGTCTTTTTGTTCTGTTGTTTTAGGGCCACATCTGGCGATGCTCAGGGGTCTCTCCTGGCTCAGTGCTCAGGAATTACTCCTAGCAGTGCTCGGGGAACCATTTGGGATGCCGGGGATCGAACCCAGGTTAGCCGTGGGCCAGGCAAGTGCCCTAGCCGCTGTCCTATGAGAAAACGAATGCAGCCACGGGTCCCTGAGCCCAGTTCACCGTCCCCCCTCCCTCCCACCCCCCAGCGCCCCACACCTGGGCTCTGCTCCTCCTCATTGGGGAACAGGTCATCCAGGGAGTCCTTGGGGACGTCCCCCTTCTCCTCCTGGGGAGGGAGAGAGCGGCAGCGTCAGGGATGGTGCGGTGGGAGCGGGGTCGCGGGTTCTGACCCCCTCGCCCGCAGCCTGCCGGGGCTCACGCTGGGGGAGGCGTCCTCGTCCAGCTTGCGGATCTGGCTCATGAACAGCAGGTGCTGCTTCTCCTCCTCGAGCTGCGCCACGGCCTGCTCGCTGCGCTGCAGCTTCTGCTGCGTCCCGGCCAGCTCCTCGCGCAGCCACTGGTTCTCCTGCACCAGGCGCCGCACCTGCGCGCGCAGCTTCTGCTTCTCCGACTCCACGGCCCCCAGGTGGCTCGACAGCGCCAGGATCACCTGGGGGGCAACGGGGCTCTCCTGGGCACCTGGCCAGCCCCACCCCGGCGGCCCCCGCCCTGCCCTGTCTGCCCGGAGTCCCGCTCTGGCTCCGGCTCCCGGGCCTCCAGTCTGCGCTGACCATCCGCTGTCCACCTGGCTGTCTTGCTTGGACTGGGGAGCGGGGAGTTGGGGTGCTGTGTGCTCCTGAGCTAACCATCCTCCTGCGTTTGTTTTTGGGGCCACCCCCTAGGGATATCCAGGGCTTACTCCTGGCTCTGTGCTCAGGGATCACTCCTGGCAGTGCTTGGGGGACCCTATGCGATGCCGGGGATTGAACCTGGGTCAGCTGCTGCAAGGCAAGACAGCTGCCCCCCCACCTCCCACTGTGCTGGCTCTCCGGCCCCTCCTGTCTCTTCTGAGTGAGGTTCACAGCCTGCTGGCCCTGCCCAGGCCTGGCAGACCACTGATTGGTCACCACAGGCCCTGGCCTGGCCTGACAGGGCCTGAGACCCTGGAGGGAAGGGGTGCATGGCCAACCCCCAGAGGGTGCCAAGCCCCCAGCTTACCGACTGGCTGCTGTGGGGCCTGGCCTGGGTCCTGGGTGCCCCCAGGACGTCTCACCCGTCAGCCTGAAAGCAGGGCACCCCCCTCCCAGCTCACACCAAGCCCATCTGCGCCCGTGCCCGCACACCAGAAGGGGGACCCTGTGTGTCATCTTTGCACCTGGCGGCCACCTGGCCGAGGGAAGGTCGATGGCCATGCCCGTCCCAGGTGACTGGTAGCCAAATGCCTGGGTGACAGGTGCTTTTGCAGAGTCCCGCAATGGGGCGGGGCAGGGGCTACAGGGCTGGGTGCAGGCTGGGCAGTGGTCAGGCCCAGGGCTGCATCACAAGCTGTGAGCCTCGAGCATAGAGCTGGGAGCAGCCCCAAGGACCACCAAAGGTGGCCCCCAAAGCAAAAAACAAAGTGTCTGGAGAGCAGAAAAGTCCGCGCTGGAGGAGTTGCCCACAGGCCGGGAAACCACAGCCAGACCACTGGCCTCCCGTGTCCCCGGCGCCCGACCTGCCTACACCCCAGTACCTCCAAGGCCTCCCTGCGTGCAGACCCCCCTCAGCCCTGGCCTCTGGATTCCCTCATCTTCTGGATTTGTTCAGAAAGCCACATGGGGTCAGGGTTCGAAGCTTGGGGCAGGGATGGTCTCCTGGACACCGCTGGGAGCGACCCCCGAGCACGGGGAGAAGAGTAGCCCCTGGACACTGCAGCGTATGGCCTGGGAGTTGGCTCGACCCCTCTTGTACCCCTCCTTCCAGTTCCAGATGGTCCCCTGCTGTGCCCCTCACAGCCACCTCTCTGTCCCAGTCCCCTCACTGGGATCTGGCAGTGCCTTCCTAGCTGCGCCCCTTGCCTGCTAGGGTTCATTCTACCCCTCAGTCCGAGGAAACGTTTTATTTTATTATGAGGCCCACCACGTTTTATTTTATTACGGGGGTGGGGGGAGGGTGGTGCCAGGGGTCAAACTCAGGGCCTCCACTTGCCTTGCATACAGCCAACTGGGTTCGATGCCCTCTGATCCCCGTATCCCATACGGTCCCCTGAGTACTGCCAGGAGTGATCCCTGAGCACAGAGCCAGGAGTAAGCCCTGAGCATCACTGGGTGTGACCAAAACACAAAAACAAAATCTAACCAGGACCTCTCTCCTTGGCCCCGAAGGAAACTTTTAAAGCCTAATCTCTCTCTTGACCACTCGAAGGTCACCAACAGCTGCTTGATGTCCAGAGAACCAGACCAGACTCAGGAGGTGTGGTGGCTCTGAACCCCCATGGTCACTCTGCCCTGCTGCTGGGTGCTGAGGCGGCCTGGGCACAGGTGACCTCTGGCTGAGCTTTCTTTTCCAGGGGCTGGTGCATGCCTTCCTTGGGGTCCTGGTTTCAGTGTCATTCCCAGGGACAGGGCTCCGTGCTCACATGCATGGTTTCATGGTTTGCATGCAGGAAACCTGTGCTCCATGCGGGGCCCAGCAAAAAAAGTAAAGGCATTTGCACAACTGCCTTGCATAAGCCACAGATAAGATCTGCTGGGTCTGAGCTGGTCCTACTCTTTTCTTTGGAGAATTTATAGCAATTTTTAACAAATTCTTTCATTCTTTCTTTCTTTTTTTTTGGGTGGGGGCACACCCAGCCCCGCTCAGGGATCACTCACTGCTGGCTCTGCTCCGGAAACCACGTGAGCTGTGGCCCATCAAACCCAGGTTGGTCACGTGCAAGGCAAGCGCCCTACCCACTGCTCTATCTACGGTGCGACTGCTCAGGCCCTATAAATGCTTTTCTGCTTCTCCTTCTATGGGACCGGACTGGGGTGTTGTCTGTCTCACTGGCCTGGTATCCCTGGCACCCCACACGTCAGGCCCAGGCAGGCACCGGCTATCCGAGGTGCCAACCAAGGACCAGAAGCAGGAGGATTTCCCCCCCGCCGGTTAGTAAGGCTTCTCTCTGCCACCTGGCACACACGGCGGGAAGCGGGCCTTCCGGTGGGGGGCACTCATCCATTCCTTAAACCCGGGGCCCCGGGACCGAGTTGCCCGCTGCCCCCACGGGTTCCCTGAGCCCTCCCGGCTCGGTCCCGCCCGGCCTACCTGCGCCTCTCCCAGCCCCAGCTCGATGGCCTCCAGGGAGCGCCGCAGCAGGACCGAGCGCTCCTGGACACCGGGCTCCGCTTCGGGGGCTTCGTGGGCACCCAGGGGCGCGAGCAGCGCGCGGTGCTCGCCGCGCAGGGTCTCCAGCCCTTGGATGACGGCCTTGGTGCCCAGCACGATCTCATCCTGGCTCAGCTTCTCCTCCCGCGGAAGCACCATCGTGGCCATGGCCGCGCCGCCTGCGAAAGCGAGGGGGCGGGCAGAGGGGTGCCGGGCCTGGGGCCGCCCCGCGCCCGCCCGGACTCGGTAAACACCTCGATGCCCACAGCCCGGGTCCCCCAGGGTGCCCGGGTCCCCGAGCGGCGGCCCGCGCCGTGCCCGCGCTCCGCCTGCAGGGGGCGCGCCCGGCCCGGCTCGCCGGGGAGACGCAATGCGGTGCGGCCGGGCAGCTGGACCCGGATCCGGCCCGGCCCGGCCCGGCCCGGCCCGACCACCGGCCAGGCTCGAGCGTCCCCGGGTCAGTGCGCGCCGGGGCCCGGCCCGAGGGGGTGCGTGGAGCTCCCCGGGCCCCGCGTCCCGCTCCTCCGTGCCCGCATCCCTGCACCCACCTCCCACCTGGCCGGCGCCGACCCCGGGGAGCCCCTCCGCGGAGGAGCCGCGCCCCCTCCCCGCGGCCGGCGGCAGGTCCCGGGACCCCCTCCCCGGGCGGCCGCGCCCCCGGCCC
>JAOXYA010000045.1:48081002-48096274 GCA_028565675.1 Sorex palustris | reverse complement strand
CCGCCGGGCAGGGGCGTGGCCACCCGGGGGCGGGGCGGGGCGGGGCGGGGCGGGGCTCGCGGGTGGCCGCGGGGGTCCCGGCTGTCCCGAGGCTCCCGGTGGGTGCGCCCGGCCCCGCCGAGGTGGTGAACCCCGAACGCACCCCTAGCGTCGCTCGCGCTCCAGCATCAGACCCTTGACATTGACCGACACTAACTAGGGTCGCGCGCGCCCGTGTTAGCTCGTGGCCACTCGCGGACGCCTCCGGCTAGCGGGCACCGCTGTCCACCCAGCTGGACTCGCCCAGGCTCATTTGTCTCTTTGGACGGGCCATGCCCTGGGTCAAGCTCCTCCATCCAGGTCGCTGTAGGGAATTGCCGGCTTCTGAGGATCGGTTCTGGCCCGAGAGGAGAGAAGGGGTCCCCCGGGATGGTGGCGGAAACAGACTGTCCTGGGGGCTGTCACCTCGGGTCTGAAGGGCTCGGAGTTTCGAGTACACTGGGGGTCCTAGTTTTCCTTCCCTCCGATCCTTCACCCCTCACCCCTTCAACAGTCTCCTGTGTTCTTGGTTTGCAGCTCTTGCTCCCTTCCACCTGCCCTACAGCAGCCCAGGAAATGTGCGTTCAGTGCCTTTTAGTCTCACCAAGTCTGTGCCGGGTCCAAGTCTTGGTTTGCTGCCCGGGGTACCATCTCCCCTGCTTCTAGGCTGACATCCCTAGTGGGCGCAAGCAGGAACCACCCAGGAACACACCTGCAGAACAAGGCCTGGACCTGGGGTGCTCCTCATGGGGGAAGCCTCTGTGTTATCTTACAGATGGTTTGTGCCTTTCGCTCCAGGAGCAGGCTGCTCGCCACATTCCGCTGAGTGACCTCTTTGTGGGGGCCAGGGCTGCTAAGGGTCCCAGCATGCAGAGCTGGTGCTCTCACCCTTTGAGGGTCCCCTCGGCCCCACCTTTGTCCTTGAAACAACTTATTTTCAGTCTCTCACAAAGGGATCTGGGAAAATGTCCCCTAGAACGGCTCCCCAGGGCTGCAGAGCGAATATCCTGGCGTCTCTTATTTTTATTTTACTGGGGGTTGGGACTGGGCTTGTTTCTGACCCCAACTGACGATTTCAGGGGCCCATGAGTGGTGGCAGAGATCAACTCAGGATCAGTCATATGCAAGCCGCATTCCTCCCCTGGTTCAGTAAGACCCGCCCCCACCCAGCATCTTATTTTCAAGCTTCAGTGTGTATGTGGGGTGGGGGGAGGGAGATTTTGGTGTCTGCTTCATTTTTTTTTCTTTTTGGGTCACACCTGGAGATGCACAGGGGTTCCTCCTGGCTCTGCACTCAGGAATCACTCCTGCTGGTGCTCAGGGGACCATATGGGATGCTGGGAATCGAACCTGGGTTGGCTGCATGCAAGGCAAACGCCCTACCTGCTGTGCTATCGCTCCAGCCTCATTCAATACCATTTCACAGCTGAGGAAACTGAGGCCCGGGCAGGGAAGGCAGCTGTGTCCTTCTCTAGAGTGAGGTCGTCTGTCCCGTGTGAGGGACACGGACTGCATGGAGTGGGGGTGGAGGGAACTGAGTCTCACGTACTCTAAAAGGGGCCCACCACATACTGTCAAAGAGCAGCTGCCCCAGTGGCTCTGGACATGTGTGCGAGTGCACACGCGTGTGTGCATATGTGCGCATGTACAGGCTGAAGCATCCCACAGAAACATACGACCCAGCTCCTCCTGCTGACAGAGGGACACGTTGCTTTGACTAGCATTTTTCATGATTTTTTTTTGGCTTTTGGACCATAACTGGCTGTGCTCAGGGGTCATTCCCGGTGGGCTTAGGGCCCCCGTGGGCTTCCAGGGGCGTCCCCTCATCTCACCTGCCCTCTGTGCTCTCTCCAGCCCCAGGCCAGTGTTTTTCCCCCTTTGCAGCGGTGGTCCCTCCACAGCTGGTTTTCTTTGTGCCCCAGCGCCAGCCCTGTGCTGGCTGGCCCCTTCGTCTCATGCCCCTACTGGTGCGATTGTCACCTGTGAACCCCTGGGATACCCTGGGGACAGCACATTGGGAAGCGCTGGCTCTGCCCGGCTCTCCCCCTGCAAATGGAAAAAACCATTTCTCCGTCTCCCTCGGTGAATTTTGCAGGTTTCTGGCTCTGCTTCTCACGAACTCCCTGCAGCTCGGGTGGTTTCTTTGTGATTCTCTTTAGGCGTCTGGCCCAGCTCCCGGGCCGTGGGCAGGTGGCGGGAAGGCGCCCCCCTTTCTCGGGCCCTTATCTAACTCTCAGGGCTGAATCTGCGGGGTCTGTCGTTCACTCCAGCCCTTTATCTCGTCAGGAGGATGAGTCCGCGCCTCCCCCAGGGAAGGGAATGTTACTTCTTCCTGCCCGGCTCTGCGCCCCAACAGGCAGCCCGGCGGGCCTCCTGCCAGGCTGAGGGAACAGGGCTCCCCGCCTGAGGGTGACTCAGCTCCACTCCGTCGCCCGGTTTGCTAGGGAAGTCGCTCTTGGTCCCTTTCACATCTGTTGCTCCCCGAGAATGGCTCGGAAGTGCTCACACCCCCAAGCCTCTGCCTCCTTTGACAGCATCGGGGCACCCTGCCAAGTATATCACCCCTCCCTGCAGGATGCCAGTGGGTGCCTGACTGCTGTGGCCTGCGGGCTCCCTCAAGACCACGTCCCCCTCCCCCCCCCCAGTGAGTTGGCATGCTACGCCTCACTATGGGTCAGTGATTGCTGCCACTGGGTCCAGACTTGGGTGGGCTCAGGGTTCCAATCCTGGCCAAGACCTGGAAAAGTGGGGCTGGAGTGGAGTGATAGCACAGCGGGTAGGGCATTTGCCTTGCATGCAACTGACCTGGGTTCAATCCCCAGCATCCCATATGTCCCCCAAGTGCCGCCAGGAGTAATTCCTGAGCGCAGAGCCAGGAATAACCCCCGGAACATCGCAAATAATAAAAAAAGCAAATAATAATAAAAAAAAGACCTGGCAAAGGGGCTGGAGTGATAGCACAGCGAGTAGGGCATTTACCTTGCACGCAGCCAACCCAGGTTTGATTCCCAGCATCCCATATGGTCCCCCCAGCACCGCCAGAAGTAATTTCTGAGTGCAGAGCCAGGAGTAATCCCTGTGCATTGCTGGGTGTAACCCAAAAAGAAAAAAAAAAGACCCAGCAAAGCTGCAGCCTCTCTTCCTGGGGTCCCTTCTGTCTGTCTCAGTGGGAGGGCTTATGTGCCTTGGGGTCCGGTTTAGATGAGTTCAAAGCTGCATGTGTTCCCACTGCCAGCTGAAGTAATGGGGCTGCTCTTAGCTTCGTTTCCTCATCCGTAAAATGGGCTTCCTGGGGCTGGAGGTATTGTACCAGGGCGGGGCCTATGCACAGCATGTGGTTCCCACCCCAGAACTCCAACAGTCCCTGAACCCCAACAGGGGCCTCCCTCAAGCACTGAGCCAGGAATAGTCCCCGAGTGCAGCCAGGTGTGGCCCAGACCCCCTCCCTCCGGAAAATGAGGGTTTTGACGCCCACCTTTTTGGCACTTGAGAGAACAGAATGAAACGGTGGAGTTAAGAGCTTCACACTGTGCCTCGAACACAGTAGACAGTGTCACTGGTGATGTTTTTTGCATTTTGGAGGTGCCGGGTGGAAGCCAGGCCTGTGTTGCCTCTGCATCCCCGGCCCTGCACTGCCATCAAGTGTGTGGCCAGCCGGCCGGCTAGCTCTGTGCCCACGGAGGTCCCTTGGTGATGACCCACCCACTCAGCCCAGCTCAGCTCTCTGCCCTGTATCCCCCAATAGCACCTGCCTCTAAGCCGGGGACTGCCCACTCCTCCCCTGGGCAAAGTTCTCAGACTGGGTGGGAGCCAGGTCGCAGGGGACAGAGGCGGCCCTGCCTGTGTCCAGCAGCCCTTCAGAGTGGCCCTGACCTTCCCTATCTCCTGCCTCTCTCCTGCCATGGGCGATAATGGGGTGTCCAAACTCGCTCTCTCTCTCTGTGGCTGTAGTGGGGTGTTCTGTCGAAGGTCCTCCCTTGCCCCCGTGCTGAAAGCTGAGAGCCGGGTTGTTGGTGTTTGTACAGGGGCGCCCTCTCACTCCTGCTTTTTGGCTCCCCCTGCACCCCCAAACCATGGAGGGCGGGGGCTGGGAATCTTTCAGACTTGAAGCCTTTGATTCCGTCCTTGACCCCTAACCCCTGACACACACCTTGTGATGCCCGGCTAGATGCTGGCGCTCACCAACTGTAGCCACACTTGGGGTTCCAGACAGCAGAGCTTTCAGGACTCTGTGGGGCACTGAGCCTCCCCAGGCCCCAGCTCTCCCATCACTGGTTTGCCATGTCCCTCACCTGGAATATTCTGCAGGTGTCTGGAAGAGACCACACAGGTGGCCACTAACTTTGTGCCACCTCTGCGCATTTTCCCATGCCCCTGTGTGACATGCGGCTAGGAGGAGGCCGTCGTCTGTCTCTGTTAGGCCCTGGGGATAGGGGGTCCGCCCGCGTGCTGGGGGTGGTGGGCAGCAAGAGCTGGTGAGCCCGGTGTGTGCTTATGTGACTGCGGGGGCTGGACAAAGGGCTGACGGGCGGGCACCTGCACGCTGGGTCCGGGGCAGCGGGAGCCTCTGTCGGGGGCCGTGCACGGCGCTGCCACAGGGAGGTAGAGTCAGCCGGGTGCTGAGTGGAGAACAGTGTGCACGTGTGTGCTTGTGTGCTGAGTGCCAGAAAGAATGTGTGTTTGTGTGTGTCGGGGGGCAGTGGGTAGCACAGCAGGTGAGGCGCTCGCCTTGCATGCAGCCAACCAGGGTTTGATCCCTGGTTCTCTGTAGTCCTCTGAACATGGCCAGGAGTCATCCTTGAGTGCAGAGGAGAAGGAAACTCTGAGCACTGCGGGTGTGGCCCCCAAACAACAAACAAACCCCCCGAAGAAAACCAAACTAAACTGAATAAAAAAAACCTGTGTGTGTGAGTGTGCATGCGAGTGCATGAGTGTGGATGTGTGCCTGCATCTGTGCATGTGTACGTGTGCGTGTCTGCCCGTGGCAGGGAACTGGGCCCCTCTGGCTGGGTTGGAAGCTTGGGGTGTCTCAAGGGCACGAAGCAGGGGAGAAAGTACTGAACTGGGGGAGGCCTGGGGCGACTAAGGGTTTAGGAAGTCAGAGGGTTCTGGCATGGAGTCAAGTGTTCATTCCTGGGAGGCAGAAGAGACAAAAGTTCTGAGGCCCTGGGGTGATGCTGAGGCCTCCGGAGGTAAAGGGCGTGGTTGCTCAGACAAGAAAGTGGCCTCAGCGTCCTCAGGGCACAGGCTTCAGTGTCCTGGAGCTGGCACGGGAGGCTCCTGGCATGGGCTTTCTCCATCAAAAGCAGCAGAATTGGCATCCTGGGCCCTTTGGGGGAGCCCGTGGAGTGAATCGGTGAGCTCCCTGCTGCCTGGGAGGGCAGGCTCTTGGGGAGAGCGGGCGCTCAGCCTGGCCCCGCAGGCGATGCATGAAGGTGGGTGGCACAGAGGCTGCAGGAGCCGGGGAAATGGCCAAGCCATTGGGCACAGGCCTAGCACGCGTGGTGCCCTGGCCCTGCACAGCCCCGATGGGTCGCCCTGGCAGCATTCCCAGGAGTCTGGCCATGGCCCTTGGTGAGCTCTGTTGGGTCATCACAAAAAGGCGGGGGCAGGGTTCTACATGCCATCAGTCAGCTCTCCCCGAAACTCTCAAGGTCATTAAGAGAAACAAAATTACTCGGAGGGGATCCTGGGATTGGGGGAAAATCAAGGCTTCAAGCTACACATGACTTTTTTTTTTTCTCCTTCAGTTTTTGGGTCACAACCGGCAGTGCTCAGGGCTTCCTCCTGGCTCTGCACTCAGGAGTCACTGCTGGTGGGCCTGGGGGACCATATGGGATGTTTGTGATCGAACCCAGTCAGCCTTGTGCAAGGCAAGTGCTCTCCCCACTGTGCTATCGCTCCAGCTCCCTAAAACTCCTTTGTTAGTACAGCCGGGAGGGCATTTGCCTTGCAGGTGGTGTGATCCTAGCATTCCATATTGTCCCCTGAGTACTGGACTGCCTGGAGCAATTTCTAAATGCAGAGCCAGGAGTATCCCCTGAGCATCGGCTGGTATGGCCCACAAGCAAAAACAAACAAACAGAAGGAATTGTTTAAAAATAAATAAATAAAACTACTTTGTTTGGGGTCAGTGCTCAGGGGATATTCCTGACTGTGCTCAGCCCTGGCTATGCTCAGGGGAACAAATGTGATGTGGAAAGACTTGAACCTGGGCTGGCCACATCTAAGGCGAACGCCCTACCTGCTGGACCATCCCTCCGGCCCCAAGTCTGTTCTAAAGTGACACCTGAAACGTTTACTACCTGAGCCGCTGAGACTCGTGTCAAAGGTTCCACGTGGCAAAAAGCTCCAAGCAGCCACCCAGGAAATCCGAAAGTCCCTTTAGACTGCAGAGAACTGGGCGTGGCTCCCACGCCTGCTCCACGCCCTTCTCCTCTCCCCAGGCCTCGGGAGGCTGTTTCTGGGCTCCCTGCTGCATCTTGCCTCTTTTTGGGGGGAGTGGGGGGCACACCTGACAGTCCTCAGATCCCCTGGCAGGCTCGAGGGACCCTATGGGGATTGAATCGGGGTCAGCTGCATGCAGGATTAGTGCCCACCGGCTGACCTTGGCTTTTGGCTTTTAGTGGCAGGGTGAGCCCCCGCTCCGCCCCTAGGTCCTGGCGACAACTCAGTCTCCTAGGGGCCAGACCCCCACTCACATGCCAGGGGTCTTCGCTGCCGGACTAGGCACCAGAGGGTCCTGGGCAGGACAGAGGCAGCTCCTGTTCTGAAGTTGACACTTGGGGGCTCACCGTGTCCCCGGGCTGAGCAGGGAGTGAGAAGTGCTGGTGGGTGGAATAGAGGGGCAGGGTAGGGAGACCCCGGATGCAATGGGGGCCTGAACCGAGTGGAGGAGCAGGGTGTGGCGGGTATCCCTGCCAAGGACAGGTGGAAAGCAGATGGCCTGGGGCACCTGGTTGGCGCTCTCCCACCCGGCAGTGCTCAGGGGTCACTCCTGGCAGTGCTTGGGGGATCATACGGGATGCCGGGATGCTCCCGGGGTGGCCGTGTACTGAGTGGCCTTGTGTGGAGACGCAGGAAGACCTGCAGGAGGGCACAGGCCAGGGGTGGAGTCCAACCCACTGGGGGCAGCTGGACAAGGGTGGATCTGAGAGAAGCTGGTGCCAGGCCGGGGTGCGGGGAGCCGGGATGAGCTGAGCCCTGATCCCAAGCCTCAGGCTGGGGGCTGCGGGGGGCAGTGAGTGAGGTGGAGGTGGGCAGGGCTGGGTGCGGGCGGGCACGGGCATGGGCCCAGTTCCAGCATCCCTAGATGTGACCCTGAGCACTGGGTCAGGAGCAGCTCTCGAGCCCTGCAGGTGTGGCCCCTAAACCAAACCAGAAGGGACATGACATTGGACTTGGCATCTGGCCTCTGGTGGCCGCGGGTGGGGAGGGAAGCCTGAGGCATGTTGGGGGCATCAAGAATTGGGGGCTGGGGGATACCCACTCCTCTGCACAGCCCCAGGCCAGCGAGGCTCCCGCTCCCGGTTGAGGTGTGGGGGTGGGGGGGGCAGCCCTGTGTGCTCACGGGCTCGCTCAAACCTGCCACACTGTGTCACCTGTTGCGGGCTTGGGGCCAGGGCCAGCGGATGCTCACATGCCAGGGGCCACCACCCTTAGGGTCACGCCCTACAGGTGAGGCCTTGAGCTCCCTGGTGCCCCCACAGCTGAGGCACTTCTTCAGGCGGGTGGCCTGGTGGTGACAGGGTCCCGCGCCCCCACCCCACAGATAGCTTAGACTGAGCAGTCTAGCGGCGAGCCCCTGGTAGGCCCGGCGGGGGCCGGGGGGTGAGGGGGGGGGGCTGTGGTGCTCCCAGCACCTCTGCCCTCTGCTCTGTCCACCAGGCTGCCCCCAGCCCCCCCAGAGCTGGGCCCAGCCGGTCAGCAGTCAGTGAGAGGCGGGAGCTTAGGCTGGCCAGGTGGTAAGAAATCACCAGTTTATTGAATGAAAAACCCCACACCCCCCCCTCCCGCCGCCCCTCCCCACCCCCGCCCTCGGGCCCAGGCCTCGGCTGGAGAAGGGCCGGGGGTCTGGGTATGAAGAATGAGAAAAACGTTTTCCAAATGAAGTTCTGGGCCAAACTCGTGGAGGGCTGAGAGGGTGGGGGCCAAGCGCTAGGCACTGGGCTCAGTCTCTCCACAGGTGCCCCCAAGTCTGGGCGGCCCCTTGCAGCACCCCCGCTCTCTCTGGGGTGGGGGAAGGGGACAACAGGGGGACTCACGGGACAGGCCGGGACAGCCACACGGCACCAGCCGGGAGGGTCGTGCGGAGACCGGGAGACGTTCACGGGGTGGGGGCGCGCTGAGGAGTCGTGCACAGGGACGGGGAGCCCCTTGGCCCAGAAACGCAGCATCACCATGAGACGAGGCCTGGGCGGGGGTGGGGGGTGCTGCCATGGTGACCGGGGGGAGCAGGGCTGGGGATGCCGGAGTCCCGGTCCCTCGCGTGGGGAGCGCGGGCAGCTCCCTGGGCCTCCCTGTTGGGTGCCCACACTGTCGTCGCCCAACAGGACAACCAGTGCCGTGGGGGTCCGGCGGGGACAGCCTGCCCCCGGCGGCTCAATTCCAGCCGAGCTCGGCAGAGCAGAGGCCTGGGGGGGCGGGGGCGGGAGGCAGGGGGCTGCACCCTGTGGCAGTGTCCTTCACGACGGGAGGGAGAGGCGGGCCTGGCCTCCCCTGCCCTTGCCGAGGCGGATGGCAGTGCCGGGAGGGAGTGGCCGGGCGCCTCAGGTGGCCTTGCCGCCACTGAACAGTCCCACGGGGAAGTGCTTGACGTGGGTGGGCCACTGGGCGGCCAGCTGGAAGAACTTGATGTCGCTCCACTCGACCCCGTCAATGGACACTGGGGGAGGCGAGGGGGGCGGGGGTGAGCCCCTGGCCTGGTCCCCCCACGCTCCCCCACTCCCACCCAGCCCCGCCCGGCGCCGCACCTCGGAGCATGGTCTGCTGCTGCTTGGCCGAGCAGATGAGGCGGCTGATGCCCCCGATGACCTGGCTCTTGGAGTCCAGCTCCCGCTCGCGGGGCCGCTTGCTCAGGAAGATGGTGGGCACTGGACAGGAAGTAGGGCCGTCACGGGCGCGCCCCACCCGCC
Source organism: Sorex palustris (assembly GCA_028565675.1). Classification (NCBI taxonomy): domain Eukaryota; kingdom Metazoa; phylum Chordata; class Mammalia; order Eulipotyphla; family Soricidae; genus Sorex; species Sorex palustris. Next base: position 48,087,122 of record JAOXYA010000045.1, on the reverse strand, counting down.
CCCGTGGCGCTCTGCAGAGAGCCAATCCCACCCCTGCCCTGAGGATCGGGACCCGTGTCCCGGCTCTGACTCAGCCCTGGCGAACACCCGCTTTCCCCGAGGCACGAGGAGCTGGGCACAGGGACCCCAAGTCTCCGCGGCCTGGAGAGGGGCCTGGGGGCCGGGCCCTGGCCTGGCGCGGGGGTTCCCGCTCGCGTCCTGCGCCCCCGGCAGTCACTCGCCTTTCTTGTTCTTCTCCTTGGTGACCACGGTCATGGCCATGGTCCCTGAGAGCTGGGCCTCCCCGCCGTGCGGCAGCCGGGAGACCTGCACGGAGCGGAAGACGCTCTTGAGGGTGTTCTTGGAGCTGGCGTCCCTCTTGTCGCCTTCCCGCCGCCGCTCCCCGGGGTGGCCCAGCCAGTAGTCCACCTGGAGGCCGATCACGTCGCCGTAGGGGCTGTTGGGGCTCCTGGGCGGGGAGGGGAGAGGCAGGAGTGTCGTCGGAGGTGGCGGCTCAGGGGCCCCCTGTTCTACCTCAGCCCCAGCACTTCTGGCTCAGGGTAATTTTAGCTGCCGGCTCCAGCAGGCGTCAGACACAAAAGGTACACGGCTCCCGAGGCGGCTGCCACTTCCGGGGAGGGGAGGGGGGCGGAGGGCAGGGCTGGTGTCCCCAGAGTGTCCCCGGGGTGACCCGGCTGTCCTGGCCATTCCAGGGACGGGAGCCAAAAGCTCTGGGTTTCCCAGCGACGGTGACAGTCGCCGTGGGGCTGGGACAGTCCCCGCCCTGGCCACCTCTGGCGAGGGCAGAGGACAGACAGCAGAGGGCAGCTACCAGCAGGAGGAAGGGGCACAGGGGGCTCTGTCCTGGCCCTGACCTGTGGCCTGCCCCCTCACCCCTGCCCTGGGGCTGTTCCTGGGGGCAACGCTTGGACCCTAAGGTTCCTCCTGCCATGGCCTCTGCCTGGCCCCTCCCCTGTGGCTCGTGCCCGGCTGAGCCTCATGCAGATCCATGACACGCGTGTTCCCCGTATGCAGCCGCGTCACCCGTGGAGGGAGTGACTCCCCCGGGCCTCTGGGTGCCTGGTGGCGCGTCCGGCTTTTGCAAGAGGGTCTCAGCCTGTAGCTCGGCTGGCCCAGACCCTCAAGGCTCCAGGGTGCTCCCCCCATGCCCCACCCCGAGGAGGCAACGGGGTTTCCCTCGCTCTCCCGCCCACGCCGCAGTGGCCCCAATGCAGGGGTGCGGGGGTGCGGGGGGAGGGGTCCAGGCCATCCCCCCCAGCCAGGAGCCTCACCCCACCACGGCGAGGGCGCTGCTCATGGACGGCGAGGACGGAGGGGTGGCCGTGGCATCCCGGCTCAGGCCCGAGCTGGACGGTGGTGACGTGGAGGGCACGGTCAGGCTGACCACAGGCACGTCGTCCCCGTCACCTGCAGGGACACAGGGACCCCAGCCTCAGCGGCGGGGAGACCCCCTCCCCCGTGGGTCCCCCAACCCGGGGCCCGGGCTCACCTGTCGTGGAGGGGGAGTCCTCAACCAGCCCCACCTTCACCACCTAGGGTGAGAGAGGGGGAACTCTTGAGGTGGGCTCACGGCCTTCAGCCCTGCCCCACCTCCAGGGCAAACCCCAGCTCAGGGCACCCGCTGGACAGACAGCAGGACACGTCCAGCCGCTGCCTCCTTCCTTCCGGGCGGCCGGGGAAGGAAGCTGGGGCGGCTCCCGCTGGTGCGGCCGGCCTGTGCCTCGCGCTGGGGTGAGCCGAGGACATGAGCACCAGCCCCCACCCGCCCCCTCCAGACCCTGGAATCAAAAACCATGACAGGTAGGGGTCCAGGGCCCCCGCCCCCCACTGGTAAGGGATTCTGCTCAGGACAGAGAGTACCCCAGGGGTGCAGCGTGAGGCAGGGCTGGGGCGTGCAGGGCGTGCCCCAAGCACCGTGCTGTCCTTCCTGCGGTAACCCCCGTCCTCCTTGAGGCCCTTCCCACACCTCGACGTAAATGCCTCCCCCCACCCCCTTCTCCTTGGACCCCCCCGCGCGACCAGTGTTTAGTCTGAATGGCGATCTTTCTCCTGTCTTGGCGAGGGCAGGGGACAGTCACCCGCAGCGCCACGAGGCTGTCAGGCCCCAGCCCCGCAGATCAATCCCTGCAGCCCCCCAGAGCACAGGACAGGGACCCTGGGAGCCGACGGGCGGCAGAAGGTGGGGGACACGATGGTCTCACCCCGGAGACCGGCTCGGTCTCTGCTCTGGGGCTGCCTTCCCGTGGGCCCCGCCCAGAGGGAGTGAGGACCCTTCCCCTCAGCAGCCACGCTTCTTCTGGGGTCCTAGAACCTGTGCACGGCCCCCTCTGAAGCTGGACATGCCTCCAGGCCTCTGGGAACCGGCCTGTCACGGGTGGGGCGCATGTGCATGGGGGAGGGGGCGGTACTCACGCCAATGAAGGGGATGAACTTCTGGTAGGAGTCTTCGTCGGGGCTGTGGGCAGAGACAGGCGGCACGGGAAGCTTTACAGAATGCCTGCTGGGGCCACCCTGGGGTGCCCTGCCAGCTGTGCGTCCCCTCTCTGCACCCCGCACCTCTACTCCCCATCTGGACTTCAGTCCCGGGGGCGCCTGTGAGATGGAAGGTGGGGAGGGAGATCCTGGGGCAGAAACCTAGCGGGCAGCGTGTAAAATCCCAGCTCAGGCCGGGGACAGGTGCAGAGACCTCACGCCCTGCACCACCGACTGCGGCCCTGCACGGCCCCAAACAATGTTTTTTTCTTTTTTCTTTTGTTTGTGTTTGGGTCACACCTGGCGATGCTCAGGGCTGACTCCTGACCCTGCGCTCAGGAATCACTCCTGGCCACGTTCGGGGGACCACACAGGATGCCAGGGATCGAACCCAGGTCGGCCGCGTAGAAGGCAAACGCCCTCCCCGCTGTGCTATTGCTCTGGCCCCTCCCCACAAAAGATCTCAGCTCAGCAGCCCATCTCCCACACCCGGAGGGTTCTGCGGAGGGCGACGGGGTGGGGACGCGGAACACAGGCTGAAGGCAATGCCAACTCACACCACCGCACACCACCGGGGGACCCCAACTTACAACTTATGCCTGCACGTGAGCATGGCCTCGGCCACGGGGAGCTGGTGGGTGACGCCCGCCCCGTTGACGTACTGCATCACCCGGCCCACCACGTCCAGTTGCTCTGCAGAAAGGTGAGGAATTTGGCCCCGATCCCAGCAGGAGAGGCGCCAGGAGGGGGGCGCTGTACCCCGGGGCCCTGGAGGCCCCCTCTCCCGAGTCCCCTCTCTCTTGATTCCTGGGCATCGACCCCCAGCTCTGCAGGTCCTCGCCCGCACCCGGGTCTCCATGGGGGCCCCACCTGACACAGGAGGCTCCGAGCGGCTGAACAGGTCCCGCCAGCCCGAGTCCAGGAAGGTGCTGCTGTACCGACTGTCCACGGAGCCCAGGTACTTGGCCACGGGGTGGGAGCCTGGTGGGCGGGCAGGGGGCGTGAGGAGGGGAGGGCAGTCCTGCCCTGGTGTCCCGGGACTCCCGCCCCCGGCAGCCCCTACCGAGGGGCACGATGAGGAAGCGCATGTAGTTGAGCCAGTCCGAGGTCTTGCTGGCCAGGGACTTGACGAAGAAGCGGAGGATGGCGCTCAGGTAGCTCTGACTGCCCACCGCCGCCACCTTCACGGGCCGGGGCATGGACGAGTTGCAGTTGCAGCTGGGGAGAAGGGGTGCCATGTCAGAAGGCCCCTTTTGCCCCTGGTGCCCCGGGATCCCCCAGCCAGAGGGGGCGGCCAGGTGCCTTACTAGCGCTGGATCCGGGTGAGCAGGGCGGCCAGCACGGCCTGGACCTCCACAGTGGAGCAGGTGCACACCACGGGCTTGCGCTGGGCCTGCAGCAGCTCGGCCACGTACTGCGGACGGGAGAACGGACACCGTGAGGCCACGCCGTGGGGGCCAGTCCCGCAGGAAGCCCCTGTCCTGGCCCCCAGGGCAGAGCCGGGCACAGGTGCCAGGAGTCAGCTGGGTGCAGAGGCCGCGTGCGGTTGGGGCTGGGCACGGGGAAGGGGCTTCTGTCCCCCCAGTTGCTCCGGAGGAATCAGGCGGTCACCCTCCTTAGTCAGGCGGGAGACAGCCTGACTGTGGGCTGGGGCTGACATTTCCGTGGGCAACTCCCCAGGTGCCGCCTGCCCTGGCCTGTACCTGGCCCTGCCAGTCAGCGGTGTTGACCAGGATGACCGTTTCCGGGAGGGCCGCATCCGACACCAGGATCTGGTTCAGCTGGTCGTAGACGACCTTCCGGGGGATCTGCGGGGACAGTCTGCTTGGTCGCAGCCCACGGGGAGGGTGGGCGGGCGGCTGAGGCTGGAGCAGGGGTGACGAGTGAGGGGGGCGACGAGCGAGGGGGGGCATGATCCCGCCGAGCGTGTGTGTGTGTGTGTGTGTGTGCGCGCGCGTGCGCGCGTGTGCAGGGCCAGCCAATGAGGCCTCCGGGAGGGCTGAGCCGGCAGTGCTCCTCCCGGAGGCACCACGTGGTGGTGGTGGGGGTGGGCTCTGCAGGGAGCATTTGTTTCAGTTCTCAGAAAGGGTTCAGGGGACAGATGCAGTGCAGGGCACCGACCAGGGCTGTCCCTGTGCCAGGCAAGCGCCTTCCCGCTGCTCTCTGCCCACGGCGGGGGGGTACTCTGAAGCTTACTGGGGCTAGGAGGGGCCGGTGGGGGCGTGGCCTGGAGGGGCGTGCCCAGGGCAGGTGGGGCGTGGCCTAAATGGGGCGGGGTGAGCTGCTGGGGTGGGGGGCATGCCAGGAGTGGGGGCCCCGAAGGGGGGGGGGCACCTGCGCGGTGTGGCCCAGGTCCGGGGAGCGCTCGCTGTCGGAGCTGTTGGTGCGCTCGCTCAGGGGCTTGGAGAGCTGGCGCTCGCGCAACGGGGTGCTCCTCTTCTGCCGGGGCGTGTGCACCCCCTCCACTTTGCTGGGGGACGCGGAGCCCTGCAGGTCAGCCCGGCTGGACTTCATGGGCGTCTTCACTTTCTCGGGCACCGCCAGGCTGGTGCTCCCGTCTCCGAACAAGTCCTGCTCCGTGACATCCTGTCGCCGAGGTGGGGCAGGGGCGGGCAAGGGCGGCTCAGGGCACAGGGCCACCCCCATCCTGAACCCCTCACTAGCCGTCCGCCACCGCTATTTGCCCAGACGGCTGGTGGGGGCATCCTTGTCGCCAGCACCCGAGGGAGGAGCCTGCGGGGGACCCCCATGGGGCGGGCGCAGTGTGTGGCGTGAGCGTGTGGCAGTGGGCAAGGTGCTGGTGTTGTACTGAGCCGAGCGGCTGCGTGGGGCCGGACAACGGCTGGGAATAGAGCCGCAGGTGGCCTGGTGCCTGGTGTCCCGTCAACGCAGCATTATTTACTACAGGACACGCGAGCCTGAAATAGTTCTTCCTTGGCCTCCATTCAACCACAGAAGGTGCCACTCGGAGCTGGTGCTCAGCTCCCCAGATGGTGCTCGGCAGAGCGCCCTGCCTCCTCCCGCCCCCACGGCCGCTGGCATCTCCTGGGAGGGCTCGCTCAGACGACCCCCCCCTGCACCCCGGACCTCCCTGCATCCTGGCACCGCCAGTGTCAGCATATGTGTAACCATCACCAGGTAAACGGGTGACACTCGTGGTACTGAGCTGAGCCCCAGGTCCCACTGCGAGAGTCCGGCCACCATGCCTGGGACCTTCTCTGCTGCTGAGTCACTGGCGGGGCTCCAGGAGACGGGGCAGACCCGCCCTGCAGGAGGAACTCGGGGTGCCCCAGGCAGGGCTGGGGACAGGCACCAGACCCAGATTTCCCGGGAGACAGATGGAGTGAAACTGCCAGGGCGGCCCCCAGGCCTGCTGTGTTCCGGCCCCAAGGCGTACCAGAGTGTCTGTCTCCGTCAAACTGTCGTCTTGGTTTTTAATCCAAGCGGATTTGACTTTTTCTAAAGCAGCCATTTCCATCGGGCTGGGGGTGTCTTTGCCGAGGCTGCCTTTGCTGTTAAGGCTGCCGATCTCCATCTGCGAGCTGGACTGCGACATCCCCTCGAAGAAGGGCTTGAGCTTGGGCTTGGGGGTGCTGAGGATGCTCTCCGTCTCCTCCATCTCGGGGCCACTGTCGCTGGGGTTGTACA
>JAOXYA010000045.1:48061557-48071799 GCA_028565675.1 Sorex palustris | reverse complement strand
ATCCCCTTTCCTTTCTTTTGGGTGGGCTGTGGAAACATACTTAAGTCTGTACCTATGCTCTGAATAAACGCACGCATCCATGCCATCTCCTGAATGACGGAGACCTGTGTGTCTCGAGTGCTGCTTTCACCCTGACGGCCCTCCCCTGGCTCGGCCCTGCAGCGCCAGACGTGGCAGTGGCCCACCAGCTTTGACCCTGTATCCCACAGGGTTCCTTGAGAGCAGAGCTGGGAGAAAGCCCCAAGCACCGCCAGCTGCACCCCCCCCCACACACACACACACACCAGTAAAAGGAAATAGCAGGGGTCACTCCTAAGGACGCTGGCCCCAGCTGTGCAGGGGGAAGGCTCAGACTGGGAGGTCACCAGGGTCACAGCCAGCAGTATGCGGGGTGCCAGGCAGCAGCAAAAACCAGGCGGGGGACAGAGGACTCGCCACACACGCACTCCAAACTTCTGTGCTAGTTCCTTGGGTCCAGGGACCAAAATCTTTATCTGCAGTTTACAAATGCCTTCTTGGAGGGCCAGACCATTATTACAGCAGGCAGGGCTCTTGCCCTGCTCACAGCTGACCCGGAATCCCATATGGGTCACCGAGCCCACCAGGAATGAGTCCCGAGTAGAGTCGGAGGAACCCCTGAGCACCGCCAGGTGTGGACCACCAGAAACAAAAAAGACTTCTTATGAGGTCAGAGGAACAGTCAAGGGGTTCAGGCACTTGCCCTGCACACAGCCATCCCCGTTTAAGTCCCTGAGCATCAGCAGGGACAGCACTGGAGGCTCCCCGGCACCACTGGGTCGGCCCAGGTGCCACCAGCATCACAGGGCCCTCAGTGAGCTGCAAGTCAGGAAGGTGAGAATTGCCAAATGGGGACCCCAGGCTCCCGATGTTCTGGAACCCCCAAGAAAAAAATAACTAATTCCTTTTCACTTTACTGACTTTGTTAACTTTTTACAAATCCTCGTAAATTAAATACACTATCTACTAAATTTTAACCCAATGATACTTATTGGATAACAAGTTTAATGTTACTCTTAAGATAAGTTACTTCTGCCTGTACGCTTGTTTTATACCCATGAGAGATACACAGAAACATGCACCCAATCTTAAATGCTGTTATCACCGTGGGGGATCTCAGGATGGGTGCTTGCCTTGCACACAGCTGATGTGGGCTCAATTCCCAGCACCCCGTATGGTGCCCGAGCCCACCAGAAGTGACCCCTGAGAGCAGAGTCAGGAGTAAGCCACCCGTGCCCCCAAAACAAAACATATAAACAAGAAAACTGAGGATGGTCTGTTTCATCTTTCTACTTGTCGACTCTGACTATTTTCTGAACGTGTCAGGCTTGAGAGATTAAGAGACACCAGAGCAATAGCACAGTGGTTAGGGCATTTGCCCTGCACGCAGCCGACCCAGGTGCAATCCCCAGCACCCCGGGACTAAGCCCTGAGCACGTTGGGTGTGGGAAAAAGAGAGGGAGAAGGGAGGGAGGAAGGGGGGGAGGAGAGAGAGAGAGAGAGAGAGAGAGAGAGAGAGGGCGGGCGCTATAATAAGACACAGAGGCACTGAGAAGGCGAGGCTGGAGCTTACCTCAGGGATGGGCGAGTTCAACCCCGGGATTTTCAGGTTGGGGTACGAGGGGGGTGGCCCGTATCTCTGCATGGCGATCAGCCATGGGGGCGGGACCTTGTGGGCATTCTGCAGACGACAGGGACAGGACCCATCAGCCCACCGCAGTCTGGCCTCCCTCCCGCCCCGGCTCCACCCCAGGCAGGTCCCGGCACTCACCGGCCCCACGGGCATCCCCAAGGAGATCCTCAGCTCATCCGACAGGTCTCCAGGCTTCTTCTCCTTCAGCCGCGTCTCAAACTCCTTCCCCTGAGGAAAACAGTTTCCGCTGCATTGTGGTCACAGGACACGGCGGACTCAGCGACAAGAGGGCGTGAGGGCAAAGATGAGACGCTCCCCTTGAGGGCCACCCCCGCCCTGGTTCCCATCATGTCCTTCCCTGGCTACGGAGGGGAAGGAGAGAGCTGGGAGGCGGGAAAGGTGGCGCCCGGGGAGAGAGCGAGCTGAGGGCCAGCGGCCTCCGGAGCTGCCACAACCCACCGGGACACAGCCGGACAGAAAACCTACTTTCCCGTGTCTAACGAGAGGGCACCGGCACGGTGGGTCTCATATTCCTGGGTCAGAAAGAACCATACACCCACACCCCCAGGGACTGAACAGTTCCAAACAGCACTTGCCAACGGCCTCTGCGACCCCCTTCAAGGTGGGCCTGGGGGCCAGAAAGCTAGTACAGGCTAAGGGGGGAGCCCACCCAACGCGTGAGGGACCAGCGTTCCATTCCCGGCACCCTGGCAGGAGGGATCCCCCAGCGCAGAGCCAGGAGAAGCCCTCAACACCGCCGGGCGTGGCCCCGAAGGAAACAACCCAGACGCGGCCTTCTCCTCGGGGGCCTCCCAGGCTCGGACACCCCGACCGGGCCCCGCACCTCGTAGTACAGGTCCCCGTGGATGGTGAGCTTGGGCTTGGTCTGCCACTTGAAGAAGGCGTCGTGCAGCTTCTGGTAGTCGATGTCGATCTTGCCCATCTTGGGCCGGACCTTCTCCCGCATCTTCGACTTCATGGTCTTCTGCTCCTCCTGAGGTAGACGCCCACACACGGGGTTCGTTCACCCAGACCCTCCCCACGCACCCCGACGCCCCTCCACTCCCGAAATGCTCAGGGGAACAGTTTCCTGTCCCCGAAGACCCCCAACCCGCCCTGCTCACGGCCCCCCGAAGGCACATGAGGCGGACACGGCGCCACCCCCGCGGAGAGCAGGGGACTCGGACGGACGCAAAATCGCGGATGAAAACATTTCCATGCAACAAGTTAAACCACCACGACGAGTTCCGAACTACAGCGGGCACGGATGGGAGGCCCCGAGGAGGGTGATGTGACGGGACGGGCGGGGACCGAGAGGGTCGCGGGCGGAGCGCTGCCCCCGGGCCTCACCTTCTCCTGCAGGGCCTCCCGCATCTCTTGGATGCCCGTGCGCTTGATGAAGTCGGGCAGCTCGAAGGGAGGCTTCTCGATGCCGCGCTTGCCCTGCAGGTACTTGCGCTTGAAACACCAGTGGCGTGGCACCGGCACGGAATTCCGCGTGGCCTTGAGGTGGACCAAGAGCTTGGGGTCCTGGGCTGTGACGTCATGCATCTCCACGACATCGGGCCGGGCCACCAGCTGGAAAACACGACCCGGCACCTCGAGATCCGCCCTCCGGGCGCCTCCAAAGGCCCTGCCCGGTGGGGTCCTCGGAGCTCAGCTGGGGTCCCACCTGCTTGAGCTCGGCCACCGTGAAGCGGTTCATCCGGCGCAACTTCTTCTTGGAGAGCTTGGCAGCTTCCGGCTTCTTCTCCTAGAACAGAACGACCACCTGTTTCTCTGTCTTTCTGTCTCTCTCTGTGTCTCTGTCTCTCCTGTCTCTCTGTGTGTGTCTCCATCACTGTATCTGTGTCTTTGGCTCTGTCTGTGTCTGTGTGTCTCTCTCAGTGTTTCTACCTCTGACTCTGTGTCTTTATCTCTGTCTCTGTATGTCTCTCTGTGTCTCTGCCTCTCTGTGTCTGTCTGTGTCTATGCCACACAGACTGGGACCACCTCCAGACCCGGGGGGCCAAAATGCTCAGCCCCTCCCGGGCGGGCCGCTCACCTGCTCATCGTCACTGCTGTCATCGTCGCTGTCCCTGGGCTCCTCCTCAAAGCCCTTCTTCTTGGGGACGGTGGAGTTCTCCAGTTTGTCCGTCTTCTCTGGCTCCTTCTCCTTCTCCTTCTTCACATCGTCGGTGAGCTGTGGAGGCAGCAGCCTGGAACCCCGAGCCCTGGGCCCCTCCCTCGTTCTGGCCCCGATGTCCCACCTTGCACCTGCCACCCCTCCCCCCCAACACTACCTTGAAAGCCTCAAAGATCCTCTTGAAGAAGATGAAGTTGGGCTCGTAAATCTCCGGCTCCTCGGTCACGTACTCGATCTCCACGTCGGCGGCAGCAGGGGACTCGGAGCCCCGGGCCCGGGACTCTTTCTCGCGCTCCCCCGAGCTCTCGGAGGATGCCCCCCGCACCCGCTGCGGCTTCTTCTTCTTCTTGCGGTTGCGACGCTTCCGGTTTTTCTGCCCAATCAAGCCCAAGTGGTCAGAACCCGAGCGCGCACCTGCCCTCCCGAGGCTCCCCAAGCAGCCAGGAAGCCTCGCGGTCGGGCTCCAAAGCTCCGCTGTGACAGGCCGCAGGTGGGTCCCGACCCACCCGCCTCGCACCTCCCAATCCCCACCGGGACCTGGACAGCAAAGGGCTGACGGCAACGGAAGGAAAGCGGCGGGGCAGGGAGCAGGAACTGGGCCGCTGCTGCAGAACCACTTATGGGCCATGACATCAGCGGCCAAACCCCACGCCAGGCCCCCCACGCCGGCTGCGAGCCACACCTCTTTCCTGGACACGGACACGGTGTCCTCCTCAGGCTCCGAGGCCGATGGGCCCAGGGACGAGCGCGCGTCCGTCTCCATTTCCTCTTCCTCTGTGAGGGCAAACGCAGAAGGCGGCGGCCAGTTACTCCAACACCCTCGGAACCGGGAGCAGCTCCCACCCGCCACCAGGGGCCGGGGCACAGCCACACCCACACTCGTCTCGCCTCGATTCCCTGTACACACGCACACGCACACACACACACTCAGCTTTGACTCAGCTCTCTCCCATACACACACACAAACACACACACACACACACTTCCACACTCGCCTCAGCTCTCCCATACACACGCACACACACACCGCTTGCGCGCACACACGCACTGAGCCTCGCCTCAATTTTTTTTTCTTTTTGGGTCACACCCGGCAACGCACGGGGGTTCCTCCTGGCTCTGCACTCAGGAATTACTCCTGGCGGTGCTCAGGGGACCATATGGGATGCTGGGAATCGAACCCGGGTCGGCCGCGTAGAAGGCAAACACCCTACCCAACACCCTACCCGCTGTGCTGTCACTCCAGCCCCGCCTTAACTCTTTGCTGCGCGCACACGCACTCAGCCCCGTCTTGGCTCTCACCCTGCTGGGAGTTCATCTCCTCCTGGCGGCTCTCCTTCAGCTGCAGGATCTTCTCCAAAGCCTGTGGGATCTTGGGGCCCACAGAGGGGTCGTCCATCTACCAGAAAGAAGCGGGAGGTGACTGTGGTGCGCCCCCTCCCGCGCTGCAAAGGTTTCTGTCTACAGGAACTGTAAACAGACCCAAAGCCCCCAGCATCCCCAAGGGGACCCCAGAAATAAGCACCTCTCTGACCTTCCTTGCTGCCCCACTGAAACACGCTCTAAGCACGGCCTCGCCCTGTCCCCCAGACCCCTCCTGTCTGACCCTCCGCAGATGATAGCTAGTGACCTTCCAAACTGCCCCCACCCCCCAGAAGGGAGCCCCCACCATGCACCACCTGGGCCCGAGGCGAGCCCGGGGGAGCTCCCCCCATGGGGAGCAGCTGCAGCCCAGAGATAACGGCAGCAGAAGGGTGCGGGGGTGCAGTGTCTGCTGGGACCGGAAGGAACGCCGAGGCACCTTTCCAGCAGGACAGCAGACACAGGCAAGCCGCCTTTCAGGCACAAAGGGCACCCCAGGAGACCCCCAGGACAAGCCCCCGCAACTCTAGAACTAGACTCGGAAAGCCACTCAATCTCGCCCCCAAGACATGACCAGGCTCACCTCTCTGTTCTCATCCCCGGGGGGCGGCGGGGGTCCACGAGGCCGAGGAACAGGGGCCCCCATGGGCAACACCGTGGGCGTGGGGACCACTGGGGCAGCGACTGAGAGGAACGGAGAATCAGAAGAAACAGCTGGAAATTACATTCCCGAGGGAGAGATGGCGGAGGGGGGAGGGACAGCGACACTGCAGGGAGGTGCAGGAGCACTGCTCGCAGAGCACATCCTCTGGGTTTCGGGGGACTGGAACAGGAATCACTCCCGGGCTTTCGCCTGCCTCTGACGGCGACACACGTAGTACCGGTGGCATGAGCGCATCACCCCAGGAGTGAGCACCAGGGCCACACACTGTGTCTGTTTTGGGGCCACACCCGGCGGGGCTCAGGGAACCAACTGGGGTGCTGGGGACCGAACAAGCGCCCGACCTGCCGTGCTGTCTCCCAGCTCCCAGAGCTTAGGAATTCACCGTGAGCGACCCCCAAGAGACAGCGAAGAGTAGCCAAGGGGGATCGCGGAGTACGCAAGCCACCCCCAAAACACCCGCTGAAACCCAGGTGGCTGCTAGCCTTCAGGGGACAGGGATCTAGAAGGGGAACCGGGAGTGCTTTGGAGGTGCTGGTCAGGCGGATTCTTGGCCGAGACCTGGTATACGGACATTTGTGGCATCTGCCCACTTAGGAGGTGGCACTTGACACGTTGGCGGTGAATAAAACCTGCTCCACCACCTTCTTTGCTTCCCCTTCCACTTCAAGAGTCTTACCTCGAGGACCCAGCGGGGTGCGGACCCCAATCTGGCCCAGGTCTTGTGGGGCTCGAGGAACTGGGGTGCCCATCTTGGCGATCTCCTGCTGCCGCTCCTGTTCCAGTAACACGGCAGCCTAGAGGAAGGAAGTGGGTGTGGGGACCACCGGGCCATCTGTGTGGCACTAAGGCCCCGGCCAGTGGGCCTCCGAGCTGGCTACGAGGCCCCAGAGAACAATCAGGCTCCAGTGCAGTGGCCGGTGCCTCCCACACACCCGGACCCTAGCCCAGGCCGAGAGCCCTCTCGGCACCCGGGGCAAGGCCTCCAGACAACACCCCGGAAAGTTCTGGTTCTTGGCACAGAATGGAATATTTGGCTGAATGCTGCTTATAACTTAAAACAAGAGTTTTCTTGTTTCTGTCCTCCCCGCAAAGATTAAACTCTTTCTAAGGAACAAGGAATTCTTTTTCCTTGTCTACCCCTCGAGATCTAGCCCGAGCTGGCTAACAAACTGTCTGGTATGGTCCGTGTTTATTTTCTAACGTGCCTGAGAATAACCCATCAGATAACACCCGGGGCTCTGGGGCTCAATTACCAGCCGCAAACGGGATCCTTCACTCGGTGTTCAAATCCAACACGGAGTTAGCCCAGATTTCTCTCAGGGCACTTACACTGGCAACGCGCGTTTCCCACAGTCGCCAGCCACTCCTTCAGGTATACTGGCCACTGTGTGGCGACCCTTGTATATTCTTGGTATTCTGCTTTGATTTCTACCTTTCAACAATGCATTAAAAAAAACACCTTAGCTCACGGGTCACTCACAGGCACGAGGCCAAAGCTTCCCAACCCCTGGACCACAAAAAAATCGACTCAGCAGGGGCCAGAGTGATCATTCATCCATACACAGCTCACCCAGTTCGATGCCCCGCATCCCATATGGTCCCCCAGCACCGCCAGGAGTAATTCCTGAACGCAGATGCTCAAAGCCCTGAGCATCACTGGGTGTGACCCCAAAACACAACAAAAACAGACTCAGCCGACGATCTGGAACTTAGTTTAGAGCGGGGCAGCCCTGGGGCGTTTTGAGCACAAAGTCCCCCAAGTGGCAGCGAGGGGATTGGACATGGGCCCCGCACACCGTTGCTCCCCGTGCTCAAGTCCTTCAGGGGATGCGCCCCCTGGCTTCAGAAAGAAACACGCTCGTATCACCCCCAATAGCTCCGTCGTTCTGTCACAGAGCCACTTCCTGGGGCGCTCACGCGGCCCCCGGCCTACATTCTCGTTCTTGGTGCAGCCCTTCCCGGAGGCCGCAGCCTCGGCCCTACCTGCTTCGCTCGCTCCTCCTGCTGCATCAGCAACGCCGCCTGCTGCTGGGCCAGCTTCAGCCGCTCCTCCTCGGTCAGCGCCACCGGCTCGCCCACCCGGAGAGGCGGCGGCGGACCCAGGTTCGGCGGGCGAGGTCCAACTGCCATGGGAAAGCCGAGGCCGAGGCCAGGGGGCGGCGGGGGCGGCGGGGGTGGCGGCTGCAGAGGGGGCAGCCCCATGGGCGGGGGCGGCATGGGGATCCCCGAGAGCTGTGGAAGGAAGCAGGACCTGAGCCAGGAAGCGCCAACAGGGGCCGGTTCCACAGTCCACGGCGCCTGGCCCCTGCCAGGACACGAGCCAGGACAGGGCCAGGACACGAGCACTTGGTGGGCACCGAGGGGCCCAGAGGCCTGCACACGAGCTGGCACGGGGCCTGGCTTCTATGTCGAGCAAGGGAGGGTCCCCCAGGCACAGAGCTGGGAGTAGGCCTGTGTGTCGCCCGCCCCCCCCAGCCTGCCCCCAACCAGAACAAGCTAAAACACATGCATAGAATTAAGAGGCTTGAGGACCAACATAAACCAGAGCCCAAGGGCTCTGCTGAGTCGCCAACTAGCGGCGCTATGAGACCAATCAGGGAGCGGCACGCGGGACGAAGGAAAGGGGGACCACTCCCACCGGGGAGCCAATCAAGCCAAGCAGCCCATGCTTGAACTTCTGGGGGGAGCGTGGCGAGGGCAGCGCTCAGGAGACCCCATGTGGTGCTAAAAATCAAAGCAGAACACACTCTAGGCTAGACATGGTTCTGTCGTTTCTCTGGCCCAATTCTTATTCTGTGGCTTCTGAACAGTTTTCTTTGGGGCCCACGCTATGTGGGGGTGTACTCCCATCTCAGTGCTCGAGGATTGCTCCCATCAGTCAGGGGACCATGCGATGCTGGGATCAAATCTAGGGCTCCCACATGCAAAGCTCGCACTCCAGCCCTTCGAACTACTTACCTGGTGCCGAGCTTAACTGTATTTTACCCTTTTTTTTGGGGGGAGGGCACACCCAGTGGTGCTCAGGGACTATTCCTAGCTTAGTCTTCTAAGGAGCTGCTTCCACAGGTGCTCAGGGTTCAAATCCAGGCCTCCTGCACAGAGAGCCTGAGGTGCAGCTTATTGAGTGACCTGTCAGGTACCCTGAGGTGAATCTGTAGTAACAGGTAAAAACTTGTAAGAGCCAACTTTAGGGAGGGAAACGGGGCTTAGGACCAAGGGAGAAATAAAGGCGGTACTGCCTCGGTCAGGGTGTTCGCTGCCTCTCCGATTGGCTGCCTGGGAGACAGAGGGCTTTCTACAATTCATACAAAGTCACAAAACACATGAAGATTGCAAAAAATCTTTACTATTGGGGGGGGGGCAAAGAGATAGTACAGTGAGTAGGGCGCTCGCCATGAGCACAACCACCCTGGGCTCCACTCCCAGCACATGTAGGACCCCCGTGCCCTACCAGGAGTCATTCCGGGGCAGGGGCATTTTGGAAAACCTGCGCACCAGCAGGTATGGCCCAAAAACAGATTGAAATGGGCAGTGATCAATAGCGACGTGACAGATCAACAGTGACTGCTGCCAGAGCAATAGGACACCAAGAAGGGCGTTTGCTCTGCACAAGGCATGCCAGGATTCAATCTCTGGCCCCCATAGGGTCCCCCAGACCTGCCAGGAGTGAACCCTGAGTGCAGAGCCAGGAGTAATCCTTGAGCACTGCTGGGTGTGGCACAAAAACACAAAAACATGTATACATATGTATTTCATATATACGTATGCATATACGTATATACATACCTACATATATACACAAGTCAAAGGACAAGTCAAAGGACAATCTACTACTGAGCCTGGAGCTGCAGACAGTAACTCAAGGTTCTTTTCCTACACGTGGCAGACCCTGGTTTGATCACTAGCACCATATATGGTCCTCCATGCACTGCCAGGAGTGATCCTTGAGCACAAAGTCAGAGCCTAGAGCACTCAGGAACCAAAAATCAAAAAGAAAAAAAAATAATTTTTTTTTGGTTTTGTTTTAGGGGTAGAAATATATGCCGGGGTTAAGGCACTTACCTTGCATGCAGCCAACCTCAGTTCAATGTCTAGAACTACATATGGTCCAAGAATGCACTGCTCTGTGTGTGTGTGTGTGTGTGTGTGTGTGTGTGTGTTAAATAAAATTGCTTTAGAACCAGAGAGAAAATAACAGGATTTAAAATGCTTTTCTTTTGGGGCTAGAGTGATAGCACAGTGGGAAAGGTGATTCGTCTTAAATGCAGTCGACCTGGGTTCGATCCCCAGCATCCCATATGGCCCCCCATGCATTCCCAGGAGTGATCCAAAAGGGAAAAAAAAAAATTTTAAAGTGCTTGTGTTGGGGCTGGAGAGACAGCACAGCGGGTAGGGCGTTTGCCTTGCATGCGGCCGACCCGGGTTCGATTCCCAGCATCCCAT
>JAOXYA010000045.1:48016869-48028928 GCA_028565675.1 Sorex palustris | reverse complement strand
GGTCACACCCGGCGATGCACAGGGGTTCCTCCTGGCTCATGCACTCAGGAATTACTCCTGGCGGTGCTCAGGGGACCACATGGGATGCTGGGAATCGAACCCTGGTCGGCCGCGTGCAAGGCAAACGCCCTACCTGCTATGCTATCACTCCAGCCCGTTTTTTCTTTCTTTTTTTATTCTTTTGTTCTTGGGGTCTTTGTGGAAAGGGCAAAGTGAGTATCTGGGTATCACTGAGCAGCCAGAAGAAGCAGGACCAGCCCCAGGGCTGGGGTGGGAGGGGCACAACTTTGGGGTCATCACATTCAGGGGACCAGAGTGAGGCCGAGGCAGGGCCAGGGGCTGGAGTGCGCATGCGGGGAAAGCCCAGGAGAAGCAGAGAAGCGGCTGGTCCCTGCCCCTCACGAGCACTGCGCCCCGCAGGCCCTGGCGTGCCCACCCTCACGCATCATTAAAAAGCTGCTTTTTAAAAAAATTTTTTTTTTTGACTGCATTGGAATTCATGCACTCGCTACTACTTTTCGTTTTTGTCTTGGGGCCACACCCTGTCGTGGCTCTGCACTGCGTTATCTCCCATCAGTGCCCAGAGGACCATGTGAGGTGCCAGGATCCAGGCGGGGCCACTGTGTGCCGGTGAGCGCCTGAAGCTTAAGGCAGTCTGGGTGGCAGCTCAGTGGCTAAAAGCACCCGCCCCGCAGGCTCAGGCCATGGATTCAAGCCCTGGTGCTCCCACGTGGCAGCTGTCTGGAGCCCTGGACCCGGGGGTGTCATCTCCATACAGTTCTTGGGAACAATCAATGCCATAGAAGTTGCCAGAACAGTTGGGAGCGAGTTGGGAGCGCGTTAGCCGAGCACATGTGTGTGTGGGCGGCTCATCCCCCAAGCAGTGAGTACTGAGCACTGCCAGTGGTCCCTGAGTGCACTCAGGAGTAACCCGAGCATCACCGAGTCTGTCCCCCAAACAGTAACAAAGCCAGAAGGTGGGGGGGGGATGGCGTCTTGGCCTCTAGTGCAGACCCTACTGCTGGCCTGTGGGAGGGCTGGGGCCCTGAGGAGCGGCAGCAGAGGCATCTGGTTGGGGGACCCCCACCCCACAGATCCTCATCCTGAGACAGGGGCAGGTGATGACAGGCCAGGGCCGGGCTCCTTGGGCGAGGTGACAGCGGGCAGGTAGTGGGCACAGGGTGCCAGCAGGAACCCCCAATGGGCAGCAGTGGTGTGCCCCGGGTGAGGGCGTGGGGGGGAAGGGCCGGCAGTGAGGGGCCTTGGGATCCATAGATCTATACTCCTGAGGGTGAGCTGGCCAGGACGGACCCCTGGGAGGGTGGCAGCTTGGCGGGGTGGGCAGGAGGGCACTCAGAGCACCTGGTAGTTTCCTAGCACTGGCGAGGGCAGCCTAGCAGTTTCTCTCTGCGGGGGACGACTCGGCTCTCTGGGCAGTGCTCTCTACCAGCGCCTGGCTCCCAGGGGGCAAGGGGGCGGGTGGGGTGGCAGACATAGCCAAGAACATGAGCCCCCCCACTTTAAAGTCCACTCTTTCATAGTTTTCTGGGGGGTCGCCACACTGGCATGGCGCCTGGGGGACCCGCACAGCCACGCTTTCACCTGAGATGAGGCCGGAAGCATCCCAAACCCACATCCATCCTGGGATCACTCCCAGCCCTGTGTGTATGTGTGTGTGTGGTGGTGGGGGGGTTAGGGTGCACTCACAGGAGCTTAGGGGTCACTCCTGGCGGGGCCTGGGTGATGCTAGGGTTCAAACCAGCCCTGTCCTAGCTCCTGACCCATCGTGGCATGGCCCAGGGCTGTCAGCCACACTCAGATAGTGGCACCCACTGGGGTTTGTTTTTCAGCTGCGGCAAGCTGGGGTCAAGCAAGTCAGGGCCTACACACGTCACGGTCATGACCAGGGGTCGCACTGCAGTCTCTCCAGTTGCTCACCAGGGTGGCCCCGACCTTGCTGGCACCTTTGCACGCGGCCGGGAGCTGCACACAGCATTGAGGGGTGGGGAGATCCCAGGGCCGGGGGAATCTGAGCATGCGGGCGCAAGGCAGCTGCTGGGAGCCCCGTGAGCGCCTCATTTTCCTGCTGAAACCGGCTGGAAAGTGTGGGAGGGACCCGGCAGAGTCCCTTGGACCCTTGGTCCACCCCTTCCCAGGGCCTGAAATATGCTTCAGAGTTGGCCTTTTTCCCCCCGTCTTTGGGTCATACTCAGTGATGCTCAGGGATTATTCCTGGCTCTGCAGTCAGGAATCACTCCTGGCAGTGCTCAGGGGACCATATGGGATGCCGGGATCGAACCCAGGTAGCCGGGTGCAAGGCAAACACCCTACCCGCTATGCTATTGCTTGAGCACCCCCACCCCCGCCCTCCTGTTGTCACCAGATAGGGGACAAGTCTCCTGGTGGCTCTTCCTTTCCCACGGACACAAGGCTGGGCGGGGGGTACCACCATAACATCCCCCTCCCACTGGACAGGCCTGTGGGAGGGAGGTGAGTCGTGCCCTTGGGGAGCAGCTGCGAGGATGGGGCTGGCCCCAGCTGGCTGCGCCACCGGCTGTCGCTCGGGCCTGACCGCCTGGCGGTCTCAGTCTAACCCCAAGAAGCCGCACTGTGACCAGCGAGAAAAATAAGATGATGCTTTATTTCATATGTGGGGGGCACGGGCAGGGCGGTGGCCGGCGGCTTCACTTGGTGATGGTGTTCCTGCAGAGAGAGGAGGGGGTGAGCCTGCGGCGGGGGCACCCCCCACCTCCAGGCAGGCCGGGCCGCTCCCCGCAGGCCACTCACGCGTTCATGCTCTTGCCGCTGCCGCTGAGCACGATGTAGGGCGTCTTCTGGGCCTTCTGCTTCTCCTGCAGCAGGGCCACAGTGCCCAGGGGCGTGTCGCTGGAGCTCATCTTCTTCAGGAGCTGCGGGACAGGCCGGCAGGTCAGTGCCGTGGGGACTGGACTGGTGGTCAGCGTCCCCGGACAGGCCGGCAGCCCCGCCCACTCACCGCCTCCTCGTCCAGCTTCTTCATGCGTCGCTCCGTCTTCATCTTGCCGGAGCCCTTCCCGTGGAAGCGGTGGGACAGCTGCCGGAACGCCTGGACGGGGCGGGTGGGACCAGGAGGGGCTGAGACGGGCGCCCTCGGGAGCACGCGGGCATGGGGGTGCCGGGAAGGGGCGAGGCTGGAAGCCCCGGGACCCGCCCGATATCCCCCCCACCCCGGCCCACTCACCTCCTTGGGGGTGAGCTTCCGGCCCGTCTCGTCCACGTACTCGATCTTCACGTCGGGCTTGTAGCCGTCCTTCTCCTTGAAGTCCTGCGTGAAGCCGCGGTACTCCTCCCGCCGGCTGTACTTGTCGTCGATGGCCCTGGAGCGGCTCCGGGGTCAGGCGGACGCCCCACGCCCCCTCCCCACCCCCAGCCCCCGGCCCACCCTCACGGGCCCCCTACTCACATCTTGTCCTCGATGCAGTACACAGCGGACGGCAGGGACTTGTTGGGGGCCTTCACCCGGGCCACCTTCTGCACCGTCGTCTCCAGCAGCCCTGAGGACAGGCCGCGAGCCTCAGGCCCCAGCCCCTCAGCTGGCCAAGACCCCAGACCCCGGGCCGACAGGGGTGTACCCAGGAGCAGAGCCGGGCCCCCCGAGGTGGGTGTCAGGACCACCACCTGCCTCCGCCCCACTGGGAGCTGGAGTGAAGCGTCCTGGGAGTGACATGAGCCAAACCGTCAAACCCGGCGACAGGCTCGGCCTGTGGACTCACCTTTGTTCTGACACAGGAGCAGGGCGGCCGCCAGCCCGCGGTTCACGATGGGCTCCTCGTCCAGGATGGTGGTGGAGGAGGCGGAGAACTGGGGGCGACATGTGGTGGGCGGTGAGGTGGGGGGAGGAGGAGAAAGTGGGGAGAGGAGGCGGGGGGCGGGGCAGGGCGGCGCTCACGTCCTGCTGCTGCTTCTCCTCGTCCAGGTTCACGGTGCTCCAGCCCAGGTTCTCCTCCCCGTCCGACTCGGAGCCTGCGTTGGCCGAGCGCTCCTCATCCCGCTCGAAGTCCTGGGGACGCACGGGGTCAGCCCGAGGGCGGGGAATGGGGGACCGCCCCCGAGCCCCCCAGCCGAGCGCCGCGGGGCCCACCATGAGCTCCTCCTGCTCCTCGCGGTTGCCGGCCAGCCCGTAGGTGGGGATCTCGCCCAGCGTGCGGCAGAACTCGGACGTGGCGTTGAACACGATGCTGCCCTTGCGCTCGGGGTCGGCCTCGTCCTCCCAGCGCTGCCGCGCCTCCAGCTGCCTCACAATCTCCACCACCTGGGGGAGGGAGCGGCTGTGGGCAGAGCCGAGAGTTCTGGGGTGGCGTCGCCGGGCACGGGAGACGGTCCCCCGCGCCCCTCAGCCACCCGGACCCAGGCGGGCACAGCCCGTGCCAACGCCCCCCCCAGCCTCCTGTCCGCCTTGAGGACCCCGCGGGCACCTCCACACCCCTCCCACATGCTCCGCAGCCCCCACCCCTGCCTCCCTCCTGCTGGGCAGAAATCAGCCATCCCTTCCCAGCCCTAGAACCCGAGTCGACCAACCACGCTGGCACACGGGAAGTGTGGGGAGCCCCATTTGCACTTATGTGGGAGGTCTGGGGCCCCACCTGGCAGTGCTGGGGATTGAACCGGCATCAGTGGCCTGCAAGGCTCGTGCCCACCCTGCTGTGCTGTCCCTTCGACCCCCCACAACACCACCTTCTGGATGCCCCTTGCTGCAAGCAGCCGGCCTGCTGGGTGGGGCACCTTCCCTCAAGGTCCCAGCTGGGCTGGGGACTGTCACCCGACGGCGCCCGTCACCCTCTCAGCCCCCAGAGCATGGGCACAGCAGAGCAGTGACTCGGGCTCAGGGCTCAACCACTGCCTCCTGCTGCTCCTACTTCTGCCTTCTGCCTACTTGGCCATTTTTGTTCTGGTTTTTGGGCAACGGCTGGTGGTGCTCAGGGATCACTCCCGCAGGGGCTCAGGGGACCACACAGGGTGCGGGGAGCGAACCCAGGCTGGACACAGGTGAGGGGAGCGTCCTCCCTGCTGCACTACTGGCCCCACCCAACTCTGTTCTCTGGAACGGACACCCACCCAGTGCCGTCCACTCTGAGGGGGAGCAGGTCACGGACTAGGGGCTGGAGGCCTGGAGCATGCGCTCTGGCTGCGAGAGCCCCAGGATAGCCCCAGAGCACCCCAAAGTGTGACTCAAATAGAAAAAGCAACTCTCCCTCCCCCCAACACCCCAAACACGTGTTCCTGCTTTCTCAAGGTTAAGCTGTTCTCAAGGTTCGTTCACACTTGGCTGCCGAGACTTTTCTCTGCCCTACAGGGGCAAACAGCTCCCTTGGGAGATCCTCGGCCACGATGCAACAAGCCTACTGTCCCTTCGCCCCTATCAGGCCATGGCCCCAGCCCTGCCCACCAGGACCGCCTGTCTGTCCATCTCTGGGTCTTCCAGGGGTCCCTGCGCTGACCCTGGGCCCTCTGCCCGTCCTTGGTCAATACCACCAAGTCTGGCCCTTCCTTATGCTATGGGGGATGGCCCAAGGCCCCCAACAAGCCCAGCTGGCCCCACCCCATCAGAATTCAAGTGTCAGCTCACGCCTGGAGACAGCACAGCGAGAAGGGCATTTGCTTTGCATATGGCCCACTCAGGCTCAGTCCCCAACACCCCATATGAGCACAGAGCTGGGAGTAGCGCCTGAGCACTGCTGGGTATGGCCAAAAAAAAAAAAAAGTGAGTTCCCCGTGGGACCTCCTGGTCGGTGACAGGGCTCAGGGTGGGAATCAGGCCCTGACTGGACGGTTTGGAACCGCGTCCTGCCCCACCAGACTCAACGCTCAGCATCAGATGTGCTTCAGGGACACGGTCAGTGGGCATCAGCCCACAATGCTGGCACCAATGGGGCAAGCGGGGAGCTTGCAGGGGGGGTGCAGGGCAGAGCATGGCCCAAGGCCCCGCAGGCGGCCAGAGAAGCCTGGAGACCGGCCCAGCCAACACCCAGGGCAGGGGCAGCGGGGCTTGGGCGGCACCTCCCCGAGGAAGCCACAGGCCCCAGCCAGGTGTGCGGGCGCCCTCAGACCCTACCCCCCACCACGCTGCAGCCTTGGGGTGCCCTCGGACTCTCCTCAGACTCTGGCCTCTGTGTGGCTGCCCCGCGGCTCCCTCCTCAGTGCTCCTTCCCACCCATCTCCATCTGTGCCGGGAGGCGTGACTGGGACTCCAAGCATGTCATTTCTCCTGCTTTGGGGCCACATAGGGATCACGTGGCGCCATGCCATGCTCACTGCGCAGCCCGTCCTTTCTCGCGCCCCTCCCATGCCCCAGCATCCAGCGGGTGCTGCCCTGGCCCTCACGTCCCTGGCAGTCCACCCCGGGCACCCAGCTCCCGCGCCCCTCGCTCCCCCACCCACGCCAGGAGGTCCTCTGGCCCCTGCAGTGACCCCTAACCTGCCAGCAGCTGCCTGGGGGCCCCGGACGTGTCTCCCCCTGCGCTGAGACCCACCCCACCCACTCCAACAGGTTCCACTCTGCTCGCAAAGGATGAATCCCTGTACCCCCGCCCGGGTCCCCCAATCCACTGCTCCATGGGGCTGCGGCACCAGAGTCCAGGGGACTCAGGGAGTGACACCCGATAGTGGCACTTTCAAAGCCAACCCAGAGGCTGGCACCACAGGAGCGCGGGAAGGGCGCTGGACTTCCAGGCAGCCAACCAGGTTCTACCCCCCGCGCCCGATATGGCACACGGCACCCCCAAACTGCCCGGAGTTAGCCTGAGCACGTCCAGGCACGACCCGCTGGAGGGTCTCTGGGCGGCAGATGCAGCCCGCCCGGCTGATGGAACCAGGCTTGGGTCGGTTTCTGGGTGCTCAGGGCTACTCCTGGGGGGTTGTCAGGGTGGGGCCCGGGGCTCCCACACGCAGCCTCTGTGCTGCCTCCCAGCCCTGACTGAGCTGACCCGGAGGTGCTGGCGGCCGCTTGGGGCAAAAGACCAAGTGCTCAGCGCTCATGCTGGTCCCTGGTTTGTAAATTTTTTTTCCTTTTTGGGTCACACCCAGCGATGCACAGGGGTTCCTCCTGGCTCTGCACTCAGGAGTTACTCCTGGCGGTGCTCGGGGGACCCTATGGGATGCTGGGAATCGAACCCGGGTCAGCTGCAAATGCCCTCCCCACTGTGCTATCACTCGGTCCCCTCTGGCTGGGTTTTATCCTGGGGCCATACCCAGCAACGCTAAGGGTGACTCCTGGCTCTGCACTCAGGGTCATTCCTGGCGCTGCTCGGGGGCCCAACCCTGGCCAGCCATATGCAAGACAAGTGCCCTACCCGCGGTACTACTGCGCCGGGCCCAGACTTGAAACGTTAGTATCATTCACTGTAAAACGGAAGATTCCCTCTTCACAGCCCCTTCCACTTGTCCATTTCCTGTTTATTTTTATGTGGCTTTTATACCTCTTGGGGTCTACTTCTGCGCTTAGGGATCACTCCCGCTGGGCTTTGGGGACCGTACGGGATGCTGGGGATTGAATCCGGGTCAGCCAAGTGCCAGGCAAGTGCCCACTGTACCACCTCGCCGGCCCGTTGCCCATTTCTCTTATGCTCCTTGAACTCGAGCTCACCGCCTGTGCTTGTAAATAAAGTTTTACTGAAACAGCCAATGGCCTGTCACAGGCATGTCACCTGGGTCTGCTCCCGCTACCCCAGCAGAGGACACAGTCACCACGGCCGAGCTCAGCCCGAGCCTCAGATTCCTGGTGGCCCTTCTGGAAGAGCCTGCGACCCGTCTCAGGCGGCTGCTCGCACCCTCAGTGCCATCTTGTCTACCCGCCTCACCCCGTTCCTGCCCCCAGCCTCTAGGGGTGGCCGACGCCCCACCCACGGCTGCTCCTGCCACCTCACTCGCCTGCAGCGCCTCTTCCCACGCACACAGGGCGCCCGCTCTCGCGTCCCCTGTCCCCAGATAGGGGGTGTGGGAGGCGCGTGGCCTTTGGGTTTAAAGCCTTTGAACCCCTGCCCTGCCACACACCAGTCATGGAACCACAGGCAGCTTGCCTAAACGCCCTGTGCCTCAGTTTGCTCATCTGTAAAGCAGGAGACAGCAAAGCACCATCCAGACCCGGTGCTCCAGGGCTGGAGTGATAGCAAGGCGGGGAGAGTGTTTGCATTGCATGCGGTTGACCTGGGTTCGATTCCTAGCAGCCCATATGGTCCCCTGAGCACCGCCAGGAGTAACTCCTGAGTGCAGAGCCAGGAGGAACTCCTGTGCATCGCCGGGTGTGACCCAAAACGCAAAAAAAAAAAAAAAAAAAAAAAACCAGTAGACCGGGTGCTCCTGGGAGACCTCAACCACATGAAGACACGAAGTTCTGCCCCCTCCACCTCAGACTTGGTGCCCTGGAGGCCGGCCCGTCTTGGAGCCCAGAACGCCTGGTCAGCTCAGTCACCGCCAGGGCAACTAGACATGTGTTCCCAACCACGGGTGGCCCTGCCTGCCTCGCTAGGGGTCAGCTGCCCGTGCCTGTATTCCCAGACCCTGGGTGCCGCCGCATGCTCACTCGAACCCCGACACAGAACAGCCTGAGGGCGGCGCACTCACCTTCTCCCCGCTGTCCCGCAGCTGCTGCAGCTGCCGCAGCCGCCGCCCCTTCTCCAGCTGCTTCTGCAGCTCCAGCTCCGCCTCGTCCTCCTCCAGGGGCTCGGGGGACGCGGGGGCTGGCACGCCCGCGTCCTCCTCGTCGCTGATGTCCATGTTCTCCACCCGGGTGTCGTCAGACTGCGGCAGCTGCACGGTGGGCTCCTTCTCCTCCTCCTCCGGGAGGTCCTCGCCCGCCTCGGGCACTCGGCGCCGGCCCCGGCCCCGTGCCCTGCGCGGACAGGCCCCTCCGGTGAGCTGCGGCCCCTCGGCTGCCTCTCCCCAGCCCCCGCGGTACCCCCCACGCTCCCCCGGGGTCAAGGCCACCTGGAGCCGAAGTCCCCGTCCTGCGACTGGTCCCCGAGAGGCAGCAAGTCGTCGGCGCGCATAATCACCTCCTTCTCCTTCTTACGGATCTTCTTCACCCTCCGCTTGGTCTTTTTGAAGGTCACCTGCGGGCAGGCAGCGGGACGGGTGGCCCAGAGCGGCCGGGCACCAGGGCCCGCCGCCCCCACGGGAAAGCTGGGGCCAGCCGGGTCCTGCTCCTGGCCACTGGGCAGGGTGCTTGCAATGGTGCCCTGCCCCCGCCACGGACAAGGCCCCCTGCTCCCACCATGGACAGGGCCCCCAGCCCTCGCGGTGGCATCTCCCGGGCGCGAGGCCGCGCGGCTCACCATCTCCTCGGGCGTGAGGTACTCGGAGGCAATCCGCGGCCCCACGGTGCACAGGGACTGGGCCTGCAGCCGCAGCTTGGCCCGGATCTCCTCCAGTTCCCGCTCCCGGAGCCCGTCGGCCAGGCCGCCCTGCTCCAGCCGGAAGGAGCGCGGCCGCTCGCCCTCCAGCTCCTCGTCGTACTTGGCCAGGATGGAGCGCGGCTTCTGCTGTGCCAGGTCGTCCACGCTCTCGTCCTCGGCGTAGGGCAGGTAGTCGGGCTTCTTCTTCCGCAGCTCCACGTTCTTCTCGGCGCGCTCCTTGTCCACCAGGTTCACGTTCACCAGCACGTCCTCCTCCTCCTGCAGCACGCCTGGGCGGAGGGAGGTCCCCGTCACAGCGCCCGCCCCCACTCCCACTCCCGGCCGCCCCTCCCCCCGCCCACGCAGCCGTGCCCCCCACCTTTGTCCTTGAGCGTGAGGATAAGCGTCTCCCCTTCGCGGAAGGAGTCGATGGCGTGCTCCACTGTGAGGCCCTGCAGGTCCCGGGCACTATACAGGTCCTGGGGGGTGGGACGGGACGGGAGGGAGGCGGGTCAGGGGCACCACCCAGCCAGCTGGCGGGGGGTCGCGCACTCACAGAGCCCGGCCTCACCTGCCGCCGCTGCTCGAACTCCTCCTCCACCAGGGTGCTGACACCAAACTCTTGGTCCATCTCCTCCAGCAGCTTGGCCTGGGGTGCAGGGAGAATGGGGTGGCCTCTGACCTCAGGGAACAGGCGCCACCCGGCCTCCCCCGACCCGGGCCCTCACCCGCTTCTCGGCCAAGTCCTTCTCCTTCTGCAGCTGCCGGCTCCGCTCGATCCAGGCGGCCGTGTCGTCCAGCCAGGGGTCGTCCTCGCCCAGAGTCTTTATCTTCCTGGGGATGGAGAGGGTGAGCTGCCGGGAGCCAAGGCGCCCCCCGCCCCCCACCCGCTGTCCCCCGCCCAGCCGGGCCTCACCCCAGCTTCTGGTTCAGCAGGCGCTTCTCCTTGGCCGCCGCCAGTTTCTCCCGCAGCTCCTCGCGCTGCCGCAGGGCCATGGGGTTGATGAGCTCGGCCGCCACGGGCTCATCCTTGGTGCCTGCCTCTGGAAGGACCCCGAAGTGAGCCACACACCGCGCCCCTTCCGGCCCAGAGATGAGTCCTCTGACACCCTCGCCCGGCAGGGCGAGGCCCCTGTGTCTCCTTCCCACAGGTCTGGGAAACACCATACAGGAGTCCAGGCCCAGCTACAGTGAACCCCCATGTCCTGTATTGCCCCCCAAGGACACCCCAGCCTCCCCGCCCAAGCTTAATCCCCACTCACCTTTCTTCACGGCATTGACCTCCAAGGGTTTCAGCCCCAGCTTGGCCCGGAGTTTACTGGGGGCGAGAGAGACAGTGTGAAGGGACCCACAGGAGAGGAAGTCCTCGTGCTCCCACACACCAAGCCACCCCACCTGCTGAGTCCTCCACGGTCCCACCACATCCCAACACTTCCCACAGGCCGCGCCAGGAGGAGCAAGGGGCGCCTTACTTGGTCTCCTCGATGCTAAGGGACGAGGCATCCCCGGAGCTGGTCTTGGAGCTGGCAGCTGGGCAGAGAAACATCAAGCTGAAACCCAGGCCAGAGCCAGGGTCCACAGCCCCTTCCCGCACCCCACGGGACCCCTCTGCTCCTTGGAAGACGCTGGATTCTCGCCGTCCCCTGCTCCCCTGCCCTCCCTGCGATGGCCCAGGCCACACCATGGCACCTCTATCCCCACCAGGGCAGGGGTACCTACAGGTGGGTGCTGCTGGTGGCTGCCGCGTCTAACCTCACACAGAGCCCGGCACACAGGAGCCACCTCTCTCCTGCCTTCCAGTCCAGTCCGGGGGAGGGGGGATGCCTCCCCTCACACAGGGGCGTTTCTCTGGCCTGACCTTCACTCTCAAGCCTGATCGCTGAGTCTCCAACGTGCCAGCCGTCATCCCCCACCCTCTGCTTGCCCCAAGCCTGCTTCTCTTCCAAGTGCTTCCTTTTCTCTAGACACCCCCAGTGAAACCCTGATCCAAGGGAGGCAACCTCGACTCTGCTTCCCGTGCCAACCCCGAGATCCGCCCCGTTCCCTGGGCCTCGGAAAACCCCGAGTCCCCTTCAGGCCGCCCACCCGCCGCCCCGCACTGGCCCTCTGGTCTGGGTCAGGTCTCCAGGGTTTGCGGAAGGAGGCAGGACTCGAGCCCCTCCTCCCAACTGCCCCCCAGGCCAACTCCGCATCTTTTTTCTGGCGCCAGGATCCAGCCCGAAACTTCACGCGCGCCCCCTCCCCCCCTGAGCTCAGGTCTCTTTCACGGGCGGGTGCAGGTGTGCAGGTGTGCGTGTGTGTGTGCTTGTGTATGTGTGTGGGCGGGGGAGAGGCTGCACCCGGAAGTGTCCAAGAGTGACCCCTGGCGGCGCCCAGGGGGAACTGCAGCCAGGGCTGCACGCAAGTCCTGGACCATCGCTCCAGTCCCGGGTTCGAGGTTCTCAGCAGAGCCCACGGGGCCCCTGTAGCTGGGCCCCGGCGACCCTGCGGCCTGGGCGGGGGCGGGGACGGGGCCTTTGCTGTGCGTCTGCGCCTCCGGGGCCCTCCCCGGGGCCCGCCCGCGGGGGGCGCGGGGCCCCGCCCCTCACCCGCCTCGTAGCCGTCATCGCGCTTCTCCCGCTTCACGCGGCGCTCCGAGGGCTCGGGCTGGCCGCGCTCCCGGCCGTGCGCGCCGCCGCGGCTGTCCACGTC
>JAOXYA010000045.1:47986362-48002763 GCA_028565675.1 Sorex palustris | reverse complement strand
GCTTTTGTAAAATGGGCGTTGATTGGTTCTAAATAATATTTATTCCTTGGCCTCTGTCATATTTACTTGACTTAAGCCTCAGTTGCCCTTAGTTCCTAACATCCCAAAAAAGGGGTCCTCCGAGGGACAAGGATGGACACAGGGCAAGTTGTAAGCTACCCTAGCAGCGGAAAGGAATGGGCTAAATGCTGTAAGAACTGTAATTAGTTAAGAGCACAGTCATGGAACAAACCCTGTCATGACCCAAAAAGAAATAACTGAATAAGGACCCTGCTGGAGTTAGAAAGACTAACCTGACTTGAAGACTGAGCATACATAGGTTTATTGAGCCACCCTTTAAGTTTAATAAATCTCTTACTGTGTCCAGACAAAATGACTAGAAATATTATTAAGAACTAAATTTAACTTGATTGTTTAAATGAATTCTGGCTAAGGAAATACACCCTTACATGTAATTCTGCCCATTGGCAAATCTCTTAGCAGGAATCTAGAGTGCTGAGAACACTTAGATTTTGTCTTTGAGTATCTCCTAGAAGTTAAACTTTCTATTAAGGAAGGACTTTACATCTGCTCATCATTTATGATAATTTTCAACCACACCTATGTGTAATTGCTACCCCCAACCCTTCACAGTTTCTCTATAACTAATGCTGTGAGACTTGAATAAACAGCCACTAACTACCAACCAGCCTGGTGGCCCCCTGCTTCCTCCTTTGTTTGTCCATCGCTGTCAGCCAGCTGGGGTGGGGGGATGGTGCTTGGCCCTGAATGCACCCTGGGGACCCTCAAGTCACTGCAGATAGGCTAGTTACCACCCACCCACACAGGAACAGCGACAATGCATGTCCTACTTTCATGTCCTAACCCCCTTCCAAAGACCTCACTTCTAATACCAACATCATTGTGGGGATGGTATTGCCACATACAAATGTGGGGACACAAACATTCAGACATCAGCTCTGACTGAGGATGTCATACCATTCTTGGCATAGTGTAGTAAAGGGCTCTGACTTCCACTTCTGAGGTCTGTTCTCCACACGGCACTGAGTGAAGCTTCACTCTCCGGCAGTGTCTTTCCAGCTCTGTGTAATTGTGGCCACAGGAGCTCCATGGCCTGACGTGCTCCTGTTTCTCATTTGTTTCCTCTGCTCCACACCCACAGAAGGAACTGCTGGAGGGGCGCTTCCATGCGTGGCTTCCTCAGCATGGCAAGCATTCTCCTTTCATCTCTCCACGGATCACTTGCTCAGTGCCCTCGGCCCTCATTAGGTATTATATATCAGAGTCCCTCCTTCAACAGCTGTATAAAATTCCACCACTATCCAGTGACTTCTGATTAATTTTCACCCTGGAATTCACCATTGCTTGATTTATGCATCAGTTTGTTGTCTTCCTTCCACTGCTAAAATAGCCCCTTCAAGACAAGACTTGTCTGTTTTTCTGCTCATTCCTGTATCTTTAGGTGCATCCCAAGTGTTTAGTAACTATCTGATGAATGAACAAATTATTGATCAAATCAATAAAGGATGCAGTTTGACTTGAAAGAAATATCCTCTAGGAAAACTAAGTCCCTTTTACCAAAAGCTGCCTTAGTTTTGCCAACACTATTATTTCTCTTCTTTTTTCTTTTTCTTTTTTCTTTTTGGGTCACAACCGGTGATGCACAGGGTTTACTTCTGGCTCATGCATTTAGGAATTACTCTTGGCGGTGCTCAGAGTAATTCCAGTATATGAGATGCTAGGAATTGAACTTGGGTTGGCCGCGTGCAAGGCAAAGGCCCTGTGCTATCGCTCCAGCCCCTACACTATTGTTTTCATTCTTACAATGCAATTTTTTCCTATGGTTATTGATAACCTTTGGGGAGGTAATTTAATTCAAGGAGTTGGGATGGTAGACAGGAGGGGCTTTAGACAGCTGCCTCTCAAGTTGCTGCATCCTCATCTTCTGTCTTCCTGAGGAGTGACTATGACTCACCAATGACCTCTCTTGTCACCATCACCCACTATCCTGAAATCTTGACTTTGCCACTTTCAAAATTTTTTCAGTTGTGGCTCTCGGCAATTTTGTGCTGGTTCATTCCCCACCCTCTCTTAGGTGCTCAGCTATACATTCTGACCAGTCATTTATTTTATTTTACATTTTTAGGAAAGGATTTGAGATGACCGGTTTTCCATATTATTGGCTCCCTTCAGGCTTTCTATTTTTGCATGCCGAGCACACACGCCCAGGGCCTTGCAGGAAATACCAGCTCTGAGACCAGAGCCTGGGGTTCCTCATCTCCAGGGACTTATTCTACTTCCATCCTGAGCTGGTACTCTGCCCTCTTACTTCAGAGCGAGCTCAGCTGCTGGAGCAGAAATTTGTGACTGAATGAGCTACATCCATAGGCAGAGAGGGCAAAAAAAGAAGGAAAGGGTAATAATAGCACAGCAAGGTACAGCTCCAAGGAAATGCTTTGAGCCGTTGAGAGCTCTAATAGCCCTTTGTTAATATGTAACATGTAACGGGAAGTTGTCCTGGGGAGTGTGCCTGATTTGGGGGGTGGGGAGGGGGGCCGAGGTGGAGTGTAGGGAGAGACTACTTATATCAGAAGCTGTTCCTCTTCTTTTACCTCAGAAGTCAGCTCCAGCAGACCCAGTCCTTGAGTTTTTCTGCTCTGGCATGGAACTGGTGCCTGCACTTCATGTAGACCGTGCCTTGGGTGGCTGTCAATTGGAATGGAAACATTGGTAACGGGATAATTATAGCAGGTTTTTGAAAATTATTATTGGTTCTAGTGAGATTGTGTAGCTGGAAACAGGCTGTGCTTTAAACAGAATGACTGCAGTTTGGAGTGCTCAGAATACTATACAAATCAGTGAAAAGCTGAGAAGTTTAGTCAATCAATTTTGCTTCAAATGATGCCAACTGACATTAAAAAAAAAAGAACCCTTGTGTCTCATTAAATTGATGGACTTTGGGTCTGAATTGACTTAATTGTATGGTGGCTTTTGATCTGTGCATGACAGTGATTGCTCTGTTGAGCCAGAGCAAATTCAACACACAGGCCAGGCTTGATGGACAGCCGCAGTGGGTAGTTGACTGGTTAATATTTTCCCTCGCACCAGAGCTTACTGCTCCCACCCAGACATTCATTTGTTTAAAGCGTCTGTAGAAAAAAGAGGGTGCAGCACTGAACCCCATGAGTTAGGTTTCAGCGTCTCACACAAATCACAGGAGCACCCTTAAGACTAAGATGGCCTGCAAAATGTCACCAGTGGGGTGACTAGGGAACCACAGTGTGGGCAGTTTCCCACCATCAAGAGTGCTCCCACAACCTTATCTGAGGAGATGAGGACAGAGAAAAGCCCCCATAAGTGTTTGCATGCACAGATGTTGTGCCGGAACCTTATACTTCAGGCTGTTGTCAAGCTGCACTTGAGACCTGAACTGTTGGCGTGCTGTGGGGCTCAGATGGGGATACGGCCGTGCTCCGCAAAAAAAAATAACAAGCCCCAGCTATGCCTAGGTTTTCAAGGTTGTGTCTATTCTCACGAAAAACAGAAGTTTTCTACTTTTTTAACTTTTTCTTCTTTTTTTGACCACACCTGGCGATGCACAGGTGTTACTCCTGGCTCTGCACTCAGGAATTACTCCTGGCAGTGCTTGGGGGACCATATGTAATGCTGGGAATCGAACCCGGGTCGGCCTCAAGCAAGGCAAACGCCCTACCCTCTGTGCTATCACTCTAGCCCCTACTTCTTGAAAAGACACTCTAAAGGCCTATTAAAACTCTCAATAGCTTTCTCCATAAATGAAGTTTATTTAGAAAGCGAGAGAACTTTTAGACCAGAGAATAGAATACTTCAGGTGCTTGCCTTACATGCAGCAGAGCCATGTTCCATCCCTGATGCCACAATGACCCTTAAAACCTAACCCCCTCCCAAGGAGGAAGCACTTTACCCACACAATAGGGAGGAGGGTAACCCCCCAGATTTGGAGTGCCTGCCTCTTGCTTTTGCAAAGTTGGTGAGTCTATAGACCGTCTGCCAAGATGCCCTGGCATATCTCTTTCTCTGCAGACTGGAGCTTCCTTGTTAAGGAAGAGCCTCAGTCTTCTACATTCTGAGGATGGGGCTTTGTTCCTTCTGGAAGCTGCTCCCTGGGTGGGCCTTGAGTCTGAGCAGTGACCTTGGTCTGCAGCTGAGGGCAGGAATGCCTTTTCAGGTGACATGACATCTTGATTTCATGATTTCCCAAACTCTCAGACTCCTTGTCAAGGGCCCCTTTGGTA
Source organism: Sorex palustris (assembly GCA_028565675.1). NCBI lineage: Eukaryota > Metazoa > Chordata > Mammalia > Eulipotyphla > Soricidae > Sorex > Sorex palustris. The sequence continues at coordinate 47,998,489 of JAOXYA010000045.1, read as the reverse complement.
CTTTGCTTTGGCAGTTTTCTCTTTGCAGGCAACCTTAAATGATGCTTCCTAACTAGGAAAGTATTTTTTCAAAGCATCTTCTAAAAGCTTACCTACCTACTGTGGGAAGCCACAGATTTGCTTCCTCCACCACACACACACACACACACACACACACACACACACACACACACACACATACCCCTCCAGCAATCTTAGCTACTAGAGGTGGGAACAGCTACTTTACTTTAGTACTTCCCCTTACTTTCTTACTTTCTGTATGTTTTGCTATGTTTACTATGTGTTTTTCTAGGTCTTACTTTCTACATTGTTTTCCTAACTCAGATGGCAGAGTATCTTGATGTGCCTTTCCCCCTGTCCTTCTGCTTATTCTTATTGCCGTGTTTCGGAGTTGTATGTCCTTGTGATGCTTCCCAGCAGTGGAGCAATGTGGCAGTGGTGCTCAGACACAGTCTGGTTGGGTGTTTTTGTGGGTGGCACACTTCCTGTAGTACTTGCGCCCACCGTGAGATTCAAAGGGCAGGAGGTTGCACACATGGTTGCGTCTCTGGGGATCACAGTCAGCAGAGATGCTGGGGTTTCTCTTGGCCTTTCGGGCTTTGCCGGGAATAGCACATGAGGCCTCAGCTGCCTCCTGCTCACTAGGCAGGTGCTGTATTGCTGAGCCATCCCTGGCTCCCCGTGAGATTTTTTTTTAACTTAAATTTCTTCTTTTTTTAAATGATTTTTTTCTCCACTGAACTTGACAACTCAATCCTATCCCTGTGTTATTATCAACTCTTCGTATTATTATTGTTGTTATTGGTTTTAGGGTCACACCATGCTGTGCTCAGAACTTACTCCTGCCTCTGCACTCAGAGATCAGTCCTGGAGCTGCTCAGGGGACCATATGGAGTCTACACAAGCATCACTGGCGTGACGAAGTATCCCTGGCACTATATGACACCACACAACCCCTAGTCCTGATATTGAGCCAACAAGCCAGTTGTCTGAGAATATCCAGGGAGACCACTGGACCTCCTGAACAGTGCTTGGAAGATCGTGCTTCACCCCCAAAGAAAACTATACTATAGTCATACAGTGGGATAACTACCATTAAAAATAGTATGAAGACGGAGCTGGAACAATAGTACAGTGGGTAAGGTGCTTTTCTGGCTTGTGGCAGACCTGGGTTTGATTCCCAGCATCCATATGACCTCCAGGGTCATACCGAAGGATGTTCTAGGGAACAACATGCAGTGCCAGGGTTTGAACCAGGTCTGGAGCACGTAGGCAATTACCTTAAGCCTTGTATTATCTCCTGGCCCAGTTCACTTACATATTCTTTTATCAGTTAGGTTATTTCTTTGATATAGATGCTGCTTATTACCCATTTATTGGGTGTGGGGTGGGGTGGAGGGGGAGGGTCACACCTGGTTGTGTTCAGGGCTTACTCCTGGTTCTATATTCAGGAATTACTCCTGGCAGGGGCAAGGGCCCTGCCTTAAATGTGGCTGACTTGGATTTGATCTCCAGTACCCCCTAAAGTCCCTGAACCCCTGCCAAGAATAATTCTGGCCCTGAAATTATTTTCTTAAGCTAGCATTCTATAATTAGAAGAGAATTATTTAGTTGAAAGATAATTCTTTAGGTTTCTGAGAGTGCCCAGTTATTTTCCTAAATAGATGTCCTTGTATATATTTAACCAACTGGACACAAAAGGATTTGTTTCACCATTCTTTGGTCAGTATGAAATAATACATTTAAAAGAACTGGAGCTGAATTTGTGAAATTTTTTTTTTTTGGTTTGAGGACAACACCCTGCAATTCAGGAGCTATTCCCGGGGTGTGAGGCAGCGAGGGAACCATATGTTACAAGAGACAGAACCCTAGACACCTACATGCAAACTCTATGCTCTGGCCCTTTGATCCATCTCCCCAGCTTACATTTAAGTTGTTGTGTGGACATAGTCTCACCTCTTTTGTGTAAATAACTTGAGATCGAGTGGCTGGATTTTATGGTAAATTTATGGTACACTTTTTAGGAAGCAATCATTTATTTTCCAAAGTGACTGTGCCAGTTTACATCTTCATCAGCAAGTTTGTTCACATCCTCACTAACTTGTCAATATAGCTTTTTGACAGGGTGCTTCTTCACGTGTCTCTAGGATATAATGTAAGTATTTAAAATAAGATCCCCTTATCCTGATTACTTGTCATGGTCTTTTAATTATATTTAATTCACATTTAAATTAAAACCTTAATGTGTTTTTTTCTTTCCCTAAGTGTCTCTTTTACACTCCCTTCAACATAAAACTTAATTTTTTCTTTCTCATTCAAACAAACCTAAGCATTTCTCAGAAATTTGATCAGATGAGGGATTAGAATCAACTAGCATGATAATTTCAACAACCTCTTCCAACCTTTTTGAAAGTAGAAGGATAAGGAGATTTTCTGTTTGTTTTATTTTTGTTTTATGGATCATCTCTGACAGTGGTCAGAGATCAGATCTGCACTCAGAGATCACAAACATTCCTGATGGTTGTGGAGGTAGAGAGAAGAAGGAGGGTAGGGATATGTAAGATGCTGGGGATCTAATCCAGGTTGCTGTGTGTAAGGCAAGCACCCTACTCACTGTACTGTTGCTCTGGCTAATAAGGAAGCTTAAAAAATAAATCACACATTACTTTTGCTCAGGTTCATTCACTGGCACCACATACAGTTCTCTGAGCACAGAGCCAGGAAGGAGTAAGTCCTAGTACCCCCAGGTGTGGCTCCAAAACAAACAAAAAAACTTTATAAAATAGAGAAATGAGAGAAAGAGGGAGAGAGGGAGAGAAAGAGAGAAAAAAGTAAGAAAAATTCATACAGATGAGTATGTTTCTCCTCCAATCATGAGTATTCTAATAAAGTCATCTCCAAAGTCATTTGGGGTCTGTTCCCCATAATAGTCTTTGCAGGGCCTGTGGCACATTATTTTGCTTTCCTTATAATACTAATTTTGTTTGTGGTAGTCAACACATTTTTAGAAAGAACATAAAGTTATTTGGAATAGGCAAATGAGGAATTGAATTAACCCAGAAATATGGTTGCTTACACACACACACACACACACACACACACACACACACACGCGCGTGCACTGGAATCCTGGGTAGCATTTTTCTGAATGTTTCTAGACTAAACAGAAAACAACTCTAAAAATAGAGCCATCAACATTTTAAGTGGCAACATTATTAGTTATACAAGAGACTAACCTTCTGTAGTAAACTCTTTAAAGATAAAAGCATTCAGAAAAAGATTAATTCTAGCATATTAATTTAAAACTTTATCCTCTATTTGAGAGAGATATTCATTTCAAAGTTTACTTTGATAATACCAAGTTCAAAGTTTTATTCATACTGAAAATGTTCCCATTGTGGGTTCTAATTACAAAATTGAGTAGATACCAGAAGAGGTTCTTACTTTGGATTTAAGCTTCCTACTGAGTTGGAAATGAGTTTCTGGTCTCACTGGCTCAGAGTATTGATCTCCCTGAGTATCAAGCACATTGACGCTTGTGGTAAGCTTCTTTGGAATGCAAATGATTCATGTTTCATACCAAAACAATGTTTGGAAAATATCTTTTTTCTCTTTATCACTATCTCTTTGCTTTATTTGTGGGCTGGAGTGATAGCACAGTGGGTAGGGTGTTTGCCTTGCATGCAGCCAACATGGCCCATCTGAGTTTGATTCCTTCGCCCTTCTTGGAGAGCCTGGCAAGCTACTGGGAGTATCTTGCCCGCATGGCAAAGCCTGGCAAGCTCCCCATGACGTATTCAATATGCCAAACACAGTAACAGCAAGTCTCACAATTTGTTGTGAGATGGCACAGCTCAAGGCTCCCTGTACCTCTCAGGCCCCCCCATCTCTCACAGGCCACCATAACTCACAGGCCTTCCTGTGGCCTTAGCAACAGTTAGAGCACAAAGGCGGATGATCCTCTCAGGCATCAAGCGCACGCTCTCACTGTCATCCTCACTCACACGCACAAACACACTGTCACATACACACATGTACTGATACACTCACATGTGCAGGCGCTCACACAGTGTCACACAGTGTACACTCATCATATAGATGGCCGTTCCCTGGCCAGCCTCGGGAAGGGGTCAGTGTGCCCGTGTCAGGCCTCTGAGGACCCAATACCTGGTCCTCGTGTCCAGCTCGGTCAAGGATTTCAGTCATATCAGTCGTGTGCGCACGCACGTATGTTTGTGTTTGTGCATGTGTGTGTGTGTGTGTGTGTGTGTTGTTGCATGCCCCTCTGGGGCTTTTCTTCGCCACCTGCCTTGCTTTTTGCTCCGAAGGCACATGGGGCCGTGGGCCATTATTTCATTCTCCAGCAACCCTAAGACTTCGCTCTCACTGGGACTCATGTCACAACCAGGAAATGGGGGTGCCAAGGGATTGGACAGCTCATGAGGCCCCACAGCCAGTGAGTAACCCAACAGGAATTTGAACTTGGGGGGCCCCAGCTGTCACGTTCTTACATCAAAATCTGCCCCTTTTTGTGATTCTCTCTTCCTTTCTCCCTCTGCTGCCACCCCCCCCACACACTCACACACACACACACACACACACACACACACCTATATTTCTTCTTTTGGTTGATTCTGAGATGCGTTTTCTTTTTGGGGGGTTGGGGGAGCCACACCCAGCGATGCTCAGGGCTGACTCTGGCTCTGCACTCTGGGATCACTCCTGGTGGTGCTCAGGGAGCCATAGCAGGTGCCAGGGATCGAACCCGGGCTGATGGTGTGTGTGCAAGGCGAGCTCTCTACCTGCTCCAGCCCCAGATATGTTGTTCTCTAGTCCTGAGTGGACCCACAGATCCTCTGCCCTGGGTCCAGCTCCCTGCAGTGGCCCCGCTCTGGGGCTAAAACCGGGGCAGACCGTGAGGGAGCGAGTGGAGGCGGGAGAGCCTGGCACACTCCTGAGTAGCACTGCACCAGCGTGGTATTGGCTCCTGTTTGGGAGTGCTGGAGGGGCTCCATCCTCAGAACTAATGTGCTGGCTGGAATGGGAGAACCCAGCTTAGAGGAGTCTGGGATTGGCGCCTGCGCTGGATTTGGAGCCGCCAGCGACACTGGCACAGTGTCCTCAGGGCCGTTCATTCCAACATCTGTGAAATGGGTGGCACCTGTCTCCCAGGCCTGGGTTGCTTGGGACTCTGGCCTCGCACGCACACGGGCTGCGGATACAACCTACAAACAAGGGCCCGAGAGATAGGACCGCGGGGACGAAGCTTGCCTTGCCTGCGGCCAGCCCATGTGTCACCCTGGATGCCACACAGGGGTCTCCTGATCCCTTCTAGGAGTGAATCCTGAGTGCAGATTGGGGTTAAGCCCTGAGCACTGCTGGCTGTGGCCCCAGTACAAAAATAATCAAGACTGGACTCGAAAAAGACCCACAGGATCTCGAGGGGACAGTGTTTATCTGGGCCACACAGGCATCGCTGCTGCCAGTGGCTTTGAAGCAGGACGCAGGCAGCTGACCCTAGGCATGGGCCTGGGGGGCTCTGTGCTCCTGCACGGGACTCGCCGTGACCGCCGGCACCACTGAGATCCTTGAACTTTTGAAATGTGTCGCTATTGGCTTGGGGGGAAGTGGTGCCAGAGCTGAGTACCCCCTGCCTGAGCCAAAGGAAGATCCTGGGGTCCCAGAGCTTATGTCTGGCACCTCTACTGACTACCAGCATTTCCGCTAAAGCTTACACCCCGCACCCCAGCCCCAGCTACAAAGAGGCGAGCACCGGGGCCAGGGCACGCCCCTCCAAGCAAGCATGGGTTTGCCCACCCCCCACCTCTACAATGGAGGAGCCCCATAACCAAAGAGGGGGTGTGGACAGAGAGTACCAGCAGGAAAGGTGCTCACCTTGCATCTATCAGGCACCGCTATGGTCCCCCAAGCCCTCTGGGAGTGATCCCTGAGCACAGAGCCTGGAGGAAGCCCTGAGCACTGCTGTGTGTGATGTAAAAAGTCAAACCATCCAACCAGGGGCCAGAGCAATAGTATAGCGGGTAGAGTGCTGTCCCTGCAGGCAGTGACCCAGGTTCAGTCCCCGGCAGTGTATATGATCCCCTGAACCCCACCAGGAGTGATGCTGAGCGCAGAGCCAGAAGTCCTGAGTACCAACAGGTGTGATGCAAAAGTAAACCCATCCAGACAAAGAGTAGGATGCAGAGGTGGGAGAAATGGCACAGTAGGTAGGATGCTTCCCTTGCACATGGCCAACCCCAGGTTCAATCCCAGCATCCCATACAGTCCCCAGAGCCCTGCCAGGAGTGTTTCCTGAGCACAGACAGGGCCAGGAGTAACCTCTGAGCATTGTTGGTTGGGTATAGCCCAAAAACCAGAGAGAGAGGGGCTGGAGCTATAGCACACTGAGTAGGGCGTTTGCCTTCCACGCGGCTGAACCGGGTTCGGTTCCCAGCATCCCATATGATCCCCCGAGCACCACCAGGGGTAATTCCTGAGTGCAGAGCCAGGAGTAACCCCTGAGCATCACCGGGTGTGACCCAAAAAGGCAAGAGAGAGAGAGAGAGAGAGAGAGAGAGAGAGAGACCCAGGGACCAAAGAAATAGCACAGTGGGTCAGGCGCTTTGACCTGGTTAGATCCTGACACCCTATATGGTCCTCTGATCCCTCCCGGTAGTGATCCCCAGCACAGAACCAGGAATAAGCCCTAAGTACGGGGCTGTGGGCCCCCTCCCCCAAACATCGAGTAGGATTCAGTAGAGCCCTGGGCCGGTGAGCACCAAGTCCTTAAGGAGCCCCACCACGAGCCTGAGTCGGACCCCGAGTCATCACAACAGACACGGGAGGAAGGAGGGAGGAAAAGAAACAAATCGGAAGCAGATGCCACCGACAGCCTTGTCGCTATTCTAAGTCTGATGTGGCATTACTCCTCCCCAGCCGGCCCGCACGCGAAACCTTTCTTTACTGGAAACGCCGGACTCGCCCCGTCGGCGATCACGGCGGCAGCGATCGCGAACCCGTCCCACTCGCGAGCCGCGTCACGGGTCCCAGCCCTCCGCCCCCCTTCCCACGCGTGCCTTCCTGCCTCCCCGGCGCGGCCAGGTCGGTGGTCGCGGAGCGCGGCCCCCAGTCTGACGACGGGCGGTGCCCGGCGGCGCGCGGGCGGGGCGCAGGTGCCCGCGCGGGGAATCCTCGCACCTGGGCGCGCCGGGCACCGCACCATGTACGGGCAGCTGCGTCACGGGGCGGGGCGGCGGCCGCGGGGGCTCCCACCGCGGGCCAGAGGCGGCGGGAGAAGGAGGAGCCCCGACGTGCGACAGCCCCGCCCGCCGCACTGGGTCAGCCTCCTGAGCTTCATTCATTAGAAGAAAAGGCTCCGCGGGCCGCCGGTGAGTCAGAACCGCGGCCGCCGACGACGCGGGCGCGGGAGAGCTGCAGCCCAGGGCATGTTCCGAGACTTCGGGGAACCGGGACCGAGTTCCGGGGCCGGCGGCGCGTACGGCGGCCCCCCGCAGCCCCCCGCCGCCGCCCAACAGGTGAGACGCACCGGCCGCGGGGGTCCCCGGGCTGGACAGCGCCCGCGACGCTGCGGACCGCTCGCTCCCGGGCTGGGAACCGCTGGCGGGGACCCGAACTCGGGCCCCGTCCTTGCCGCGCCGTTGCCGCGCCGTCCAGGGGAAGGCGGCACAGAGACCCCCCTCGCTGGCCCACCCCCTTTCCCCTCGCTGTCTGCTGGCGGGTCCCCTGCCGCCTGTCCCGTGCCCCGCCGCCTGTCCCGTGCCCCGCCGCCTGTCCCCCGTATTCCCGCCTGTCCCCCGCTAATGTCCTGGTTCATCGGCGTCCGTAGGGACCCCTGACACCCCGGGCTGGAGGGGCCCCGAGGGTCCGCGTCCTCCGGGCTTCCAGTCCCCGGGATCCCCGGGCTGGGGGCAGGGGCCGAGCCGTGCCCGCACAGGAGGGAGGCGGGACTCGCGCACCGGCCCCGCGCGGGGAGTTCCTGACACTGTCCGCCACCGTCCTTGGGTCTGTCCCTGTGTCCCCCCATCGCCAAGTCCCTGTCGCCCCGTCGGCTGGATCCCTCCCCTGAAAGCGGGGATGGATGCGGAGAAGCGCGGGGACGTGCGCGGGATCGCGCCTCGGGCCGCCCCCGCGCCCCACCTGCCGCGCGCGCGCGCCGCGGCTCGGGCTCCGCCTGGGGGGCACCTGGGGGAGTGCAGATGCCCATTTCCTGTCGAGGGGCTGCGAGCACGTGTCGCCGGGGAGGGAAGGAGCCCCGGAACGCCGAGTCACGGTGGCCGAGTCACTGCGGCTGACTCACCCGGCCGCCCCTCCCTTCCTGGCCTGGACAACCTCGCGCGGGAGAGGCCGCCGGCGGCGCCCCAGGCCCGGAACTGGGGTCACTGGGCCACCGGGCCCGCAGCCCTGGGCAGGGGACACGGCGGTCCTGACTTGTCTGGGCTTGTGGGGTGCTTCCTGGCAGCAGGGGCGCCCACACCCAGGGCCCAGCTTCAGAGCTTGAACTCAAAATTTTCTAGCCCGGTTGAATACATCCCTCAACTCATTCCTCAATCTCAGCCCATCCTTTAGATTTCTGGCCGGAAAATCTTAGCAGTAATTCGAGGGGGGCCTCGGCATCGCTGACTGACCGCCACCTCTTTACCGTATTCTCTGGACTCTAAATCCCTAAGGATTGAAAAATCCAGGAGCTGGAGAGAGAGCACAGCGGGTAGGGCGTTTGCCTTGCACGCAGCCGACCTGGGTTCGATTCCTAGCATCCCATATGATCCCCTGTGCATCGCCAGGTGTGACCCAAAAAGCAAAAAAAAAAAAAAAAAAAAACAAGGAAAAAACCATCATTAATTTTATTTTTTTGGTCACATCTGGTGACGCTCAGGGGTTACTCCTCGCTCTGCACTCAGGAATCACTCCTGGCGGTGCTCAGAGGACCATATGGGATGGCAGGAATCGAACTTAGACCCCAAATGCCTTACCACTGTATTATTATCCCTCTGGCTCCTCATTAACTATTTTTGTACCACGGATTTAAAAACTGGGTAAAAACTGCCCATCAGGGGCTGAGAGGTAACATAGGGGTTAAGCTGCTTGTCTTGCATGTTACCAGTCCTGATCCCTGGCGTCATATACGGTGCCCAAGCAGAGTCAGGAGTGGCCTCCATGCTCCACTGGGTGTCACCCAGTATCACCCCCCTAAACATTTCCAGCGAGGGGAGACCTGGAGGTAGCTTAAGGGCTGGAACGCAAGCTTTGCAAGCAGGAATCTCAGGCCTGATCCCCAGCACCCCAGAGTCCCCTAAGCACTGCCAGAAGGGACCCTTAAGCAAAGAGCACTGAGCCTGGAGTAGCCCCTTAGCATGCTGGATAAGAACCCCCAAAATTTCCAACTGAAATTTGATCTTGGGGGCTGGAGTGACAGTACAACAGGGAGGACGTTTGCCTTGCATATGGCTGACGCAGCTTCAATCCCTGGCATCCCTAATGGTGCCCTGAGCCCCGTCAGGAGTAATTCCTGAGTGCAGAGCCAAGAGAAAGCCCTGAGTTTCGCCAGGTGTGGGTCAAAGACAAAAAGTATAATTTGGGGGGCTGGAGTGATAGTACAGCGGGTAGGGTGTCTGCCTTGCATGTGGCTGACCTGGGTTCGATCCCTGGCATCCCATCTGGTCCCCAAGCACCGCCAGGAGTGATTCGTAAGTGCAGAGCCAGGAGTAACCCCTGAGTGTGTGACCCAAAAACAATAACAAAAACAACAAAATACAATTTGATCTCAGAACTAGGAAAAGATATTTCTTAGCACCAAGAAGTTGAAATAACCCTTAATGAGGACTGCAGTCATTGCTCAGAACCAACTATCTGTGTGCAGCTGGGCCAGACTCAGGTGGGGACATCCGGTCACGGGGCAGGGTTCCCACCACGGCCCCAACAGCCAGGACACGGGCCACTTCCCAGGCTGGGTGGCACAGCCCTCAGGTGCCCTGAGCCAGGAGCTGTAGTTGGCTGTGCAGATGCAACTCCAGGGTGGGTTCAGGAGTGGCCCCACCCATCCACCAGACTCAAGACCCCCTTCTGACTGCTGGTTGGTGGACAACAGTTTCACTGTTTCAAATGAAGACGGGAAGGCAGGCTCAGCGTGCAAGAGCCTGGAGTCCTGATTCACAGCACCCGGTGTAGGTAGCCCTGATGGCCACCAGCATGTCCTGCTCAGAGCATCACTGGGAATTGCCCTGGGGGCCCTCCTGAGCACTGCTTAGTCATAAGAACCCCCCCCAGAAAAGGGGGGACCAGGGAAGTGATTCAGTGATAAAGTATTTGTACTTGCTTTGCATGTATGAGACCCTGATTCGATCCCCAGAATCACCTGCCCACCCAACCCCCACCACATACACACACACATACACACACACACACACACACACACACACACACACACACAGACTGGAGATACTGTTGTTCAATGCTAAGCATCAAGTGGTAAGACAGTGCCTGAACTTCACAATTTGCCAGCATTCGCTCGGATGGGCGTGCAGAGGCACAGAGAGGTTAAGCAATCTACACAGCTCACGAGCGTGGCGTTTCCACCAAGTCAGCCCCTCTACCTTGCTGCCGTCTTTCTGGTCTCTCAGAATAGCAGTGGCAGGGAAGGCGAGTGGAAGTGTGGAAGCCCTCAGTCTGCACACCTCACCCCCAGCTCTCTGCTTCCCCCTCCTAGAAGTTCCACCTGGGGCCGAGCGTCAATGCTGTGAGCGGAACTCAGGAACTTCAGTGGTTGGTGCAGCCTCACTTCCTGGGACCCAGCACCTACCCCAGGCCTCTCACCTACCCCCACTTCAGCCCGCCAGTGCCCCGGCCAGGAGTCATCCGGGTGTTGGGGCCACCTCCGGGGGTGCGGCGGCGGCCCAGCGAACAGGTAAGGAGCAGTGGGTGGGTTCCGATACCCACAGGGTGCCGAGAGGCAGGGGGACAAAGTCTGCTGGGTCCAGGGGCTCGAGAAGCACAAGCTCTGGCCTGGAACACAGGCTGAGAGGGTGGGTTCCTCCAGGGACTCTTGCTGGAAAGGACAGGACAGGAGTCCCTGGGAAGGGCAAACTGATGGGGTCGGACCTGTAAAGCTTCCTGGAGGTGGAGGCATATTAGCCCAGTAGTAAATGTGTAGACAGAAGGGAAGCAAAGGACTTTCCAGCAGTGGTGACCAGCACAGGAAGGAGGGGCAGGCAGGTGGACATGTGGAAATGAGGGGGCAGCTGGCAGGTCTGGAGACGGTGGGCTTTCTAAGAAGCAGAGTGACAAGGTCTGCCCCCTATCTACTGTGGAATTCTTGTTTCTTCTTTTGCTTTTTGGACCACACCCGGTGATGCTCAGGGCGTACTCCTGGCTCTGCACTCAGGAGTCACCCCTGGAAGTGCTTGGGGGAACCATATGGGGTGCCGGGAATCGAACCCGGGTGGGCCACATGCCAGGCAAATGTCCTCCCTGCTGCACTATAGCTCCACCCCCCCATACGGTGGAATTCTTACAAAAACCCTCAGGGAATGCCCTTGGGTTTCCCCCACTAGCCAGTCCGACGTAGGAGAGTGCAGAGCTGAAAGGTCACTGGGCCCAGATCACACAGCTGTGAATAAGGAGACCCAGTTCGACTTTGAGTTCAAGCTACGCTCAGATGGAGGTTTCAGAGCTGAGTGAGCTGGGGGCTGGAGAAATGGCACAGCTTCAAGGGCGTTTGCCTCGCACGTGACCAACCCCGGTTTGAGTCCCAGCATCCCATGTGGTTCCCCTGAGCACCGCCAGGAGTGATTCCTGAGTGCAAAGCCAGGAATAACCCCTAAGCATCGCCGGGTGTGACCCAAAAAAGAAAAAAAAATCAGCTGAGTGAGCTGGGAAATGCTGCATACCCATCCCCACCCCCGTGCCCGCTTCCCAGGCATAAACCCAGAACCCAGAACTCCTGCTTCCCTCTTGTGTCCCAGGAACACTGGGTTTGAGCCTGTAGGGGGGTGCACTTTTTTTTTTATCTTTTTGGGTCACACCCGGTGATGCTTAGGGGTTACTCCTGGCTCTGCACTCAGGAATTACTCCTGGCGGTGCTCGGGGGACCATATGGGATGCTGGGAATCGA
>JAOXYA010000045.1:47932922-47943345 GCA_028565675.1 Sorex palustris | reverse complement strand
GGGCGCGCGCGGCGGCCCCGGAGCCCGGGACCCGCTCGCTTCCCCGGATGGGGCCCGAGGGTGGAGCCGAGTTTAGGGAAGTGACCCGGGCGGCCGCCGCCCGGAAGCCCCCGTCCCCCGTGTGCGCCCCGAGGCCCGCGGGAGCCGCGGCTTGGGTAACTCGGCCCCGGCGCGCGCCCGCACCCCGGCGGCCTCCGCGGTGACGGCGCTGCGGCCGCTGCCTGCGGACTGCGCTCCGGGAGGGGACCGGGCCGGGCCGGCCGCTGGCCCCGCCTACTCCGGAAGCGGCGGCGTCACGTGGCCCGCTTCCTCTGCAGTTCCGGGAGGGGGGGCGCGACCGATTTCGCCAGGGACCGGCGCCCCGTCCCGGCCTGGATGTCCTTAGCAGCGCCCCGACGTTTCGGGGCGCGCCGTGTGCCTGTTCCCCGCCAGAGGTCTGGACCCTGCGTTGGTCACCGCAGCGGGGTCGCTGGCGGGGGGACTCCCGCAGAGAAGAGCATTGTGTAGGGAGTAACTGCCATTGCAGTGGGACAGCCGCGTTGGAGCGCTGCGCAGTTAGTGTTCTCTCTAGCATTGGGGGCCTGGGAGCGGGGGACAGTAGCTGCTGGCAGATGTGTCTGGGTCCCTTTCTCGGGTCTGGGAAGCTGCATCAGCACTCTGGTCTCGAAGCTGACGGGTCCCCCGAGCTGGGAGTTGGGACTCCGTGTCTAGCCTGAGGGGTGGGGACGGCGCTGCTTTTGCTGGGGACAGTCCCGGCTGCCCCTTGACTCTGGGCGTGGTGTGGTCCTTTGCGACGTGGGTGGGGAAACTGGCACCTGTCAAGGGAAGGAGTGGCGCGGCCTGGGGGCCCTTCTCGTGGCACCCTGACTATCTATCTCCCGAGAGAGCTAGGGCAGCAGTTCCCAGAGGCTCTTCCTCACCGGGCGGGTGTGGCTTGTCCCCCAGGCTTCCGGCGTGGCTGTGTCCGATGGTGTCATCAAGGTGTTCAATGACATGAAGGTGCGCAAGTCGTCCACCCCCGAGGAGGTGAAGAAGCGCAAGAAGGCAGTGCTCTTCTGCCTGAGCGAGGACAAGAAGAACATCATCCTGGAGGAGGGCAAGGAGATCCTGGTGGGCGACGTGGGCCAGACTGTGGACGACCCCTATGCCACCTTTGTCAAGATGCTGCCCGACAAGGACTGCCGCTACGCCCTCTATGACGCCACCTACGAGACCAAGGAGAGCAAGAAGGAAGACCTGGTGTTCATCTTCTGGTGAGCCCTGGCAGCTGCCTCCAGGGACCTCTGTGGCTCTGGGCCGGCCCGGGGAGGGGGTGTCTGCTGAGGCGGACTCGGTCACAGCCAGGTGTGGGTGCTAGCGGCCAGCCGGGAGGTGGGGTCGTCTTAGAGGGCGGTAGGCCATTAGCTCTGACTAACGGGCGCCTTCCCTCCCAGGGCCCCTGAGTCTGCGCCTCTTAAGAGCAAAATGATCTACGCCAGCTCCAAGGATGCCATCAAGAAGAAGCTGACGGGTAAGGGCCAGGGTTGGGGCCTGGGCCCGGCGGGAGCGCTGCTTCCCTTCCTTCCATCTGTTCTGTGGGCTCCTTCCCAGCCGCAGCCCCTCCCCCTCCCGCTCACAGATGCTCCCGCTTTTCCCTGCAGGAATCAAGCACGAATTACAAGCAAACTGCTACGAGGAGGTCAAGGACCGCTGCACCCTGGCAGAGAAGCTGGGGGGTAGCGCCGTCATCTCCCTGGAGGGCAAGCCGTTGTGAGCCCCCTCCAGCCCCCTGCCTGGAGCATCTGGCGGCCGAGCTGCCTCCGGGGGTTGCAGGCTGCCCCCTTCCTGCCAGACCTGAGGGGCTGGGGGGATCCCAGCAGGGGGAGGGCAAACCCTTCACCCATTTGCCAAACAGACCCCCCATCCCCCGGACCTTCCTCTTCCCTCCATCCCCGACGGTTCTGGCCTTCCCAAACTGCTTTTTGATCTTCTGATTCCTCTTGGGTTGAAGCAGACCAAGTCCCCCCCCAGGCACCCCAATTTGGGGGGCCTGTATTTTTTTTAACGACACCCCACCTCCCCACCTGCTTCTCCTTTCCCAGCTGCCAATTCTAACCACAATAGTGACTCTGTGCTTGTCTGTTTAGTTCTGTGTGTAATGGAACGTTGTGGAGATGACCCCCTCTGCGCGCCTCACCCCTCCCCTTGGCCTCTCCACTCCTGGAGCACTAAGACTAGGGGACCTTCAATTAAAAAAACACAACAATAAAAAGCCTCCCGGTGTGGTCTTTGTCTCAGGCTCCGGGCCCACAGGTAGGCAGAGGAAGGAGCCCCAGGTGGGGGCCCCAGACCTGACCTCGGCCAATTCTTGCTTGTCCTCTTTGCTCCCCAAGACCGGCTGGTGTTTGGCTACTTGAGAAAGTGGAGCCGGGGTTCAGGCTGCAGAGACCCCAACTGCCGACTCCAGGCCTGCTGGCCTGCTGGCTGCCCCGCCCTGCCCAGAGGAAAGCAGCTGTGGAGTGAGCAGGCCAGGCTGCCTCATGGGCACTTTCTCTCTGTCTCAGCCCTGGCCTCTGCCTTCTTCACGGGCGCCGTGGCTGACTCACGAGGGCGGGTTGGGCCCAGGGTTGCTGTGCGTCAGAACTGAGCTGAGCTTTTAGCACACTGGGCAGGGCCGGTCAGGTGCAGCCAGGACTTCAGACCCAGTGTCCCAGCCCCGCTCCCTGTATTTAACCAAGAGGGTGTTGGCTGGGGCTCAGTGCCTTGGCCAACCTTGCCCTGGGCTCCGGCCTGCCTGTAGGGCCATTACCTGCCAGGCAGGTGAGGGTGTTCTAGAACCCTCCCAGGGTCTGCTGAGATGGTGACTTGAGATTTCTAGTTTCTGTGCCATGGACCTAAGCAGCTGGGGTGGGGGTGGGGTGGGGTCGGGCGTTTTCCATTGCTGCAGGTTGGTGCATGCCGCCCTCTGGTCCTCACCAAGGTGGGTGGGGGTGGCGGTGAGCCTTGACACTGTTCTGGAGGTGGGCTTTGTGGGCTTTGGAAGGACCTGCTGAACCTGCAAGCAGTTGAGGGTTCCTGCGGGGGAGCCCCATGGAGTGTCCCTGGGGTCTGGCTTCCAGAGTGCCCCAGGAGGCCGTGGGAGTGAGGAGACACAGTGCAGGCCGCGGTTATACAGAGCCAAGCTTTATTTCATAGGAAACAGACTGGAACGGTTGGGGCGGGTGCTCAGTCCTGGGGCTAGCGGGGCTGGCTCCGGCTTACCTGTGGCCCAGGGTGCCCATGCTGCCTTGCCATCTTGCAGGGCCTGGCACCCTGAGATGGGATTGGGGCTCGGGTCCACCTTGGGAGGTCATAGGGTATAAACCGGTGGCTACAGTGGGGGAGAGCTGGGGTCCGAGTAAAAATGTCGGGTGCGGTGGTTGCTCTAGGACTCCCCCTTGAGGGCGACAAGGGTGTTGCGGAGAAGCAGCGTGCTGGCCTGCAAGGAAACGGTCCTCCAGGTCCCCAGCCTGCCCCGCCCCAAGCCAAGGCTGCACTTCAGATAACTCGAGGCCCCGCCCTCCGCACCCCTGTTCTCAGCAAGGTGGGAGTCCTGGGAGGCTTCCTGCAGGGAGGGAAGGGTCCCGCCAGGACCTGGGGTGGGCGGGGCACTCGGATGGCAGACTCACCTTGGCGTGTTTGAGCTCCAGTTCTGCCAGCTCAACCAGGTTCTTGCGGAAAGAGGAGACGCGGCGGGACTTGAAGTCCATGAGCTCTGCGGGGAGAGGACAGGGGATTGGGACCCCTGGGGGCAGAGCCAGCCGGGCAGGGGACCCTGGCCCACGCCCCTTACCCTGCTTGGCCGAGTCCGAGAGTCGCTCGAAGCGCTGGCAGCACAGTTGCTGGTGGCTCTCAGCCGTCCGCACCTCCCGGTTCTTGGTGCGTGCCTTGTCCAGCGCCCTGTTGGCGTTCTCATAGTCCGCCAGGGCCCGCAGCCTCCGGTACAGCAGGTCCTGCGGCCAACGCGCCACAGGCTCACCCCGGCCCCTCGGACCCTCACCTGCCTGGCCTCCCCGTGACCCATCCCACCGGCTGCGGCCCTGAGCGCGGCCTCACCTTGGCCGCCTGTGAGTCCCGCAGGTAGTAGCGCAGCATGTCAGAGAGTTTGAGGTCCTCATCCGACGCCACCCGGCCCTCCAGCTTCTGAATCAGAGAGGTGAGGGCTGGGAAGGAACTTTGGGAGCACTCAGGGACCAGGGGATTCACCAGGGAAGGCTTCCCGGAGGTGGCACCTGGATCTTGGCAGGGGCCCGGGGTGGGGGTGAGGAGGAATTATGTGTGAGCCCAGGTGCTCAGGGAACCCCAAGTTGCTAGAATGGCCTTAAAGTGCAAGCTAAGGACTTTGGGCCTTGCATCTTGGGCAGTTTCTAGCAGGGACAAGCGGCAGGCGGACAGACGTTAGAAAGGTTGGCACACACCAGTGACTTTCTTGGAAAAGAGTTCAGGAAGTGTGTGTCTGGGCCAGGATACTGGCAGCACGGTGCGGCTGGCCAGAGGCGCGTGGCACCTCCTTCACCAAGCCAGGTTTCCTGCTGCCCCCGCCATAGAATTGAGGCTCTGCCCTGCCGCCTGTTAAGCTGGCCTGGGTGGGGGCGGTCAGGGGGAGTCTCCAGCGTCACGGGGCCCAAGTTATTCCTGAACATTCCAAAGTGATCCCCTAGTAACAGCGGGGAGGGTGCTTGCCTTGCACACAGTTGATCCGGGTTCAATCCCCGGCATCCCATATGGTCCCCAGAGACTGCCAGGTATGATCCCTGAATGCAGAACCAGGAGTCATTCCTGAGTACTGCTGGCTGTGACCCCAAAATGGAAGATGAATGACAGAGCGATCCCCTGCGCTCTCCCGCCTGCTGTGCCCTCCCCACAAAGAATCCCTTTGGTGCTCCTTCAACCCAGACTCACCCTCAGTCGTTCAAAGAGTTCGGCCAATTTGAGGAAGCTCCTAGGAGGCAGTGGGTGGAGTCAGGGGGTGAATCTAAGCCGTGAGCCTCTCCCAGCCCCGAGCCTCTTGATAGGGAACGCGCCCCCTTGTGCAGTCTCCTGAACCCCTAGTCCAAAGCGCCCACCCAGGACTTGCAAGTACCCCCCGCACCCCGAGGAGCGACCCCTGGCGGGCACCCCCGGAATTGCAGGCAGAGACAGGCAAGGGGTGGGCTCACGTCTTCAGCTGGTTCACTTCCTGTGCTCCCAGGCTGCTCAGTGCCGCCGAGATGGGGATGTAATCGTCGGCCAGGCCTGCGGGGGACAGTCCTCTATCAGCCGTTCCCCAGGCCCTGCGACCTTGCATGGGCCAGGAGTGGGGCGGGGGAGCGGGACAGGCACCGTACACTTGTGGGCGTGCATGACGCGGTCGGCCCGCAGGCAGGCATCCCTGATGCGCGCGTGGTACTCCAGCAGGAAGGTCCGCTCGTGCTCGAAGAAGTCATCCACCTCCTGCGGCGGGCAGAGCGGCCCCTGAGCCCGGCGGCCACGCCTCGCGTGGGGTGAGGCCAGGACGGGCCTGCGCTCACCTTGAGGCCGGCCACGCCGGTGATGAGGGCTTCATCCGCCGACTTGGCGATATTCCTTAGGAAGCCCCCCAGGACCTCCTTCCTGTTCTTCCGCCGCACGCTCAGCTGAAGCACGGATGGGGGTGGGGGGTCAGCTGGGGGTGGGGGGGTGCTGCACCGCATCGCGGTCCGACCTGTCTCCAGCCTCCCCGCGTGCGCCCTGCCCCGGCCCCGGCTCCAGCTCACATCCTGGCCATACTCCAAGAAGACAAAGAAGTTGTGGTCTCGGTGCAGGGTGGGATGCGCTGCCAGTCGCTGCAGAAAGCGCTCGTGCATGGCCACGGTCTTCTTGAAGATCGCCAGGTACTCCCTGCAGCGGACGGCGGGCAAGGCTGGACCCCAGCCTTGCAAGGCTCCCCTGCACCCCCCAGTGGCGAGTGGACAGGGCAGGGCAGGGAGCAGCCACTCACGCTTCCAGCTCCTGCTTCATCTTGGCGAACTCTTCCCGCGGCACAGAGCCGTCGCCCTCCCCGAGCTTCTGCAGCTTTTCCCTGGAAGCCTCGAAGTCGGGCCTCGGGGGAGCCGGGGGGATCTGCGCAGAGGAGCAGCGGGCTGAGCCACGCACCCCGGCCCCCCGCCGCTGCACCCCCACACCCGGGGTCCCGCGCCTTACGATCAGGCCGGCGTACTCCTCGTTGTCCACGTAGGTGTCGTGCAGCCAGACGAACTCCTCGTGCTGCCTGACCACGCGGAACTCGGGCTGCGCGAAGTGCGGCAGGCAGCTCTGGAAAGGGGGCGGTGCGTGGCAGGGGTCTGCCCTTCCCCGCGCACGCTCTACCCCCACCCCAAGCCTCCAGGGTTACCCAGCTGGGGGCCCAGGGCCAAGCTGGCACCCGCCTGCCGTCCCCCAGGCCCGCTCCGGGGCTCACCACCTGCGCAGGCGCACCTTGGTCTGTACCGTGAACTTCACCTTGTCCCGTTCGCTCACGGCATCGGAGATCTCCACCTGCAGGGAGGTCTCAGCGGGGTCCTGGGAGCCAGAGGGCTGTGGGGAGGGGGCGCCTGATACCACTGGCCACGCCCCTTGGCCCCCTCTTTCCTGCCGCTGTCCTCAGGTTTCCACAATGCATGCTGGGCTCTCACCCCACCCTCCTTATCCCCTTCTTTTTTTTTTTCTTTCTGGGTCACATCCAGCGATGCTCAGGGGTTACTCCTGGCTCTGCACTCAGGAATCACTCCCAGCGGTGCTGAGAGGCCAAATGGGATGCTGGGGATCGAACCCGGGTTGGCCGCATGCAAGACAAATGCCCTCCCGGCTGGACTACAGCTCTGGTCAACCCCCTGTTTTTTTTTCTTAATGGAATCCAACCCAGGGCTTCACAGACCAGTGCTCTATGGCCGAGCTACCTCTCCAGTCCAAGTCTCCCCATTTTACAGGTGCTCCCAGAGGGGAGGAAGAACCCCCCAGGCGGAGGGCTGAGCTGCGAGGTGTCTGGTCTGAGCTAATTCCTGCCTCAAGCTCTTACTCAGCCACCTGAGACATGCTTACCGGGTGGAAAGTGAGCGGGTGGGGACGCTGGGGTTCTGGGGTTCTGCTGCCACTCTGACCCCTACTTTTCCTCCCTCAGAGAGGAAGCCTGTGTCCTTCGCCCAGTGAAAACGTCCTTGAGGCACTGAGCGACCTGGTTATTGTTTTTCATTCTGGGGGTCAGGAATTGAACCCAAGGCCTCCCACATGGCTGAGCCACACCCCAGTTGACTTGCTCATTCTTTTTTTTTTTTAGGTCACACCTGGCAATGTTCAAGGGTTCCTCCTGGCTCTGCACTCAGGAATCACTCCTGGTGATGCTCAGGGGATCATATAGGATGCCGGGATCGAACCCAGATGGGCCACATGCAAGGCAAACGCCCTCCCCCCTGTACTATCACTCTGGCCCCTGGCTTGCTCATTTTCAGTAGTTTGTTTGGGGGCCCACACCCAGTGATGCTCAGGGGTTATTCCTGGCTCTGGCTCTGGAATCACTTCAGGCCATACTGGAGATCGAACCCGGGTCAGCTGCATGCAAGGCAAATGCCCTACCCACTGAACTGTCACTCCGGCCCCCGCTTGCTCATTCTCACACTGAGCGAAAGGGTTTACTGAAGGCCACCAGTGCCCACAGGGGTGAAACAAAGAAGGACCAAGGCTCAGGGCCACTCAGCTCGCCAGCACGACTCACAGTATCTAAACCCACCACCTGTCCGCCTCTCCCCTGCAGGCTCTGTGATCAGCGGGTCACAATCCTGACTTCTCTCATGGTGACTTGCCCTGACCCTGAACTCCAGAAACGCTGGGTGACAGTGTATGAGCCCTAGTGCGGCCCTGGTCCCTGTCAGCTCCGTGCACAGAGAATGCGACTGTCTCACTGCCTGCCGCTCTTGTTATCTGGAGGCCCTTGGCCAACATTCCCCCTCCCTCTGGTGGGCCCTGCATGATTCGAGCTTGCGGTGGCATGCATACAGTTGGCGTGTACATTCTTGCCTAAGACATTTGAAGGACACTAGGGCTCATTCCTGTTGAGAATGCCTGGTCACCGCAAGGGGACGTGGATAAAACCCAGGCACGTGTGTAAAACTCAGGGGCTGGTGAGATAGTACGGGGTAAGGCACTTGCCTTGCATGTGGCTGACCCCAGCTGAATCGGTCACCACAGATGGCCCCCTGAGTCCTACCAAGGGTCACTCCTGAGCACAGAGCCGGGAATAGCCTCTGAGCATGGACAGGCATGACTCAAAACAAACACACGCAAAAGAGAACGCTCTTACGGATACTGTAATGTGATCTTTCCAATGGGATTATAGTAACGTATTCTCCTGTCAGCGCTGCATGACTCTTCCGGTCGCCATGCATCTGCTCTGACAGTGCTCAAGGCTTACTCTTGGTTCTGTGCTCAGCGATTACTCCTGGAATGCTTTGGAGGGCCATATGGGGTGCTGAGGGTCGAACCCAGGTCAGCCAGGTGCAAGATAAGCATCTAACCCACCGGATTGTTGTTGTTTTTTTTTTTCCAGTTAAATTTTTAAAGTTTATTTACTTTTGGTTTGGGGGCTATACCCAGTGGTGTTCAGGGGTTACTCTTTTTTGCTTTTTGGGTCACACCTGGCAATACACATTCCTGGCTCTGCTCTCAGGAATTACTCCTGGCAGTGCTCGGGGGACCATATGGGATGCTGGGAATCAAACCTGGGTTGGCTGTGTGCAAGGCAAACACCCTACCCACTGTGCTATCGCTTCAGCCCCTATAAGTACTTAGGTTTTAAGATTTTATTTTATTTTGAGTGTTTGAGCCAAGCTGGGTAGTGCTCAGGATTATTCCTTACTTTGTGCCTAGGAGTCACTCTGGGTAGTGTTCTGTGGGACTGTTTGCAGTGCTGGGGATCAAACTGAGGTTTACTGGATTGTCCTTCCAGCCAGGTTTTAAGAGTCTTTGCCTTCATATAGTATAGTTTCAATATGCTGTATCTAGACATTATTTTTGTGCTTGAGGGCTATTCCTGGCTTGATCCTTGTGGGGACTATCTTGTGTTGGAATTTAACCCAGATCTCTTGCATACAACTTGTGTTCAGCCTGTTGAGCTGTGCTTCAGCCCATAGACATTGATTGTTAAAGACTTACTTGAATACCGTGGTGCTCTTTTACTCCAAATAATTGCGTTTCCTTTGATTTGTGGAAAAAACTTTCATCCTCCTTTTGAATATTTTCTTTTCCCCACCTCTCTTGGAATTTCATTTAAAAGTAAGATCCCTGAGGGGGCTGGAGAGGTAGCACAGTGGGTGGAGCATTTGCCTTGCACGTGGCTGACCCAGGTTCGATTCCCAGCGTCCCATATGGTCCCGAGTGCAGAGCCAGGAGCATTGCCGGGTGTGACCCAAAAAGGCACAAAAAAAAAAAAAGTAAGATCCCTGAGGCAGTGTGTGTGTGTGTGTGTGTGTGTGTGTGCGCGCGTGCGCACAAGATCCATAACAAGGCTTAAGTGTACACTTTTGTGGTATGAAGTACATTCATGCTATTCTGTAACTGTAACACACTACCCATCTCTAGAACTTTATTATCTGCGAAGACTGAAACTCTGTTCCTGTAAACAGTAATGTGCCGTACCTGAACAACTCAGAAAATCCATTTGATTTTCGGTCTCTGAAGTAAAATTATGCTTGCAAGCTCATGTTTCATCATATAGTATTCACCCCTTTGAGACTTTTTTTGGGAAGCTCCTCAGCTTATCTCAGCTGTACTTGGCTTAGCAGTGTGATTATGGTCATTAAGTGCTAGGGCCCAGTAAAGGCAGTTCAGTGTGGGACGCTGGGGCCAGTCCAGGGGTCTCAGTATTCTTAGGCCATTGGTGCCGGGGGGTTAGTCTTCACATTCATCCACATTGTAGCAGGTATCAAAACCTCATTCCTTTAAAGATTTTTAAAGCTTGGAGTTGGAGTGATAGTACAGTGGGTCAGGCGCTTGCCTTGCATGTGGACCAATGCAAGTTCAATCCCTGGTACTCCATATAGTCCCCTGAGCCCACCAGGAGTGATTCCTGAGTGCAGAGCAAGGAGTAACCTATGAGCACAGCCCAGTATGCTCCAAACACTCCCTGTGCCCCACCTCCCAATTTTTTTTTAAGCTTTTGTATTAGACCACACCTGATGGTGCTCTGGCTGCTGCCGTCACAATGCAAGGAGAGCTCCTGGGGGTGCCAGGATGGAAATGGGCTGCAGAGTATATGCTCTGCTCTTTGACCTATCTCCCTGTTGGATTCATTTCCTTTAACGTGCTGATATTTTGTGCTGAATGTGTATCGTATGTATCACGGTCATGGTCACGGTCCTCCCGTTGTTCATCGATTTGCTCGAGCGGGCCCAGTAACGTCTCCATCGTGAGACTT
>JAOXYA010000045.1:47875246-47885777 GCA_028565675.1 Sorex palustris | reverse complement strand
CAGCATCCCATATGGTCCCCTGAGCACTGCCAGGAGTAATTCCTGAGTGCAGAGCCAGGAGTAACCCCTGTACATCGCCGGGTGTGACCCAAAAAAGCAAAATAAATAAATAAATAAATAAAAGGGTAGGGGCTGGAGCGATAGCACAGTGGGCCTTGCATGCAGCCGACCCAAGTTTGATTCCCAGCATCCCATATGGTCCCCTGAGCACCGCCAAGAGTAATTCCTGAGTACAGAACCAGGAATAACCCCTGTGTATAGCCGGTTGTGACCCAAAAAGCAAAGAAAAAAAAAACAGGGTAGAGAAAGAATCCTATTGCTTTCACTAGAGTGAGTGAGCACTGACATAGTGTTGCAGTGGCCCAAACTGGCCCAGCCACAAAAAATAAAGCTGCACGTGAAGGGTTGGGGCAATTGGGTGAGTGTGCGCTCCGCAAGGCATGACCCCACACTGTCTCCCTTCACCACTGGAAGCAATCTGAGCATCACCAGGGGGTCCCCCACCTCCCAACCTGTAAGTTGTAAGCAGCCAGTGGGAACCTTGGAAAGGATCCCAGAACCCCCCACCTGGAGACACGACCTCCCGCAGCTTTTAGACTTCAGAGACGAAGAAATGGTCCTCCATTTCCACAGGTTACAGATGGGGGAACTGGCAGAGGCAAAAGAAGCCAGTGGCAGTAGGCGTCCCCCAAACAGCAGCTGGAGCAAGCCAAGCAAGAGCAGGGCGTTGTTTTCTATTGATGCCAGCGGAGATTTTGGATGCGAACAGGGCGGCTTTGTATCAAGCCTCTGGAAAGCGGTTTTCTGGTTAGTTGAGCTGTTTTGTTTGGGATTCAGACCGGGCACTACTCACAGGCTTCTCTGTGGGTTCTGGGGATCGAATGGGGTGGTGGGTAGGGGTCACCCTCATGCACAGCCTGTGCCATTTGAGACGCTCTCTGGCCCTGTTCTCTGTGCTTCAACAGCCGAGAGAATCCCCTGAGCTGAGAAGGGGTGAACACACCGGTGCCCCACCTGGAGTGAGAACACTGGAGCGTGAGGGGGTAAGGCGCGCAGTAAAATGCTTTAAAAGGCGGCAAAGTATAAATAGTGGTGCGAGGGTCTGGAGCGATAGCACAGCGGGGAGGGCGTTTGCATGCAACTGGCCCGGGTTCGATTCCCAGCATTCCATATGGTCCCCTGAGCACCACCGGGAGTAATTCCTGAGTGCAAAGCCAGGAGTAACCCCTGTGCATGACTGTAGCATTTACACATGACCGTGTGTGACCCAAAAAGCAAAAAAAGAAGAGAAAAAAAAGAAACAGTGTCATGAAAGCACGGGAGGAGGGAAAGCAGGGAGTGGGGGAGTTCCCCACCTCGGCACTGCAGCAAGTTGGGGCTTCAACGTCTTTCCCAGCCACCAGGCTCTGCTAGCTTTTGCCAGTAGGGGGCGCAGCTGAGCCGCGCTGAGGGCAGGAGGTGCTTTTCCTGCAGCTGCACTGGCGGGCTACAGCCGGACTCCCAAGCAGTTGCAGTGTTCTGCAGTGACCAGTTCCAGCTCCTGCATGCACCTGCCCTCAGCAGCCTACTGCGGAGACCCCCAATTCCCCATGAGCACTTCCCCCTGGCCCCCTGGAGCAATGCGCTCAATCTTCTTTCCTCAGTGGCCCCGTTTGGATCTTGCTTCCTTCCTCTGCACATGTGCCAAGTGGTTTCCAGCACGTTCCATGAGCTGCCCCTCAAGCTCCAGGCAGGGGTGAAAGCTGCCCTTCCTATCTTGAGGGGTGGGGGCTAGCAGGGCTCAGGACTCCTGGTTTAGTGCTTAGAGGTTGCTCCTTAGGGCCATGTGATGCTGGGGCTCAAACCTGGGGCTCCTGCATGCAAAGCACACCTTCAACCACTTCTCCTTAGGGCTGAGGATAGGTCTGAGAGGCCTGGGGGAGTAAGCCCTGAGAGCACATGGGTGGGAAGCTTGGGATACATTCTGTCCTCCCTTCTGGTCCAAGCACCCCTGCCCTGCCCTTTGGTCCCGGGGGAGGACACTGTGTCCTTCCAGGCTACAGATCGGGTGCAGCTGAGGGACCCAGATAGCTGGTGGAGCGTGGATGGAAGCACCTTTCGGAGCCCTGACAGGGTCAGGCCAGACTCTTCTCCCCCTGAACAGCTGCTCTTTCAGCCTCGTGCTGGATCTTCATTTAGTGGAATATAACCTAGAAAACTGTTTTCTGCACTCAAGGATCACTCCTGGGGCCAGAGTGACAGGGTGTTTGCTTTGCATGTGGCTAACTGGGTTTGATCCCCAGCACCTAATATGGTCCTCCAAGCACTGCCTGAGTGTGGAGCCAGGAGAAATCCCTGAGCATCGCCAGGTGTGGCCCAAAAGTCAAATAAATAAATAAATAAATAAATAAGCAACAGAGGCCAGAGCAATATTATAGCAGGTAGGGTATTTGCACATCAGCTGACTCGAATTTGATTCACAGCTCCTTTGATGGTCCCCTGAGCTCCGCAGGAGTGATCCCTGAATACAGAGCCAGGAGTATGCTCTGAATCACCACGAGTGACCCAAAATCCAAAACTATAAGTGGGGGAAAATAAAATAAACAAAATTAAAATAAATAATAATAGGAGGGGAAAATACAAAAACAACAAATAGTAAAGAAATAAAACATGGTGTGGGGGGGGAGGGGGCTGGAGCAATAGACCCAGGTTCTATTCCTCCACCCCCCTCGGAGAGCCCGGCAAGCAACTGAGAGTATCTCGCCCTCATGGCAAAGCCTGGTAAGGTACCCGTGATGTATCTGATATGCCAAACACAGTAACTCCAAGTGTCACAATGGAGACATTACTAGGCCCGCTCGAGAAAATCGATGAACAATGGGAGGACAATGCTACTGTGTGTGTGTGTGTGTGTGTGTGTGTGTGTGTGTGTGTGTATCCAGCTGTATCAATAGTCACTTTAGTGTGAACACTAAAGAAAAGATAGAATTGGGCCTGGGCCTGGGCTCACGGGGCTGAAGCACATGCTTGTGCAGGCAAGAATCCCAGGTTTGCTCCCCAGTACCGGCAGAGCACTGAGCTGGGAGCAGCCCTCCAGTGCCACCAGGTGTGACCTCAAAACCAAAACCAAAATCAACCTAGACTTATAAAACTCCATCCACAGGGGCCTCAGAGTTCAATCCCAGGGCCCCCACCATGGGCCCAGTGACAAGGGTGTGTGTGAGCACCACCACAAAAGGGTTTGCACCCCAGCAAGCACCACGGTACAACCAAACTGTGTGACCTCCCAACATCACGACAGAGAAAGTGGGGATTGCCCATCAACCCTTGTGGAAGACAAACCACGAAGTTTAGATAAAATCTTGGGGAAGGGGTGTTTTCCTCAGTAAGCTAAAAATTAGAAACCACCCCTAGCATCGATACAAAAAGCCATTTTCAGAACCAATTTAATTTGTTCACACTTTATTTATTTATTTATTGCTTTCTTTGGGTCACACCTGGCAATGCACAGGGATCACTCCTGGCTCTGCACTCAGGAGTTAGTCCTGGCGGTGCTCAGGGGACCTTATGGGATGCTGGGAATCGAACCCCGGTCGGCCAAGTGCAAGGCAAACCCCCTACCCGCTGTGCTATCTCTCCAGCCCCTGTTCACACTTTAAAGGGCTGTTGGCCACGGGTGCGGTACCGCGGCAGAGCACTTGCCTTGCGTGTGTGAGCCTCCGGGTTCAGTTTCCGGCACCTCCAAGAGTGGAGGGGGTGGAGGGCGGGCGAAATAGTCAGTACTCGTCCAATTTCAGGGAATCTAACAGGGAGACGCCGCCTAGCAGAGGCCTCCGGCAGGGACTACACTTCCCAGAAGCCTCTGCGCCGCAGCCCGGCCTCCCGACAGGCCCCGCGCGTTTTCCGCGCCAGCTTTGGCCTCGGACCGCAAACGGCGACGGCGGCAGAAGATGGAGAGCGGCGGCAAGTCCGTGGAGAAGCACCGCGTCCACCTGCGTCCCGACACGCTGCGCGAGGCCGCCCCTGCCACGCTGCACCTCCTGCCCTGCGAGGTCCCGGTGAACCGGCCCGCCCCGGTGGGGCGCTTCTTCACCCCGGCCATCCGCCGGGGTCCGGACGGTGAGCGCGCGCGGCCGGACTACAACTCCCGGCAGCCCCCGCGGCCGCGCCGCGCTGTCTCGGGCGGGCGTCGCCGCGAGGGCTTCTGGGGACTGTGGTCCGTGCGAAGGCGGCGGGCGAGCGGGCGGCTGCCGGGCTGCTACCCCGCTGCTGCCCCGCTGCCCCGCTGCCCACTGAGGCCCGGCTCTGCCCCGACAGGGCTCCGAGTGTCGTTTCGGGGCCGCAGCCTGCGGGGCGAGGAGGTAGCGGTGCCGCCCGGCCTCGTGGGCTACGTGATGGAGATGGAAGACAAGGGAGACGTGCTGGGGGAGCCGGACTTCTCGCCGAACCCGGGGGGAGCGCTCGGAGAGGAGCAGGAGCTGGAGCGCAACTTCGTGAGCAAGGGCCGGGGGTTGGCCGCGGGGGTCGGGCCGGCGGCGGGAGAGGGGGGAAACGCCCGAGGCTGAACCCGGCCCCTCCCCCAGGACCGTTTCATCGGAGCCACGGCTAGTTTCAGCAGCTTCACCCTGTGGGGCCTGGAGACCGTTCCCGGGCCCGATGCCAGGGTGCGTGGAGCCCTGAGCTGGCCCAGCCTCGCCGCCGCGGTGAGTGGGTGACCGGGCCGCCCCGTCTGGCCCCAGGGTTTGCCCTGATTCGTCGGGATCCTGCCCCCCGCAGCGCGTGTGCCCCCGGCCCCGCCGCTAACGGGTCTCCTGCTGCAGATCCACGCGCCGGTGTCTGACGACTGAGCAGCCAGCCCGTCGCCCCAGTCCAGCAGCTCTTCTCCTTGGAGCCCCCGATTCCGCCATCCAATAAACGAGCGCTCCACAGACACCTGCGAGCTGACAGGCCCCGGGACCCCGAGGACGACACTGCCCCTTTGCCCACAGGAACTTCACCGTGGCTCTCTCTGGCCAGTAGTTTATTGCAGGGGAGGTGGGGGTAAGAGAGGCCAGAGTTTTGCCCCGGTGCCCACCCCACCCCACCCCAAGTTTTACAAAAGTTATTTTACAGCACGACTCTCTGCAAAGTGCCCGCCACTCACTGAACAGCTGCCATGCCCCAGTCCGCATCCCGCAGGCCGGGGCCTGCCGCCCGCCGTCCTTGTGCCAACCCGAGCCCTGAGCTCCATCGGGTGCTGGACACCAGCCAGCCCCTCCTGGGCCTGTCCTCTCCGCGGGGCCCTTGTCCTCAGCCCCGGCTCTCGGCGTGCCTCTTCCGGGCTCCCGTAGGGACGGTTCAGGGGCTCTCAGCCCGGGTTCTGCCGTGGCTCGGCCCTGGTCACCACTTCCCCCTCTTGCTCCAGTCCTTGGGCGTGAAGTGTAGACACTTGGAGTCAATGCGAAGGAGCCGCTTGAGCATGGCCCGCTCGTGCCCGTCCACGATGTCCTCGGACAGCGTGAGGATGTACTGGCCCTTGTAGTAGTTGATGAGGTTGAGGTACTGCAGCGTGGAGATCACGTCTTCCTTTTTGATGCTGGTGATCTCGCTGATCTCGCTGTGGGGGAGCAAAGGTCAGGTCCTGGGGGCCCTGACTGCCCCAGGCCCCCGAAAGGGGCACCTCGGACATCTGGCCCTGCTTGGCATGCACCCCGGGACCGCGGCCACGCTCACTTGATGGTGATCTGAGGCCTCTCCCCGCTCTCCGACTTCAGCCCCATCAGGATCTCCAGGATGGTCTGGGACCAGTAGCTGCGGTAGGAGAGCAGGCCGAGGTCCGAGAGGGGCTTCTCAGGGGTCCCTGTTTTCCCTTCCACCTTGGAAAGTTCGTAGCCTGAAGCAAAGGAGCAAGTGGTGGGTGAGTGAGCAGGTGCGTGCTGACAGCTTTACTTTGGGGCCGGGTTGGGCCATGGTACTTGGGATGGGAGCAGGCCAGCGGCACTTCTGGGACCTTAAGGACATGTCCTGTCTGCGCTGTGCCTGCCAGTGGTCCCGGGGCATGGAGGCAGCTAGGGCGAGGGACTGGCTCCAGGGAAAATTACCCTCTGGTATGTGAGGGTGGAATGGGGGACTCTGCTTCCGGTCCAGGCCTGGGATGACCCAGGGATCTGCAGCTGGGGAAGGCTGGTCTGGCTGGGCAGTGAGGAGGACAGAGTGCTGCCTCCGGCTGGAGAGGCCCTGAGACACCCGGGGCACCCCTATCTCTGGGGCAGCCTCCCTTCTCCGTCAGGACCCCTCCTCGCCGCCATCATGCCCGGGACATGTGTGACAGGGCCTCCAGGCAGACCAGGGTGCACTTCCAGCCCACCACATTGTGACTCTGAGCTGGCCCCTGGCAACTCGGCAAGGACCAGGCCGTCTGTGTGATTGGCCCCAGCAGCTCTGCTGTGGAGACCTCCCTGGGGGGGCCTGCTTGCACCCCTTCTCCAGGGAAACCTCAGGATCAGGCTTTGCTGGGTTTCCAAAAGTATCTGTCCTGAGCATGTGGTATCATTCTACAATCACTATCTCGTCTTTTTCTTCTTTCTGGAGAGGGCCACACCCTGCGATGCCCAGGGTACTCTGGGCTCTGCACTCAGGCTCCTGGCAGGCTCAGGGACCACATGGGATGCCAGGGATTAAGCCCACATCAGCTGCACGTAAGGCAAGCGCCCTCACCACTACACAATGGCTCTGGCCCCTAGAGTCGAGTTCCTGGAGGGCCCAACCTATGCGTCTCCACCCTATAGCTAGGTCCCCTCATTCTCCCAAGGGCCTGCTGAGAGGACTGGGATGGAGCAGCAGGATGCAGGAGCCAGAATGTGCCCGAGGGGGAGGGCTTGCTTTGAATGTAGCAGGCCCTGCCCCACACCCCAAGCCTCAACAGGCGTGCCCCCTGCCAAAAGGAGACTGGGAAGTACAGAGGGGCCGCGGATGCAGGACAGCCACTTGAGCAGACTGCCCTGCCCGCTGGCATGAAGCCTGCAGGGGACAAGGCCACCAACCCGAGGTGACCCGTCTACCAGGGCCAGGGAGCTGCACGCCAGCCAGCACAGGGGCAAGTGGGAGAAGGGTGGGGAGGAGCCCTGGCAGGGGGCAGGGTAGCCCATCCTGGCGCGGCACTCACTGAACTCGATCAGCAGCTTGCCGTAGCCCCGGCGCTGGTAGGGGGGCAGCGTCAGGATACATGCCACGTTGTAGTCTTCCGTGGACTCCTTCTCCTGGAGGAAGGGGTGGCGTGAGCGCAAGAGAGGTGGGCGGGTGGGGCGGGCTGGGTCAGGCTGTGGCACCCAAGAGCACCCACCTTGGAGAAGTAGCCCACGATGTGGAAGCCCTTGCAGTCGTACTCGGTCATGACGTAGAAGAGGAAGGGGTCTGTGTCGTAGTAGAGCGTCTTGTGGTCAAGGAAGCACTTGGCCAGGAGGCACAGGTTCTGGGAGTAGCTCTGCAGGGACAGGCCTGTCACACCTGGGCCCCGGACACCCTGTCCCTGCATGTCCCCTGTGGCTGGCTGGGACTGTACCCCAGCCCCTCCCTCGTGGCCTGGCTCCCCCTGCATCCCCACCAAACCTGGCGGCCGCCACAGCTCCCCTGTGCCGGGGCTCTGCCCACTGTCACCCTCCAGAAACGGATCTGCTCATCTACCAGAGTGGTCAGAAGCTCGGGTTCAACAGCAACAGCCCTTAGAGGTTTCCCCAGTTGCTTCCTCCTCTGTCCCTGCAGCGCCCTGCCCTTGGGATGCCCCCCGGGTCCCTGAACTACTTTATTCCATCAGTTTTCTTCTGCTTTTGGGTCACACCCTGCGATAATCAGGGCTGACTCCTGGCAGTGTTCGGGGGACCATATGAGATGCCGGGGATCGAACCCAGGCCGGCTGCATGCAAGGCAAAGGCCTGCCTCCCTGTGCTCTGTCTCTGGCCCCATCCCTGAGTGCTCTGAGCCCGCCTGCTCCTGCAGGCTGGGGATGAGAATCCTGTTCTCAAGTGTCTCCCGCTGCCCCGGCAGCCACGAAGGCGGTGGTGCCCGCGGTGCCACTCCAGAGCATGAGTCCTGGTGCCAGTCCTGCCCTCGAGACTTTCACTGGCCAGACCCCTTACCCACCTGTTCCTCCCTGCCGCCATGCTAGGATCTGGGGGCTGTCTACCAACTCTTGCCTCTACCTCCAGCACCTGCCCAGTTGAGGGAGCCAATAGACAGGGCTAAAGGTGTGCTGGCTCTGGGGTCCGTCCCCAGACATCCGCGGCCGCGCCAATGACCTTGTTCTTGCGGCCGTCGATCTCGAAGAAGGAGATGGTGCCCTTGCGGTAGATCTCGTTGCCGGGTGGGTGCCGCAGGTCACACTTGGTCTGGAAGAAGAGAGCCGAGCAGGGCGGGCAGGGGTGGGGCAGGGAGGGCGGGGGGCCCCAGAGACCCCACGTACCAAGTGCCGCTGCAGACACTTGAGGCTTCGGCCGTACTTGAGGCAGAACTCGCAGAGGTAGAGCACGGGCAGCGTGGTGAGCTCCTGCGGGTACGGGGAGAAGTACCAGGGCTTGAGGCGGTGCCGGCCCAGCTCGATGCACTCGATGTTCTTCATCCGTGTGACGATGTCGTCGTGGCTCCGGTCGGACACCAAGCTGCCGGTCATGCGCGGGGCCGACGGGATGCCGTCCGAGCTGTCCTGGGAGTCCTGCCCAGAGCAGAGCACGGCCGGGTTATGGGGGAGTCTGGGGGCGGACCCCACCTCACACTCCCCCTTTGCAGCCCCACAGCCCCTATGGGGAGATGCTCCACCCCACTCTGCAGACGGGGAGATGGGCCCAGTGCGTTCCCCTCCAGCACCCAACTGCCAACTCTGCCTGGCTTCTGCCCTCGACCCGCCCCCTCCTCCCCAAAGCTGAGCGCCCCAGCCCAGCCCATCTTCCCCAGACCCACCTCATCAGTGCCCAAGCAATTTGATTTTCTTTTTCGGCCCGGCTGGGCAGCCACTGCCCTCCGGGCAGAGCCATTCTGCAGGAGAGACAGAGAGATGGCAGCCGTGAGACCAGCCCGCAGCGGGCCACCCAGGGCAGGCGCGAGGGGAGACCGAGAGAAGGTCCGGGCGCTCACCTGGGGAAACACCGAGGCCGGGGCTGTCTCGCTGGGCACTGGGGTCGCCGGTGAAACCACCTCCACCTTCCGTTTCTGCAGAGAAAAACCAAGAAAGGTGGGTCAGACGGTAGAGAAGGCGGGACCTGAGAGGAAAGCGAGGTCCCTGGAATGGCTGAGGGTACCGTGGAGCGGTGGTTGGGCTGCAGGCAGGAGCTGGAGGAGAGCGGCTGGTCGGGCTCGCCACCGGGAATGACCTCCCGCTCCTTGGGCAGGTTGAAGCGGAGTGTGATCTGGACCGGGATTGGCAAAGTCTTCCCGCTGGCCTGGGCGGAGGCCGGCTGTGGAGACAGGTCCAGGATCTTCCTCGGGGCGGGGGCGGTGGCGGGATGGGGAGGGGGTGCAGGAGCCCCCCGGTGTGGAGTGATCACACCCCACCCTCTGCCCTTTCAAGGACACGGGCATTAGACCACTGGGCTCTGGCCGCTACATCTGCACTGTGGCCCCCTTCTTTGCGAGTGGATGCCCAGGGGGGAGTGGGGCGCGGCCTCCTGCCCAGCCGGGAGCCCCTGAGGCCAAGAGATGAGAGAAGGAGGAGGCAGAAGAGAGGAGGCGAATCAGGGGACCTACTCACCACCTCTCTCTCTGGCGAGCCGGGCCGGGACCCTGGGAGTCCGTTCTTGGTGGGAGTCTTGGCCTCTTTCTTGGGGAACTGGATCTTCTTTAGGTCCAGCCGCTCGTGGGTCACCCATTCATCCAGGCGTTTGTTGACTGCAGCGGTGGGGGTGGCTCAGGAAGGGATGCCAGAGGCTGCCCCCAGCCCTGCCCTGCCGCCCCACCTCCGCCCGGTGCAGAACTCACAGTCAATGTAATGCACGTAGAAAAGCTTCCGGCCACTGATGTCCTTCACGCTCAGGATCTCGGCCAGGGCTGAGGGAGCAGCACAGGCAAAGGCCTAAGAAAGGCGCAGCCTGGCGGCTCCACCTCCCAACGACCCGGACCCCACCCCAAGGCCTGAACCCCAGCCCCGGGAAGCGCCGGCTCTAGCCCCCGAGTGCCGCCCCCTCTCCAAGCCCCGCCCTGTCCAGCGCGGAGCGGCGGGAGGCCACGCCCCTCCGGAGACCTGCGCCCCGCCCGCCCCGGGAAGCCGGAGGCCCCGCCCCGTCTCGGGGGGGTTCCTCGGCGCCCGCCCGGCCCGCGCCCTTAGGTTCCTTAGCCCCGCCCCCCGACGTCACTCACGCCACTCATCTTCGTTGTCCTGGTTCCGCCGCAGCACTGGCAAGCGGCAGCCCTCGATTATCTCCCCCTGGGGAGACAGCGCGGCGCCAGGGTCGGCTACTGGGGGGCCTCGGGCCCTACCCACCTCCCCTGGCTCCCTCCGCCCCGCCCCGGGCACCGGACTCACCACCTCCGCCATCTTCCCTCCCTCCACTGCCACTTCCGGCCCCTCTGGGAGACGTCACTTCCG
>JAOXYA010000045.1:47851910-47862904 GCA_028565675.1 Sorex palustris | reverse complement strand
GACGTTACTGGTGCCTGTTCAAGGAAATCGATGAACAACAGGATGACAGTGATAGAGTGATAAGGAAACAGCTCCAGGAAACTGAGACAAAAGGGCCATCACCTCTGGACTCAAACCTGTGGTCAAGAGAGTGCCAGGGGGAGCCGGGGTAACAGTACAGCGTGTAGGGTGTTTGCCTTGCACATGGCTGACCCACGTTCAATCCCTGGCATCCCATATGGTCCCCCGAGCACTGCCAGGAGTAATTCCTGAGTGCAGAGCCAGGACTAACCCCTGAGCATCACTTGGTGTGATGAGAGAAAGAGAGACAGAGATAGAGTGTGCCAGGCGTGGGGCCTTGCTGACCCCAAAGAGGGCTGGGGCTTTGACCCGGGGCCAGTGTTGGCGAGACGGGGGGTGGGGGGGAAAGGAGGGAGCTGTGAGCTGTGGTCATATGCTCTGGAACCTTAACCCACCCTATGCCCTTACTCCACCCTCAACTTGGCTTCAGTGACACAGAAGACCAAGCTGACCCTGGTATGGCTGGCAGCATCAGAGAAACACAATGCCAGCCCAGCCCTGAGTAGTGTCCCCTCTGGTTCCGGGCAGCACTCCAAAAGCCCCCCATCACCCCAAACACCCACACACACACACACACACGCCCTAGTAGTGCCTTCTTTACTCCCTGAAGTCCCTTCCCCCCTCAAAATATTTACACCAGGGCAGGGGAGGGCCCGTTTGACGGCCACGCAGGGGTGGGGCGTGGGGCAGTGCTGAATTGCGCAGCGCGCAGGGTGAGTTCCTGAGGTACCCGGGAGGGCGTCTGCGGGCTCAGGCCAGGTCTCCGGGGGGCGCAGCCTGCTCCGAGGCCTGGGCGAGCAGCCGCAGGTTGTTGTGGCGCAGGCTCCGCACTTCCTCCTCCAGGGCCGCCCGGTTCGCCTTCTCCTGGGGGAGGCGGGTGTCAGCGTGGCAGCCCCTCTTGGCCGTGCCCAGGGCCCCTCCCAGTGCCCGTGCCCGTCCCCTTACCTTCTGCAGGTCAACCTCTAGCTTCCTGAGCATGCACTCCAGGTGCGAGACCTTCTCCGACAGGCTCTCGGTGTCAGGCCTGAGGATGTGAGGTGGAGAGTGGGACTCCAGTAAGAGCTCAGCACCCCCCTCCATCATCTCACACCGAGGGGGGGGGGTGCGCTGTGGGGGAGGGGCAAGGGGCACTTACTCGGCATCTGGCTGAGGTGGTCCGTTGGGGTCTCCACTGTCTGGGAAGGGCTGTCCTGGGGGTACAGAGTCAGGCAGGTCGGAGAAGGGCCCCAACCCTACTGCCACCGCCCCCCGGGCCCCGGGCCTCACCCTCGCGGGCCAGCGACTCCAGGATGGTGTTGCAGGTGGACGCGATCTCCGAGATGGAACGCCACTCGTCCTCTAGCGTCTCGCTGCCTGCCTCCGAGATGACTGCGAGAGGGATTCAGTCACCTGCTCCTGCCGGCCCCCCAGCCACTGCGAGGCGGGGGGGCTCAGTCACCCACCCCCGCCGGCCCCCAGTCCCGCCAAGCACTCACTTTTACTGATGGAGTTCCGCAGAGAGAGCGTGCGTGGCAGGAAGGAGGCTCTCAGCTCGGGAGCAGTGTCACCCCCATCCTCGCTGCCTGGCCCGTCCTGGGAGGGGGACAGAGGCCATGCCAAGATGCCCACCTCACCCGGTGTCCACGCCGTGCCCTCTGAAGCCCGCATCTGCTCACCTGGGCGGGGGGCGTCTCCCGGCCGGCGCTGGGTGCTGATGGCTTGGCCGGGGTGGCGAGAAGCAGATCTGGGGTGGTGGTGGGCAGGAGGGGGGCCTCATCCTCCAGGGAGCTGGGAAGAGACAAGGGCTAAGACAGGGAGCCCCCACCCCCTGTGGGAGGGGAGTGGTGGGGAGAGGGCGCACCTGCAGGGTGAAGGTGAGTGCTGGCTGTGCAGGAACTCGGTCCTCTCCTCGGCCAGGTCCCCGGGAGCGGTAGGCGCGCTGCCCTCATGCATGCACCCCTGCAGCAGGGCCTCCTCCGGCGCCTCGTCCTGCACCGGCTCTGGGGGCCCCCGCCGGCCGGGCTCCTGCAGAGACAGCGTGTACAGCTCCGAGAAGCTCCTGGGAGGAGGAAGGGCTGTGTCAGGCACCCTGGGCGCCCCCTTCCAGGACAGCCCACCAGACACCCCCCCCACACACACACACCCTGCACTGTGTGTGCCTGGCTGCTGGTCATCGCTCCAGATGGTTCCAGAGCTGGCCTGTGCCAGCACTGGCCCGCACGTGGCAGGACTCGCCACTGACAATTGCCTCCATCTGGGAGACAGTGCTGATGGCCCCAGTCCCAGAGAGCACTGCAGGGGGTGCGAAAGTCACCCCATGGATTGCTAAGCACCGAGACCCCCCTGGTTGCTGTCCGGGGGACTAAATCTGTGAGCTAAGAAGGCATTCACATTTTCTTTGGGAGGGGGAGGCACACCTGGCAATGCTCAGGCCTCGCGTTCACATTTTTAAGTAGTTGAAAGGAGAGAATATGATTTCTGTGACACATGAAAACCATCTAAAACCCAAGTTCAGTGTCCATAAATAAAATCTGGTGGAACCCAGCCACCCTTGTTCATTTCCATGTCCTCCTTGGAGACTCTAGCGCTGCAACCAAATTCTTTATTCGTTTGTTTTTTTGGTATTTTTATTTTGGGGCCACACCTAGCTGTGCTCAGGGTTTACTCCTGGCTCAGCGTTCAGGGATCATTCCTGGCGGGGCTCGGGGGAAACATGGGGTGCCGGGGAATCGAACCTGAGGTGGTTCTGAGCAAGGCAAGCACCCTACCCACTGTACTATCGCTCTGGTGAGAAGACTTTTTTTTTTGGAAGATGTTTTAAAATGATGAGGGGGAGAAAGGTCACTTGCAGGGGCTGGAGCAATAGCACAGCAGGTAGGGAGTTTGCCTTGCACGTGGCTGACCCGGGTTCGATTTTCAGCATCCCATATGGTCTCCCAAGCACCGCCAGGAGTGATTCCTGAGTGCAAAGCCAGAAGTAACCCCTGAGCATCGCCAGGTGTGACCCAAAAAGAAAAAAAAAAGGTCACTTGCCTGGCATGCAGCTGATAAGGATTCTTTCCTTACTCCATATAATCCTGGGGACCTGCCAGGGGTGATCCCTGAGCCCGAAGTAAGCCCTGAGCACCACCGCATGTGACCCCCAAAGAAAAAAGATAGGGAAGGGGACGCTGCTACTTACTTGGGTGGTGTTGGGGGGGGTCGTGCAGTCAATACTCTAACACCCTGCAGTGCTTCCCCCCCCCCTTTTTGGGTCACACCTACTCCTGGTTCTGCACTCAGGAATTACTCATGGTAGTGCTCAGGGGACCATATGGGATGCTGGGAATCGAACCCGGGTCAGCCGCGTGCAAGGCAATGTACTGTCACTCCAGCCCCCTTGCAGTATTGTTGTGTGCTCAGAGGCGCCAGCGATCACAGTGGGGGGCCCTCCCCCCGCCTGCTCCAGGCCTGGGGGCTATACCCCGCCCTCGGCCTTTAGAGCAGCCAAGAGCTTAATTGGCGTCACCAGGCAGTGCGGTGCAGGGATGTGCGGAAACTTGGCTTCTCCCGAGGAGGAAAGGCATCCACGCGGGGTTCTCGAGAGAACGCAGAGAAGGCAGCGAACCCCGGGCGGTGGCCGGCGGCCCGACGCTCCCACCTCCCCCGCGTGCCCCGCGCTGACCTGCGGGGCCGGCCGCTCTCGTCCGGGGGCAGCACGGTGACGTAGACCTTGGGCGCCGAGCGCAGCAGCTGGGCAGCGGCCTGGGGGCCGAGGCTGGGCAACGTCTGACCGCACACGCGCAGCAGGCGCGCCCCGGGCCGCAGCCCCGCCGTCTCGGCGAACGTGAAGCGCTCCACGCGCGTGATGAAGCCCTCGGCGTCCACCTCGAAGCCCAGGCGGCCTTGACCGTCGCGGGGCGGCGCGAGCTCCCGGGTCTCGCAGCCGCGGCTCACCAGCTGGGGCGGGGCGGGCAGTGAGCAGGGGGCAGGGCGCGCCCCGGGCCCCCCACCCCCGCCCCGCACAGACCTTTCCACCGCCCCCCTAGGGGAGCGCGAGCGGCCGTCGGGATGAAAGCAGGAGGCTCGGCGTCCCAACACCCCGTCCGGGCCCCAGGCCGGGTCTGTTCGTAGCCCTGATTCGTCCCCCTCCCGCCAGGGGTCCCCAAGCGGCGCCGCCCCCCGGGCCTCACCTGCAGGCGCGCCACCACCTCGCCGACCGCCTGGTCCGGAGGCCCGTCGAGCCGCAGCGTGATCGCCTCCCCGCGGCCGTAGTACAGGTCGAGCTGGTGCTCCGAGAAGGTCCAGGCCAGCACGTCGCGACACGCGCAGTTGAAGACCACGCGGCCGTCGCGGGGGACCACTAGCACCAGGGCCTCGGCCGAGATCCCCAGCAGGCAGGGCACCTCGGCGCCGTCGGGCCGGGCCGCCTCCTCCAGCCTGGCGGACACGCGCGTCCCCGCCGCCGCGCGGACGCCCCACACCAGCGCGCCGGCCGCCTGCAGCTCTGCGCCCGCACCCCGGGCCGGGGCCCGGCGCCTCCCGCCCAGGGAGGGCAGGCCGAAGCGCGAGGCCGAGTCCAGCGACGTGGTGGTCACCTCGTTGGTAGCCAGGTCCTGCAGGTACTGCTGGCGCGTGCGCGTGGCCATGGCGTGGAACTGGCGCGCGTGCCCCGCCGCCTGCTCGCCGTTGAGCGCCTTGGCCAGCAGGAAGGCTCGGAAGTCAGCGTTGGCCTCGAAGGGGCCCCCGCCCGGGGGCAGCGCCGGCCCAAAGGCGGGGGTGTCCAGGGTGCGGCTCACAGCCACCCTGCGGGGAGGGAGCCGGCGGGAGTCAGGCGCCACGGCGGGGACCCAGAAGCGGTGGGCACGGGCACCCCGAGTCCACCCACCCCCCCGCGACGCCCACCTGTAGCAGGTGTGCGCGGTGCAGGGCGCATACGCCCGCACCACCAGAAACACGTGCTGGAAGTGAGAGCGGATGGTGCTGGGGCAGAAGGGTTTGCTGCCCGGCTCCTGGAACACGATGGTCACGATGTCGTTGCCGATGTGACGCTTCCGCAGGAGCTGGGGGTGCGGGGAGAAAACATTTGTGTATGTGGGGGGCACATACACAAATGAATGGCCCTGTCTGCCCCCCACTCCTTCGTTCTGGCAGGGCACCCCACCCCAGGGAAGGCCTAGGGAGGGACAGTCAAAGGGCGGGGTGCTGGAGGTCCCCCCAATATTGTCATCAGTGCCACACACAGCCCGGTCCTCCCAAATCCCAGCTTCTCCCCCAGGTCCTCGCCCCCGCACACCTGTTGCTGGTTATTGGGGGTGTAAGGCAGCATCGTGGACACGTGGAACATGATCTCGTGGTCCTGGTATGTGGTGTAGAGGGAGTGTGTGCCCGTGGAGTCCGCTGTGGCCGGGGCGTTGGGGGCACAGAGGGAGAGCAAGCGGGGTCTGGGTGACGTGAGTGTGCCACTGTTGCCCACACCCAGGCTACCCAGTCCCGGGGTCTCTGCCCTAGTGGCTCCCTCTCCTCTGCCCACCCCAGGGTAAGTGAACCCAGGTGAGTAGGCAAAGACAGAACCGGAAATGGCCTGGCACTGGCATGAGCCAGTGTGCGGAGCTCACTCCTGGGGAGAACGTGTGTGTTTGATGGAGGGTACCCCCTCACCCCTCTGTCCCCAGCTCCCCAGTAGGTCCCCAGGGTCTTGGGGACAGTTCCAGCTCCCCGAGCTTGGCATCTGCAGCCGCTTCCCCAGATCCTCAAGCCTCCCTGCTCCTAGGACAGTAAGAGTCAGACCCTCCAGGCCGCCACCTGCCACCCACCCCCAGCCTGGCCCCCAGGCCTCACTTTTGGTATCCAGCTGGGCCCGGTAGTTCTCGAAGCCTTTGAGCCGCACCACGTCTCCCAGCAGCGTGAGGAACTGTGTGAAGGCCGCGCCCGCCTCCTGGTTGTTGTACATCTCCTCCTCCGAGCCCTGGCCCGCCCGGCAGTACAGGACGCCCACCTTCCGCTGGAAGCTCAGCTGGGGAGTGGGGGGGCAGGCAGGAGGTGTTGGCCTGAGTCCACCCCCCCACCTCCCCCAGGCCCTATCCCCACCAGGCCTTGGGGAGAGGAGAGGACACTGGTCTGAGGCTGGCACCGCCCTGGGGAGCTGGTCCACATCCTGGCCCAACAAGGGGGTGCCTATGATGGAGGGGAGCGGGGGTCTCAGGAAGGATGCTGCACGGGGCATGCCCCACACCAGTAACTGTCACATGGTCACGTTCCACGTTCCAATCTCCGGCATGCACCCCCCCAGCCTCTGGGGGCCTCGGGCCGCATCATGCCCCTCATTCCACCCCAGTGCCTCTGGCTCTTTCTCAACGCATGGCAGCTGCTCAGGCAGGCTGGGCCTCCAGCTCCTGCCTCTTTCCCTGCCAAGCCTGGCCGCCCCGCGGGCCCCTGCTGCCCCTCTACCCCAGCTCCTAGCCTGACCCCACTCCCTGCAGGGACAGCTGGACACCTACCCCTCTGCCATTCATGTGTTTTTCTGCAGCCACTGACTCCATGGCTCCCCTCAGACCCTCCTACCGAGCCCAGACCCATTTCCCCAGCTGCCTGAATGCCTTTCCGCACCCCCTCCCCATGACCCTCCCGCGCTGGGGGTCTGGACTCCGCAGACACGGTTCCCAGGAGGGCCAAGAAGCTGCGGAAACTCACAACACCCCCTCCTCTGGCTCAGTCCCACACCACGGCTTGACTGGGTCAGGTGACCCAATCTGCCCATCCTGGACCCACCGTGCCCCCCAGAAGGCTCTCCCATCCCTTCTCCCTCCACCCTGAAGGGCCTATAGAACCCCAAGGTGACCCCCTTTCCAGCTCACCCTATGCATCTGGGTCCTTCTGCCCCAAAAACCTGCTCCGCCCACCTCCTGCATTTCTCCATGATGCCAGCGCCCTGGGCAAGGAGGGCTGTCAGCACCTCCTCGGTGTCCTGCGGAGCCCTCACCTGCCCTCTCTCCCAGGTGTCCTGCTTCGCCATCACCCACAGTTCTCTGTGGCCTCTCCACCTCTCTGGCCACCAGTTCTCAAGGTCAGCTGCCATATAGCCACAGCGCCCAGTCTGGGGCCTCGATGCATAAATGCATGAGGCATGTTTGTTGAATGACCAACAGACTGAATTGAGGCCAGTGCGCAATTTTCAGCTCAGGGTGTGGAAAACTTCCAACTGGCTTGAGCTCACATGGGCAACGCAGGAAAGGAGTAAGCATCCCAGGCAAGCAGGGAGATGGAGCAGGGTCTTGCAGGGTAAAACGGCAGGGAAGGAGGAACTTGGAGAGGTGCCTCCTAATGAAACGGGCAGGTGTGCATATGAATGACCTCTCTTAAAATACAGCTCTGGATTCCTTTGGTCTGAGTCTGGGGCCGAGGTTCCCGGGTGAGGAGAGATCTCCCTTGGAGGTAAACGGGCCTCTAATGCCCTTTCTCGGAAGCAGTGCCACAGGCCAGTTCTGGCTGGCCAGTTCTGGGCCCCCTGCCTGCCACTCACCACTTGCTCATCCAGCGTCAGGAGGGTGCGGGGCACTTTGGGGGAGGCCGAGCCCAGGCGCAGGCAAGTGGGGCTTAGCCGCGGGGCCACGTGTTCCAGAAGTTTCCTGGGGGACAGGCCCCGCGGGGGCCCCGGGGGCAGCACCTCCTCTGAGATGGTGCCGCGAAGGGTCCGGAGCTGAGGAGAGAGTGTTAGAGGCGCTCAAAATCCACGCAGGGTGCCGGGGAGAAGCCCCGTCTGACCCCCGCGGTCTGACCCCCGCCCACCTGCGTGGTCCGCACGATGACGCGGTAGCTGTGCAGGGTGCTCCCTCCGCTGCCCTCCTTCTCCTCCCGCCGCAGGCTCACGGCTACCGGACCTAGCACCTCGTCGAGTCCGAAGAAGTTCTGGTGCTCTGGGGATACGGAGCAGGCGTGTTCGGTCCCGCCCACCCTCTCTGGACCACACTCCCCATCATCTTGTCCCGCCCTATGCCCCCAAGGGCTTAGCCCCGCCCAAAAGAAGTCCCGCCCACCAACCACTCGCCAATCCCGACGCGTGCTAGCGCCTAAGAAGTCTCCTCTTGCCCCGCCCCCTGCGAGTTCCGCCCCCGCCCGCCCAGGGAGCCAATGCCGGCCAGCTCTCAGGCCTACATCTGCCCTGGCCCCGCCCACATGCCTGATTCCTCTCCAAGGCCCAACCCACCCCAGTGGGTACCGGTGAGAAGGCTCCGGGGTGCTGAGGTTTGCGATCCACACCTACCATTAATGGGGATTAAAAAACTTTTTTTCTCCCCAGCCCCGGGGTGTGCAAGGAAGCGGTAGAGGGAGGCCGGGGGCGTGGCTGGCTGTGGGTGGAGGCGGGGAGGTGGCTAAAAGTTGGCCCCAGAAGGGCAACCTTGACCCGGAGGCAGAGCCTGACCCTGCATGCGGCCAGTGTTCCTGTGTGCACTGCAGGTGATAAGGAACTCTGGCCCAGTTCTGCCCTGCCAGGCTGGCCCTGCCCTCACCTTTGCCGTAGAAATACTTGCGGTAGTAGCCAGCGCCCAGGTCTGCATGCTCCAAGCTGTAGGCTGAGGTTCGGTTCTGAGGTTCCTCCAGGACGGACACGGCCGTGTTGGGCAGGGCGGGAGGCACGGGGGGGCTCACTAGTCCACTCAGGCCCAGCTCGCCTTCGCCCCCAAGCTCACTCACAAAGCCTGGTGCCCCCAGCAGCAGGTCTGAGCTGACAGTTTGGTTCTCAGTCGAGGCAGGTGTCCCAGAGGTGGCATCCGTGTGGGCCGCAGCCCCCCGCGGCCGCGGAGCCCAGTCAAAGAGCAGACTCTGAACGTCATAGTGGGCGAACCAGCGGGGCTCGGGAACCGGCGGGAAGGTGGGCTCCAGGTCCTCGCCTGGCAGCCCCAGCAGGGCCAGGGGGTCGGTGAAGAGTCGGGTGGGGGTGGCTGCGGGCCGGCTGGCCTCCTCGTGGCTGTGGGCCCGGGCCCGGGGGCTGGCGGGTGTAGGGGGTCGCGCCTCACCAGCATCGCTGCCACTGCGCAGGAGGGGGCCCCGAGTGAACCTGGGCTCGAAGGTGTGCGGTGTCAGCGGGGGCCGGGAGGGCTGGCGCAGCTTGCGAGCGAAGAGGTCGTCGGTGGGTGCCGGGGCTGTGCCCCGCCGAGGGCTCCCCACACCGCCGGCCCACATGGGCGTGCTGTGGGCCTGGCTCTCGGGGGGCTGGGCTGCATTGGCGGGCACGGTGCTCGGTGCCCAGCCTGCCGGCCAGTTCCTGCCCTGAAGGAGGAGGGGGCTGCTTAGAGGGGCCGGGGGACAAAACAGGAACCCGGGCCCCTGATCTGGTCCTCCACCCCCCCGGGTCGGCTTCCGGCCCCCCTCCATGACCATCAAAGCCGCTTCCGCTTTCCTGGCCACTTCCTTGTCTGTCGCCCGAGGGTTCTAGCCCCCTCCTCCCGCTTCGCTCAGGCCAGGCCAGAGGCTGGACGGTCAGGGCCTTCTCCCTGAGGGTCTGGGAGCCGGGGTCCCTGCTGCTGCGTGGGATCCCTAGTTCCCATTCACACACCTTGACCTGGGTCCAGACCCAGAGTGAGGCTTCTGGCCCAGATGGACACAGAACTGGTCTCGGCCGGGACGGGAAATCCACAGGCCTCTGGAGTCTGGGTCCTGCCCACTTGACAAAGGGAGGACGTCCTGTCCCCTGAGACCTTCCTCCCCGCCCCTCCCACTTCCTCCGGGCTCCCCAAGGAGCTGCGCACCCAGAGGCGTGCACTCACTGTCCTGGCCTCCACAGCCTCAGCACCCCAAGGCCACAGGGGTGTAGAGGAGTTCCCAGGGGCCCTGGTTAGGGCCGCATGAATGGCAAGAGGGCTGCCTTCAGAACAGGAAGTGGCCCCAATTCCGGGCCCAGCCCCCTGCCCACTCCCACATCCTGAGGAAGGTGCTGGGGTCATATTAACTCAGTCATGGGACCCAAGTCACCTGAGGGACAGGCCTGGGCTCACCCTCTTGCAGGCGACTGTGGTTGCGCCCCAGGGGCAAGGCAAGGAGTGGGCTGACCAGCTGTGGACTGGAAGTCCGGCCCGTGGGAATCTCTGCCTACCTGGCCCTTTGATGCTGTAGGGAGGCCTGGACCTCATCTGGCAGGTCCAGAAGAGGGTGCCCTGGCCCAAGCCATTCTAGCAGATTAAGCACTGGGGCCTGGCCTCCGCTCTGTGGGGCCTCCACAGTGCTGCACCTGTCTGTACTGGGGGCGGGGGTGGGGTGAGACTCAGGCTCACAGGATGTTAAGACAGACACCCCAAGGCCCCAGGGACCTGACCGGTGCGGAAGCGGGTGCCAAGGGAGGTGTGAGAACATGACGGGGGGAGGCCACCTGTCTCAGCCGAGATAGGGGTGCAGGCCCTGGTAGTTAAGTCCTCCTGCACGTCTGGGTTTAGCTGAAGTTCCGGAACCAAGTACAGAAAGGCCTCCAGGCCCAGAGTCTTCTGTGACGCCACCCGGGACAGGACCTGCCTGACCCCGAGCTTCTGTTCTCTCTTCTCTAAATTGGGGTTAACAATTCCTCACCCCTCCCAAGACTGCTGGAGATGAAAGGGGGGTGACCTAGGGAACCAGGCCATGTGGTAGTTAAGTGTGGGTGCGTGTGCCAAGTTTCTGGGCTGGATGGGGGTGACGGGGACACGAGGACTGAGCCCCGTGGCATGTGTGCCGAGGATGGGCTGCCTCTGGCCTGTCTTGGGTGGGAGCCGGTTCTTGAGCACAGCCATCACCCCCCCACACCCCCCCCAGCAGCATCACACAGGGTCCATTGAGGCCGGGACATTCCTCTCAGGCTGTGTCACTGGTGGAGGGGGAGAGGGGGCCGGCCCCACCCCCACAGATCCGGAAGGCCTGGCTGCCCCAGGAGGAGGCGCTGGATGCTTCCCAGCACATCTGGAGGTCACGACCCCATTGCTGCTGCCAGGGGGCGCGACAGATGTTTC
>JAOXYA010000045.1:47833330-47851810 GCA_028565675.1 Sorex palustris | reverse complement strand
AGGGGGGACTGGGGGAGGGGGGGCGGCTTGCAAAGGAGGAGGGCTGGGGAAGAGGCTGTCCAGGAAGAAGGGGGAGCCCCGGACCGGGCAGTCCCGCACACAGCCGGCGGCGCCTGCAGCCGCCGCCAGCGACTCGGAAGGGTGGGAAGCCGCGGCATCCACTGTCCCGCGCGCGCCGTGGGGCGGGGGCAGCTGGACGCGTGGACGCCGGGCTGGGAACTGGAGTCAGGAGGGAGGTGGGGAAA
The DNA here is from genome assembly GCA_028565675.1 of Sorex palustris. NCBI lineage: Eukaryota > Metazoa > Chordata > Mammalia > Eulipotyphla > Soricidae > Sorex > Sorex palustris. Next base: position 47,851,565 of record JAOXYA010000045.1, on the reverse strand, counting down.
AGTGCCGCCAGCGCAAGCGCCACTGGGTCCCCGGCCGGCCCCGCGCGCACCCCCAGGCCGCGCCCCGCACCTTTCCCGGTCCGACCCGACCCCGGGGCCCGGGCTCCCCCGCGCCCGCCGCGGTACCTCTGCGCTCTGGCCCGGCCGCCTCCCGCGCTGGAGTCCGGCTGCCAGTGGTCCCGCTACCGCTCGGGGCGCCGGCTCCGCCTGGGGGCGGGGCCGGGGCGGGGCCTGCGGGGGGCGGGGCCGGGCCGGCGGGAAGCGCTGCGGGCAGGGGCGAGGCCAGGCGGTGGTCACCCTGGCTGGCCTTGCGCCGGGCCCAGCCCAGAGCTGCCGGGACTACTGCCCGGCTGCTGGGCCGGAACGAGTACACCTGGCTACCAGGCCAACTGTCGGGGCTGGCGCGGGCCACCTAGTGTCAGGCACGGGAGTGCGCGCCCGCCCGCCCCTGCCCCGGCGCCTTGCAACAGTTTGCACGAGGCCTGGCCCAAGGTCAAGGCTGATCGTGGCCAGAGTCAGCCCACCGGAGCTGGAGGCTCTGAGCACATGAGAGAATTGGGGAGAAATATTAATTATGTGAATGCAGAGAACTGCAGATCTAAGCCTGAAGGGAACAGTTCTGGGAGGAAGTGGGCCAGGTCAGACTTGAACCCACCCTTGCCTTATCTCCTATCTTGCCTTAGCCCAAGTCCTGTCCCCTCCTGAGTTCATGCTGGGGACCTGAAACGCCTCCTCCCCTCCACCCAAACGATCCCGAGAAAGGAAACAGCGAAGCAAAATCAAAAATAGTGTTATTAATTCTGGTGTCTCTGAAGCACGGGGAGGGGGAAAAAGAAAGAAAGAAAAAAGGAAAGAAAGAAGAAATCCACCCTCCCATCTTCCAGCCCCGGCCCCAAGCCCAGGGGCCGTCAGTCCTGGCCACCGGCTCCAAGCGGGTCCAGCCCATGGGGTTGGCTCTGAGGCCTGGCTGGGGGGCTGCCTGCCCAGTGTGGGGCACCCACACCCGAACGAAGGACGAGAGAGCAGGGGGCAAGGTCGGAGGTCTGGGTCACTCAGTTCCGGTGCCCTGGCTAAGGCAGCCAAAGGCCAGGGTTCCGACGTGGAGCCAAAGCCACTCAGTTCTGTGGTCCAACAGAGAGGGCCAGAGGCCAGGGGTCCGAGCTCCTGGATCCGGGGCGGGACCCAGGGGTGCTGGGCCCTCAGTACTGGTGCTCCAGCAGGGGCTGGGCAGCTGGGCTCTCCCGCTCCTCAGCAGGGACAGGCCAGTCCCCTGAGGCCCCAGTGGGCGTGTCACTCTTAGGAACACTACTGTCCGAGCCAGGAAGGTCCTGTGTGGCTCCAGGGGGCGAAGCGTCAGTGCTGACATCAGGGCTGAGGTCTAAGGGCGCCTGGGGGAGGAGAGAGGTTGGAGGAGAGCGGCCCCAAACTTCGCCCCGCAAGCCGCCCCTCCCTCAGGATCCTTACCTGAGATTTGGGGGTGCCTCCTTTGGGGCTCCCTGAGGCTGGCTCCCCATCAGATCCCCCTAGTCCCTTCCGACCCCCCAGGCTCCACTTCCCACTGGGACCCTCAGAACTGAGGGTACCAGCGCCAGGGGGCCTGGGGGGCCGGGGGCCCTCGGCAGGGGCAGGTGACGCTGGGGGTGGTCCGGGAAGCCGAGGGGGTGGCCACTGCAGCAGAGGGGGGGGGCGGCCGTCACCAGAGCCGCTGAGGGAAGGCCGTGGGCCCCAGCCGGGCCCTGAAGGGAGGGGCTGGTCGCCACTGCCTGTGGGAGACAGATAAGGGCACGACCTCAGGCGGCTGTCCCCCTCGCCACCGCTTCCTGCCGGCCGCCTGCTCACCTGCAGTGTTCTCAGGCGTGGGGTGCGCCAGCGGGGGGTTGCCGCTGCTGAGGGAAGTCAAACCTCCGCCTCCAGCACAATCGGAGTCATCCACATTGCCGCCGCTGTTGCAGCCCGCACCGCAGCCCTTATGCAGCCTGAGGAGCAGACAAAGCGTTGGGGGGGAGGGGGGACCAGAGGGACAGGAAGCGGACAGGGCGCTGGCCTTGCCGCACTTGGGCCGGGTTTGATCCCCGGCACCCCATGTGGGCCCCTGAGTCCTGCTGGAAGTGATTTGGTCCCCAGGCCTGGGACAGGCCCTGTCTTAGAGCCACAGGGTCCCATCTGAGAACGCAGCCCAGGAGGCCAGCCTTTCTCCAGAGGCGCATGGGGGCTCCCGGCTGGTCCCGAGACTGCTCCGTTCTCTGCCTTGGCGCTCAGGAAGGTCCGGCCCCGCTCTGACTCCGTGAAGGGGCAGAGTTTGGGGCGGGCAGGGCTCACCTCTCCCAGCTCTGCAGCAGCCAGCGGGCGATGGCACCCAGGCTGACCGGGCCACCCCACAGCGCCCGCAGCTGTGGGTGGCTGCCGGCCAGGGAGGTGGTGAGGGGCGACACGTAGATGGGGTAGCCTAGAGGCTGGTCACAAGAGGAATTAATCATGTTGCGGAGTGCCTGCTTGGCGTTCTGGATGCTTCCACGCTCAGGGTTGCGATTGCGGAGGAACACCAGCTCCTGCTGCTGCCCGGCCCACAGGCCACGCACGCACTCGCGGTTCACCTGCGTGGAGCCGAGAGAAAGCATCAGGGGGCGGGGCGGGGCCTCCAGATGGGGCGGGGCCTCCGGGTGGGCGTGTCTGCAGGGACGGGGCCTCCGGGGGCGGGGCCCACCTTGATAACTCGGAAGCTGAGGTGGCGCCGGTTGAGCATGATGATTTTATACTCATCCGAGGCATCGTCCAGCACGTGGCGCAGTGCCAGCAGTGAAGGCGTGTTGCTGAGGATGGCGCTGCGCCACGCGGGGTCACCCTCATGTGAGATGACCAGCCGTTCCTCATTGGCGGCGATAGCGTCGTACAGGGCGGCTGGCTCCTCGTACTCATCAGGGGAGGTGAAGTGGTCCTGGAGGGGAGGCCGGGTCAGCGGGCCCCACCCTCGGGAGCGCCCCCTTCTCCCTGCCCCCACAGCCCCCACGCCCCTACTGGGACACAGTGCCCACCTGGTGAAGCTTGAGGGCCATGCGCACCCCAGGGGCCACCACCCGGTGGAGCAGGTCCATGTCGGCAAAGACCCACTCGTCGCGCGGGGAGGTGATGCGGAAGTCCCCCTTGAACAGGGCGTGCAGGCCGTACAGGAAGGGCTCCAGGCTGGGGGGAGTGAGACTTCAAAGCTCCACCCTGGGTCTGGCCAGGCCTCAGTCTCCCCACTGTGACCAGGAGGCCCGTCTGGCTGTGTCCCTCAGCGGGGTCAGAAGCAGGCCAGATGCCACAGCAGAGAGGCGACTCCCAAGCAGGGCTGCTGGGGGTCTCTGGGGCCTGGGCAGGGAGGGAGGAGGAGGGGGTAGCCCGGGAGGCATAGGGGTACCTATAGGCGCTCACCTGGCAGACATGCTGTGCGAGGCCGTCCCCAGGGCCCGGCGACCCAGCACACACAGGCCGAAACACAACGTGACCAGTGGCGAATTCCAGTCCTGGTCCACGGGCTGCAGCACAAGAAGCCCAACGTCAGGGGCCGGCTCAGACCCAAGACAGGCAGGGCAGAGGCAGGGGAGCTGCGGGGGGCTGACCTGGCCGCGCCGGGAGGCGCAGTACTGCACCCACTCCAGGTGCACGGCGCAGAAGGCAGGCAGGGAGAGGCCCGAGAGCCGCAGGTCATAGTCCTCGTCCACGCTCAGAGAGAAGGTGGGGTCCGAGTCGGCGTAGCCGGGGGCCCGCACGGGCCTCAGGGCGGCCGCGATGCCCTCGTGGCTCAGCCAGGCCTCCAGCTTCGGCGAGCGGCTCACATAGTAGATGATGCTCTGAGGGGAGAAGTGGGGGTGCAGGTGGAGGTGACAGGGTCGGGGCCACCCCTCAGAGCCACCCAGGCCGAGGAGGACAGGAGACTCCGCAGCCATGGAAGGTCTCTGGGGTCCCGCGTGGTAGAGGAGAGGCTTGAACAGATGAGCCACAGTTACCCAGCAGGGCACCCCCCACACACCAAAGCTATGGGACCCAGGGGACTCAGACTGAGGCCAGGCTGAGCTGGGGGGAGTTCTGCAGGACCAAGGGTTCGGGTGCCGGGTGACATAATGGCCGCAGGACACTGCCCACCCCAAGGTGGGGTCTCTGGACTGTGGTAGAGACTAGGAAGGGAAGCAGCTGACAAGGCCAAGGGTCCTGGCAGTGTGAGGCTGGCAGGTGACAGCGGCTACTGGGGTAACAGATTCTGGGTGCCACCCCGGGGACGGAGTCAGGGTACTGGTGCTCTGTCCTGGCAGAACTGTGGCATCTAGGGGTGGGAGAGGGGCACAGTGGCCACCAGGGAGCAGGTCCCAGGAGCAGGGGTCCAGTTGGGGAGCCATGGCCAGGCCCAGACACCAAAGCCTGGATAACGACCACTGACCTTGCTGAGAGGAATGTGGGGGCCCCGACAACTCCCGGGGGCACCCATGGACCAGGGAGCCTAGCGCCGCATGCCCTGGACTGTCCCGGGAGGAGCCACCCCGTGGCACACCTTGACGTAGTAGGTGATGAGGATCTTGCGGAGGTCGAAGACCTGGAGCATGGACGCCGCGTTGTTGTCGCTGATGCTGTAGCCCTCCAGCACGTACTTGCTGGCCGTCACCTCCCAGGCCAGCCAGCGCTGCCCGAAGGCGGCGTTGAAGGACAGGACGCGCGGCAGGTGGCCCGGCTCACAGCAGCAGCAGCCTTCGTCCTCCTCCACGCCCTCCGTGATGGCCTCCACCTCGCGCTGCTGGCAGTAGGTCCCTGGGGGGGTGCGGGAGCGGGGGACAGCGGGCAGGGGGCTCGCCTTGCACGTGGCTGACCCAAGCTTGATCCCCGGCACCACAAATGGTGCCCCAAGCCCCACCGGGGGTGACCCGAGCCCAAAGCCAGGCGTCAGCCCTGGGCACAGCTGGGTATGGCTCCAAAACCAAAACCCAAACGGGTCCCTGTGGAGGGAGGGGCAAGGTGGCTGGGTCAGGACCCCCATCCCGGCCAGCCCGCTCCCCCACGAGAATCCTGGCAGGGGTGGAGGCCTGTCCCTGTGTGTGCAGCCCGGATGGTGGCACAGACAGGAGACCCTTTCTCCAGAGGATGCAGGGTGCAGCGGCTGGTGCTGGGTCAGGGAAGGAGCTTGGCACGTGTGCCCGGGCTGGAGCCAGTCTGAGACTGGCACTCACCAGGCAGTGGGGACCCTGCGACCTCCTGGCCCCCGCCGTGCACACACTCACCCCGGAACTCCAGGCCGCGCAGCTGGAAGGTGATGAGGCCATTGCCGACCTCGATGAGGTGCACCAGGGCGTTGAGGTAGTCCGAGGCCAGCACGAAGCAGTCGCCGGGGCCGTAGTTGCCCCAGCGGCCGAGCACCAGGTCCCCACACAGCGTGTGCTGCAGCGAGCGCGTCAGGTGCTCGTAGAAGATGGAGTTGAGGTTGTTGTCGTCGGCGCCTGCCACCAGGACAGATGGCAGGGGAGCTGCCTAGCGCCACGCTCTGCGGCCACCCAGCGCGCCCACCCGCCCGCCCGCCCCCGTACCCACCTGGGTTCCGATCCAGCTGCGTGACCAGGCGGGTGTTGGAGTGATCCACGCGTTTAGTGCTGTGCAGAGACGCCAGGCAGGTGGCAGGGGGCCCGCGGGGCTGTCGTGCCCTCGGAGAGCCCAGACCCCAGCAGACACCACAGCCGCGGGCCTCCCCCACCCGGAACGGCCTCGGCCGGGCTCCGCTGCACACTCACTTGTAGTCCCGCTCCCAGAACTTGAGGGGCCGCGCGTAGGACATGATGAAGACGGCGCTGCCCAGCAGGGGATTCAGCGGCGTGGAAAAGAGCGCCGAGAGCAGAGCCTGGATGAACAGCATGGCCGAGTCTGGACACGAGTCAAGGAGATGACGGCACACGGAACCCTGCCCGCCTCCCCTCTGCACCGTGGGCCCCCCCCCACTTCCCACCCCTCCCTGTCATGGTCGTTCCGGCAGGACCCCACCCGGGCAGCGGGCAGCAGGCAGGGTACGTGGCACAGCGAAGGGCTGGGCAAAAGCGTGGAAAGCCGAGCCCCAGGTGATCTGCCAGGGCGCGATGTAGGTCAGCACGAAACGGAGCTTGTACAGCAGGTCCCACAGCTGGCGGTGAGAGAGGGAGAGGCCGTCACTCGGACGGGCCCCCAAGTCCCTGAGCCAGTCAGACCCCTGGCCACCCACCAGACACCACGTGGACATCCAACTCAAGATTGCTTCCCGCCCCTTCCGGCTGGCTCCCAGGCTCAGGCACCCCCCACCGGGGGTGCAGGTCCCCCCATCCTCACAGCACCAGCAGGGGACCCCCCTCCCGCCGCCCCATCTCACAGGCAGGAAGGCCAAGACCCGGAGAAAGGGGTGACCCTGGCAGAGGTGGTAACCCGAGCACACCAGGCCCCCGGTGTCAGGGACAGGAGCTTTGCCCACAGGCCCTGCCAAAGGGACACCTGCCCCCGGGGTCCGACTTGCCAACCAAGAAGAAAGCCCAGGGGTGCAGGCAGGGAGACAGCTCAGGGCCAGGCCTCAGACCTGGCATGCGTGGGAACCCCAAGTTCCATCTCCAGCATGGCATGGCCCCCTGTGCACTGCCAGGCGCTGCCTGGAGCCAGCAGGCTCTGCCCTATGACGTCCGCACGGCTGGGCCCATGCAGTGCCGCAGGGCTGAGTAAAGCCAGCAGCGCCTGGGCCCACCCTGCCCCCATGGGTCAGAAAAAGGTCCACAGCACCACTCTGTCCCAGTGGGCACCAACGTGGCGTCTAGCAGAGCAGGCTTGGCCCCCTGCAAAGCCTGCCCATGCGCACAGCGGACGGGGCGGCGTCTAAGGCCGGCCTGGGCTGCGACCACAGCTGGCCTCCAAGGCCAGGGTGTCCAGAGAAGGCCACCCTGACTACCCCACACTCCCAGGGGAGTGGGGGGACAGGTCAGAGCAGACCGGGCTCCGATCCGGCTGCCCACTGAGTCTCGGGGGCCCTGGCCCCTCCGCACTGCAGGGGCTTCTGTTCTTTGAGGAGCCGCTGACAGCCCACAGGGGGAGGGGGGTTGGCAGGACGCAGGAACTCGGGGGGGGGGGGTTGCGCAGCCCAGCTGGGGTCTCACCTTGCTGCACAACAGGGACATGAGGAAGTAGTCCAGCAGGAAGCCCTGGGACAGGCGCGGGTAGTCGAAGTGGAAGAGCAGGACGGTGAAGGCCAAGGTCAGGTACTGCTGGGGTGGGCAGCAGAAGGCCGACCGCAGAAGCTTCAGCCCGGCCACGGTCATGAGCAGAGCCCGGCAGCTGGCGGCCAGGGACACGCATCAGGCCGGGACGCCCGAGCCTGGCCTCCGAACGGGCGATTCCCCCTCGATCCCTTTGGGGGACACGTGAGTCCCTCCAGGAGGGGACCCTCCCTCTCTGGGCGACAGGGGGCTGCAGGGGGACGGGGCGCGCTCACTAGAGGCAGAACTTGTCGGGGTGGCTGACGACCGTGTGGGCGTCCACTGTGAGGGCGTTGAGCACCACCGCAGGGTAGATGAGGTACTTCTCCACACACTGCAGGCCGGCATAGAGCTTCTCAAACCACATCACCTGGGCCGCGCCTGGAACCCAAGGCGGACAGTTGCGATCAGGCCCTGGAGGGCTGGACCCGGTGCTCAGAGGGCAACGCAGGGCACATGTGCCAGAGCCCTGGGCCTGGACAGGGGCGACCGCTGCAGTTCAAGCACAGGGAAGCCGGCGTGGAACCCACCCATCCCATCCCCAGCCATGGCGCCAGGGAAGGGTCGTGTCGCCTTCAGAAGAGCCGTGTGGCCTGTGCGGGATACAGCTATGCGGACGCTGGCCCTGTGGACGGTCTTTCAGGCCGCCGGAAAAGCTGCAATCGCCCGGGGAGGGGGCTCGAGGGGCTGGGGATCTGCTCTCTGGCACTGAAGGCACCAGCAAGGGAGGCCCAAGTGGCCCCCAGCTCCGCTGGGAAGGTCCAAAAATAAACAAATACTGAAACAAATCCAGACAATGACCGGCGGACCCGCCAGCGGTGAAATCATGCGCCAGGCACATCCAGGCCCCAGGGAACTGCCTGTGACTTGGGCCGGAGCCAGAGGGCCCTGGGATTCCACTTCCACCTCCTCCGAGGAGGCAGTGGCCCGGCCAGGAAGGCGCAGGGTGCGTGGGCGGAGGGCGCCCCCTGCTGGCGCGGCACTCCCAGGGCCCCACTCACCGCGCACTTCGTACTGGCTGTACTCCAGCGGCTTCAGCAGCGGCTGCGACAGGCAGAACCAGGGCAGCTGCTTACGGAGCTGCGGCAGCAGGTAGTGCGTGAAGAAGCCCACGGCCCCCGCCAGCGCGTACAGCACAAACCCCAGCACCGACTGCGTGAGGGCGAGACGGAGGTTCAGCTGGGGCAGCAGGCCACGGGCGGGGGTGGGGGTGGGGGCCCCCCACCGGTTACACACACCTTCAAGGCGATGAAGACGGTGCTGGCGCTGATGGCGAAGGTGAGCACGGCGATGACCACGCACATCACCAGGTCCGAGTGCAGTACCTCGCGCTGCAGCCGGGAGAGTGGCGTGGGTGACTGGCCCCACCCCCTGCAGCCTCCCCCCCAACCCCCACCAAGGACCGTGCCCCCCGACGGCAGCTCCTCACCACTGACTGCCGCATCTTGTCGGGGAGCGGGTCAGGGGGCTCGGCCCGGGCCGTCTCCAGGCTCCGCTCCTCCAGCTCAGGGAAGAGCTTGCTCCGGATCAGAGACCTGAGGGGCAGGCGGGTGGGCAGGCGGTCAGGGGTGATGCCAAGCCATCGTCCCCTCCACCTCCACCTCCACCTCCACAGCCAGGCCCCGCACCCACCAGAGCACGGTGGGGTCGCTGCTCTGCCGGCTCAGGTGGTAGGACAGCGCCACCAGGAGGCCGCAGAAGACGGAGAAGAGGACGGGCACGTGCTGCTCCGGCCAGGGGCTCTGGGGAGAGCAGCAGCTCAGGGGTGCGAGGGGGGGTGAGGGGGCTCCTGCATGCTCCTCTCCCGCCGTCCCATACCTTGATGGCACCAAGGCAGAAGCCGTAGAGCAGGGCGGCGGCCAGCAGGCTGCGGGACAGGCTGAAGACGGCGGTGAGCGGGCTGGTGGCGGCTACCGGTGAGGAGGAGCGGGTGAGCCTCCCGCGCCCGCCTCCTGGGGGGCCTGTTCTCTGCTCCCCTCGCCCCCCGGCCATCCCGAGAAAGCCGGCGGGGGCTTCTTTGTCTGGCAGCGCTCGGAAGACCCGTGTGCTGAGGGTTCCAGGCCGGGTTGGCGGGACGTAAGGCAAACCCTTTCCCCCTGTCCCCTGTCCCGTCCCACGGCTCAGGCGGGGTTCCGGCGGCCAGCCGAGCCCCCGCGGGCTCCATACCTGTGCCCCCAAAGCCGTGCATGTCGATCTGCTCCAGCAGGTACATGAGGCAGGTGTTGACCTGGGGCAGGAGGCCCAGCAGGAAGACGAACGGGAAGCACAAGGTGAACACTGCGGGAACAGGCATGGCGGGGTCCCGTGAGCCGGCCTGTCCCCCACCCACGCACACGCCCCAGGGCCGCGCCGTCCCAGCCCGTCTGACCCGTGGCCACGTCGCGGGCGCAGAAGAAGAAGGACGCAGAGAAGAGTGTGAGGCCGTAGAGGGAGACGGGCGGGAAGGGCTGCGCCGAGCCCAGGGCATCCAGCAGCCAGATGAGCAGGCAGCAGATGCAGAAGTACACGGGCCGGCTGTATGCGATCACCCAGTTGTGGCCCTATGGAGGGGGCCCCCACCCCGAGTCACACAGGTAGCGGCCCAGGCCCAGCGCGGGGGGGCAGCAGGGCAGAAGGAAGGGGTACTGGGACCTGGCCTTCCCACCACCCCAGGCCAGCCCGCACAAGGGAAGGCGCTGGTGCTCACGTGCATAGGCGAGGCGGCGTCAGGCTGGACACTCTGAAAGAGACCGCGGGCACGTTGGCACCAAGCGTCAGGCCCCGTCCCGGCACAGGGCCAGGACCAGGCAGGCCACATGTGCAGGGGGGCGGGGGTGGGTGGGCGATAGGGCAGCCGCTGGGTGCCACTGACCTTCAGCAGGGAGTACTGGCAGGAGGCGATGACCAGGCAGAACTGGAAGACCCAGATGTCGGTGAAGAAGCCCTTGAGCAGCAGCAGGTAGCCCAGGAAGGCCACAAGGCTGCTCAGGCCCACGCCCAGAACATTCTCCAGCAGCCCCCGCGTCCTGCAGGAGAGCGGGTCAGCATGAGCACAGGGCAGGGGCCACCCCTGACCTGCGTTCACACCACCCTGAGACCGCATCTGCTCCACCCTGCACCCCCATCTCCCTCCCTGCAGACCCCAAGGGCACCTCCCGGGGAGGGTGTCTGCACATCCTGGGGCTATGCCAGACAGGGAGTGCCAGGGTAGACCCAGAGCACGGCTCCTGGCACATCTCCATGCTTGTATCTGGGCAGTCTCCCTTTCCTCAGAGAAGCAGGGGGAGCCCAGGAGACGGTGCGCGGGAGGCCGGGGGTGCTCAGGAGCGATTCCTGGCGGGTGCAGGGTGCCAGGGACTGGACCGGGGTTGCCGACATGCAAGGCAAGTGTCTCATGTCTGAACTGGCTCAAGGTTTTTCTTTGGGTCCCAAGACTTGACTTAATCAGGTCAGAAATAGCAAACACGCGATCACGGGCGAGAGAGGGAACCCATCTGCGGGGACCGGAGACCCATCTTGGGGTTCCAGAAGCCCCTAGAGACACAGGCCAGCAGGCGGGGGGCACTCACCGATCCAACAGGGCCAGCAGCGCGAGCCGCTCGTAGCGCACGGAGGTCCAGCGGCCGGGCAGCAGCCAGTACTTGTAGCTGTGCTGGGCACGGGGCGGCGCCTCCTCCATCAGCGTCTGCTCCTGGGGTTCGTGCAGGGATTCCTGGTCCAGCAGGTCAAACTGCGGCCCCCACAGCCGCATCCATCAGCCCCGCACCCCCGCCTGCGCCCTCGCCACCCGCCCCCTCCAGCACACACGGGCTGGGTGTCCATGTCCGTCTGCAGAGTGCCCTGGCCGGCCCTGGCCGCCTGTACGGGCCCTGCTCCTCACTCCCGGACGTTGCTCCGGGCTGCCGGGGCTGCCGGGGGCTGGAGACGAGCGCCCACGTTTGCCTGGCTCGGCGGCGTGTCTGCCGCCTCCTGGACTCAGGGGAAGTCCAGCTGGGCCTCGGCCCAGACAAGACCACAGGGGTCGTGCTGACCAGCACTGATCTGAGAACACAGCTGGGTGCTGAGGCCGCTCTTGGGGTTTGGGGGGGTTGGGGGGGCAGCACGTGCAGACTCTGCGGGGGGCCCAGGCACGCCGGGAAGGCAGTGGCCCTGCTGGCGAGGCCGGGGCTTCCGGGCAGCAGCAACGTGACGGCTCTCAACTGTCAGGGCGGGCGGGCCACGGGCACCGCTGCCCACAAGGGCAGTCCAGGGCACCCATCACCCTGACGAAATTAACACACACTCGGCTTCTACGAGGGAGCAACTAGCACGCAGCTTGTACGGGCGGGTCCCGCGTTTGCTCCCTCACACCTCAGTGGTCTCCTGCTGGCCCCCGGCTCTGTCAGACAACACCCCCATCTCGGCACCGAAGGCTCAAGACCAGACCTGCTCGCTGCACCCGCCAGCAGACCAGCCCCGAGTCTGCCAGCCCAGGGTCCGCGGCCCCCCACGGCCCTCCACGGCCAGAGCCTCTCCAGGGCAGCTCCTCACCTCGGGGATCTCCAGGGGCACGCGGCGCACCTGCATGCCCTGCAGGACCACGGGCCGCGGCGGCAGCAGGTTCAGGCCGCCCGCCACCTCGGGCACGTCGGCAGAGTGGAAGCTGGATGAGTGGGAATGGCGGTCCCTGAGGGAGTAGAGCCATGGGCGCAGGGTCACCGAGACGGCCAGAGGGGCCGGGTGGAGGCCCGAGGCCCGGGACCCTGCTCCCCCCGGCCCCAGGCTCGGCCACCCCACGGGGAGGGAAGCAGCGAGTCCCCGAGGGGGGTGGGGCGTGAGGACTCACCAGGCCCCATTGGCCGGCTGCTCCCCGTGCTGCCCCACGGGGTTCTCATAGCCGCCACCAGCCAGGCCGAAGGTGTACGAGCGCCGCACACCTGGGACGGGGATGGGACAGTCAGGGACAGTCAGGGACGGAAGGCAACCCCGTGCCGAGCCCCCCCCCCCAGGGGGATGCCACAGCCTTGGGGAGCGGGGGGGAGGGGCTGTCTGCAGGCTTGAGGGCCCCTCTCCCCCCATACAGCCGCTTCTGGAAACGTCCTGAACTCGTCCTCACTCAAGCCTCCTTTCAGACCTCAGACCCCGCCTTCGTTTCCCTCCTCAACGCCTTGGACACGATGGGCTCACCGCTCTCGTCATAGAAGTAGTGCACGGCGCCCTCGGAGGTGTCGTCGAAAGTGCAGGCCTCGTGCACGTTGGCGCCTGCGCGGGTCAGCAGCAGAGTGGACGCGAAGTGCAGGGCGGAGGGCAGCGTGAGTGCTCGCGAGTGGGAGGCAGCCCGGCCCCGCTGGGCCTCCTGGAGGCTGCTGGGAGGGGGCGGTGGAGGGTCAGCCCCGAGCGCGCAGGGGGCCCCCTCCACCCGGCCCGCGCTCAGTGGGGCTCACCTGGGAGGGGAGCCCATGACGGAGGCGGGGGGCGTTGGGTTGCTGCCGGCGTTGTGGCGCCTGCGGATGGCCTGGGAGCGCCGGACACTGCTCGAACGGTCTCGTTTGCTGGCGTCCTCTGCGGCTGGCCGGAGAGAGGCCCAGGGCGTGAGCAACATGCCTGGCGGTCACAGGGCCTGCCGCCCAGAGCTCAAAGTCAGGCCGAGCCCCCAACCACTCCCTGCTGGGGCCCCGGGTCCAGCCTGGCCAACCTGAACCCCTCCGTCGGCAGCAGCGCGTCTGGACTCCAGAACACTCCGTGCTGCACCGAGGGTCGAGAGGCTGGGTGGACACTGGCCCTGAGCCGGCACTGTGGCGTGGCGGCCTCAGTGGCCCTCTGCTGTCCTCACTCGGCTGAGGGTTTGCCTGACTGGTCCCTCACCAGTGTCCCTATCATCTGCCACAAGGCCCCGGACTGGTCCCAAGCAGAAGCCCGGACAGCTCAGCACCCCGTCCCCGGCACTCACCTCCCCCGGCGGCACCTTCTTCCTGGAGCTCCCCCCGCCAGCCAGGCTGGTTGGCGTCGGGTCCCCTGCGGGCCTCAGCGGGTAGCACCGTGGGCTCCCCGGCGCCCAGGTCCACCCCAGCCTGGGCTTCCAGCTCAGCCTTGGAGCCAGCCAGGGGGCCCCTGAGCACGTCACCCCCAGCGCCATCCATGCTCAGCACGCGGGCATGCGTCTTGGCGCTGGCGGTACTAGGTGTCCGCTGGGCCCCGTAGGGCCGCTTTGGGGGCACCGTGGTCCCCTCCTCGACCCCAGGGGGGGCCCGTCGCTTCCGGGCGCCTCCAGCCGCGCCCCGGGAGCTCTCCGGGGAGTAGCCAGAAGCCGAGGAGGAGCTGTCGGAACTGTAGCGGCGCTGGGAGCGGAGGCTGGAGGCCGGGCTCAGCTCGCTGCCCTCGCTTGTGTCTTCGTCCTCGAAGAAGCCGCCCCCCTCCAGCAGGGGCCGGCGAGGGGCACGGCCGGGGGGTGAGTGTCTCCGCAGGGGTGGTCGCCGTTTGCTCGGCCTCAGCAACGCCAAGTCCTTGGGCCGCACAACCAGCAGTGGCTCGGCCGGGCCTGGCGGCGTTCCGGCTCCGATGACGGTGTCAAAGGAACGGAGCGTGTCGTCTGAGGGGACGCCGGCGTCCGGGGAGGCCGGGAGCTCGGCCTCCGACGGCGGGTCCGTGTCGCTGCCCTCGGCGGCCGGCCCACCCGGGGGGCTGTCGAGGTGCGTTGAGTTGGTCTTCTCGCTCTTGAAGCTGCTCACGGTCTCCCGGTCAGTGCCGCTGAAGCAGGAGTCCGAGGAGCCCGCCTTCTGCGCCAGGGGCTCCCCTGAACTGCGCCGGTCCAGGGGCTGGTAGCCGCCCACTCCCCGCCGCGACTCCCGGCGGCTGCTGGTCCTCACCAGGGCGCGGTCGGGCCGGGTCAGGGTCAGGAAGCTCTTGCTCAGCTCCTGGCTGAGGCTGCCCTTCAGCAGGGGGCTCAGCGGCGTGTCCACCACGCTGCTCCCGCCCCAGGGGACGCCCCCTACAGCCAGCGGAGAGCGTTCGGAAGAGTCGGTGCTGGGGAGAGACGGGTCTGGGATGCCCCCCGGGGGCGTCTGCGGAAGGTCTCCGACTGTCAGGGAAGGAAAGGACAGGAGCTGAAGAGAGGGGCCTGCTGGACGCCCACGAGTCGTCCCGGAGAGAGGACATTCGTTGAGCCCCCCTTCCGACGGGACCAGCACGACCCAGGGGAGCCCCGGGGTGCCACGCACTCATCTTCTCCTGCAAGCTCAGCTTCAGCATCTCGCGGTCGGCGGAGGTGACGATGACGTTGTTGCTGCCCTGTTCCCGCACCAGCTCCTTGATGTCTGCGGCAGAGCGCGACCGTCAGCTGCGGCCCTGGCCCCCGGGGTGCCACGGGCATCCGGAGCCATGCCACTACCTACCTCGAAGGGGCCCGGAGTCGTCCATCCGAGGAAGCAGCTCCTGAACCAAGGCACAGAGAGGAAAGAGAGGTCAGGGGAGGTGCGTGGGGACGGGCTCTGCGTGCAGTGGGGACGGGCTGGGGCCATGCTCACCGAGACCTGGTTGAAGCCGAACACGGAGTGCTGGGAGCTACAGCGCACGGGGGGTGTGGAACTCACTTTCCGAAACACCGTCATCTCCACGCCGGGGTCCCTGGCAAGAGACAGCATCTCACCTCCCCTCTGCATGGAGCTTCCTCACGTTATACACACACACACACATATGTACGTGTACACACACACACACACACACACACACACATCCACACGACTTTTCAGGGACGCCCATCCAATTCCAGTCTGACCGTTGACCTGCCACTCCGGGGAGTCCTGACCCGGCCCTTCCCCACGCTGCCCAGACCACCCACCTGGGTGGATTGCTGTCCCCCTGGGCCGCCTCCTCCTCTGGCTCCCCCGCCGTGGAGCTGCGCTTCTCCACGATCTCCCCCTGGTCGAACATAGCATGCAGCCGGTAGTTGACAGTCTTGATGGTCGCGAAGATGACAGCCACCACCAGGCAGTACACTCCGGCCACCATCAGGCTGGGGGGCAGGACCTGCAGGGCCAGCAGATCAGAGCCCTCTTCCCACAGCCCTGCGGGGAGCTGGGGTCCCCACGCTCTGGGGCCAAGGGGAGGGGAGCGCCCTCCGAGATCGGTCGGAGATTAAGGGGGGGGTGTTCAAGGTCACCAGCATCAGGCAAGGGAAAGCCGGCCTCCCTGCCACAACCCCCAAACTCGGCCTGGCATCCTCTCGGCACCCCTACTCCCAAGACACACCCCCGACTCGGGCCGGGCCGCGGACACCCGTCCCGGTCTGCCTGGCGGCGACAGCGACTCACCATGTACAGCAGGAAGGGGAAGGTGAGCAGGAAGATCCAGACGTAGAGGTGGAAGCAATTGGAGAAGGTGCTCTGGTGCGGGTCGAAGAACCAACCGCCGGTGAGCGAGGCCCACACCCCCTGGCGCAGAATCTGCAGCACCTGCGACCCCATGGCCCCGCCGCTGCTGCGCGCGCCCCCCTCCCGGGACCCTCATCGGGGCGGCCCCCGGCCCATGCCCCGCCTGGCGCCCGAGGGCCCCGGGGCCCGGGCTCGCGCTCACGCCATGGCCTCCCCCGGCCGGGGAGCGGGCTCGGAGGGGCGCGGGTGCGGACAGGGGGCGGGGCCGGCCGGCGGTCAGCGGAGCGAGGCCCGGGCGCGGGGGTGGAGCCGCATCAGGGGCGGGGTCCGGGCCCCCACCCCCGGCCCGCGGGTGCTCCGAGGGGCCGAGCGGGCAGGCGGGTCCGGGACACGGGCCGGGCACCCGCCGGCGGCATCCAAAGGTGGGCGTGGGGTGGGTGTTCCGGGGGCTGCAGGCGTCGGCGCTCTCGCCTCCCGCCCCGGGAGAGCCCGGGACCCGAAGGTCCACTTCCGGGGTCACAGGTCACTCGTTTGGGGCTTCGCGCTGGCCCGGCTTCAGCGGGATCCGACCCAAGGGGGAGGCCGGAAGAAGGAGCCGCGAGCAGCCAGCGGACAGTGGCGCATGCGCCCGGCCGGTCCAGCGGGGACCCGGAAAAGGAAAGCCTGCCGGCACGGACGCGCAGGCGCGGGGCGGCGGAGGCGCGGAGGGCGGCGGGGAGCCCTTCGGGCGTGCGCAGAGCCCGGGTCTCAGGGCGGAGCCGGGGCGCACGGCGGCGGCGCTTCGGCGCATGCGCGCAGGCAGGCACGGCCAGCCGGGCGGAGGCCCCTGCGCGGAACCGAGGGGTTAGTGGAGTGGCCATTGGCCAGTGGCCGCTGTCTCGCAGTTAACTGGCGCCAAACCCTTCCAATGAGCTACTGCTGGGGGCGGGGAGAAAGGTGGGGGCGTGAAGCCCCGGAGCGGCCGCTCTGGGCCCGCCCCTGTGCGTGCAGGACCTCAACGTCACGAGCGGGGCCCGAGCTGCTGCCTCTACTTCCGGGTCAGAGTCGAGGGGGCGTTTGGGGGGTCCATCGCGTTTCCGCATAGCCCCTCAGACCAGACCGCATCTGCTCCCCGAGGCCACAGCCAGGAGACTTCCCAGGACCACCGAGCCGGAGCCCGCGGGGTCGGGGGTGGGCGCGGCGCGGTCGGCTGGGGCTGCGCTCTGCCGTCCGCTCTGAACTGTCCGCGCCGGGGCGAGGGTCTGGCCGCGCGTCGCCCGCGCCCCTGCCGCCGGGATGCAGGTGCAGACGACGAGTGGATTCCGGAGAAAGGCGCTGCGGGGGCTGCGGGCAGGGGTCCTGGCCCCGACGTCGCCGGCCAGAGGCTCGGTCGGGCTGCGCGGGGCCAGCCCGACCGTGCGCGGAGACCCGAGTGGGCGACCCGGCGCGGCGGCGCGGTGGGGCGCGCGGAGACGGGTTTGACCGTCCAGGGGGGCCACCGGCACCGGGTGGGGTTGGCCCGCGTCTCCCGCACCTTCCGGTGCCCGCGTGGAACTCTGGCCCTGCCTTGTCCCGAGTGTTAGCTGAGGCGGAGAGCCGACTCCTCACTCGACGGCCACGGGAGGAAGGCGTCGCGGGCGGGAGATGCCACGGGAGGAAGGGAGGCGCCGCGGGCGGGAGGCGCCGCGGGTGGGAGATGCCACGGGGGAAGGCGCCACGGGGGGAAGGTGTGTCAGAAGCGCCCGACGCCCCGGACCGTCTGCGCACCGCCCTGGCCGGGGCGGGCAGAGGCAGCGCCGCGGGGCGCCGGCCGCGTCCCTAAGCTCCCCGGGGGCCGAGTCCCGGCCAAGTCGCGGCCGAGTCCAGCCGAGTCGCGGGCTGGAGGCCGGTCCCGGGGGCTCTGCGTGTCGCGGGGAGCCGGCACCAGGACCCCCAGGCCGGCGGTCGGAGCCCGACTTGCGTCCGGCCCCACGCGGAGACTTTCGGCCGGTCGCGCGTCCCCCACTCGGGAGGTCGCTGCGCGCGGCGGGGCGGGGTCGGGCGCGCGGGACGGCCTGTCCCGCCCCGTCCGGGGGAGGAGGACGCACGTAGGGGCGCGGGCGGGCGCTCCCGCGAGGTCCAGGCGGGGCGGCTGTGCTGTCTGTCCTGTGCGCCCGCCCGTGGCCAGCGACCCCTCGTTGCCTGAGGCGGTGAGGGCCCGGCCCGAGTGCGCGCGGCCCCCGGACAGACCCCAGGGCCAACGGGGCAGGGGCTGCCCGCCCGCGCTCGGGCTCCGGGACACGTTTGCGTGGGCGCCGCTGCGCAGGGCGCGGCTGGGCGACCGCCTGAGGCCAAGCCCCACAGTGGACAGTCGCGGGAGAGACCCGGGGGAGCCCGCCCGCTCCCCGTCCCGTGCCCACGCGAGGACTGTCCTCCCGCCGCTTCCCGGCTCGCTCCGGCTCCGGGTCTTGGCGGCGGCCGGAAGGAGGCGGCACGTGGGCGGGCGGGCAGCGGGGTGGGGGGGACACTCGGCCACGCCGCGGCCCCGCCGGACAGGGCCACCCCGCGGGGTTCAGGCGCCCGGCGTGCCCCCAGCACGCGCCAACCCGCCTCCGGGGTCCCCTTCGCGACCCGCGGCGCCGCCGTGGGGCCCGAGGCGTCGGGAACCGCGTCCTGCCCAGCGCGCCCCAGGCCCCACGTCTGCGAGGCGGCGCCGCCGGCCGGCCC
>JAOXYA010000045.1:47803703-47825334 GCA_028565675.1 Sorex palustris | reverse complement strand
CCCACCCTGCCTCTGTGGCAGGGTATTCCCTTTTGTTCTCTCTCTCCTTTTGGGTGTTGTAAAATACCACACTTTTACCTAGACAAGCGAAATCTCACTGACTGTCAAGATCTAATTATTTATTTTGTTCTTTGGGTCACACCTGGTGATGCTCAGGGTTACTCCTGGCTCTGGACTCAGGAATCACTCTTGGTGGTGCTCAGGGGGACCATATAGGATGCTGGGGATCGAACCCGGGTTGGCTGTGTGCTAAGCAAGCACCCTCCCCGCTGTACTATCGCTCTGGCCCCTCAAGATCTAATTTATTTTTTTATTATTATTATTTTTTTGCTTTTTGGGTCACACCCGGCAATGCACAGGGGTTCCTCCTGGCTCATGCACTCAGAAATTACCCCCGGCGGTGCCCGGGGGTCCATATGGGATGCTGGGAATTGAACCCAGGTCGTCTGCGTGCAAGGCAAATGCCCTACGCGCTGTGCTATCACTCCAGCCCCTCAAGATCTAATTTAAAAAGATACCACCACGTCTTTCTTCACCCTTCCAACTGGTAACAACATATATTCCCCCAAATCCCATATCTTACTTTCTTTTTATCTTGGGGAGGGCACCCGTGGTGGGACTCAGTACTCAGGGCTTTCCCCTGGCTCTGTGCTCAGTATTTATTCCTGGCAGTGCAAGGGGGGAAACATATGAGATCCCGGGAATCTAACCTGGGTCAGTCACATATAAGGCAAATGCCCTTCCTGCTGTACTGTCCCTCCGGGATCATACCTCGCTCTTGTGGAAACTCTTTTATCACTGTGCTTATTTCTCCTTTCCCTTCCCTTTGCTGTGTCTGCAGTGAACAGGGACATGCATTTACACACTCTGTGTGAACGGTCCATAGCGACGGTTACACACATGCTGTGTACTGTATCACGGTGTGAACCCCCCAGATGGCAGAGCTTTGGGGTGATCAGTGAAGCTCCAGCGGGGACGTCCAGCAGGTCACCTGCAGGTCACCTGCAGCGCTGGCCCTGCTTTGAGCTTTCCCAGGGTCCCCTGGCAGCTCTCTACTCCAATGACACAGTGACATTTCCTTTCGTGATAATAACGGCATGGTAGGAGGAACTGCCTGGTTGGACTGAGGAGGAGGGCTGAGGTTGGTGTGGGGTCGAGGGCAGGAGAGACTTTCTGAGAAAAGATCACAGAATTGGGGCCTGGGGAAAAAGCAGAGGTCATTCGCAAACATGGGGCAAGTGCTGGACGCTTAGCACAGCGGGTGGCCACCATAAAGGTGGGCCGCAGGAACCAGTGAGGCGTCACCGGGGCCCTGGACATGGAGTTCAGTATGTGTGAGGGACAAAAAGGAAACTAACGTGCCCCACAGCACAGAGAGCAAGTAGAAGCTGGTGCTGAAGGTCCTGGCAGACACGAGGCTCCATCGGAATGGACACTGGCGCTGGCATCAACAGACAGACTCTCCAGGTCTGGAATGATGACTCAAAGGCCCGACACGAGCCCTGACACGCACTGCCCTGGGGCATTACCCAGGTGACTCCTGAGTTCGGAGCAGAGAGGAGCCTGGGGTGTTGGCAGGCCTGGCTGTCCCCTCCCCGCCCTTCGTCCCCAGATGAAAGCAAACAAGCACTCTCCACCCAGCGCCCTTTGGGAGCCATGGGTGGGCAGGCGGGGTCAGGGTGGGAGGGGGGCGGTCCCTAGGTCTGTGTGGGCGCAGTAGAGGAACCTGTACTTCCTCTTCCTCCCTGAGGGATCGTGACTTTCAGAAGCGTCACTAGTCATGCTTCAGGGACTCAGTGTCACCACTCAGCACCCACGTCTCCTTCACGGCCATGGCGTCCCCCCTGTTCATTTTGTTTTTCTTTTTCTTTTGGGGTCACACCTAGTGAGGCTCAGAGGTTACTCCTGGCAGTGCTCGGGGGACCCTCTGGGATGCTGGAGATTGAACCCAGGTGGGCCACATGCAAGGCAAATGCTGTGCTATTGCTGTACCCGGCACTCGTTCATTTGGAAGATTTCTGAGTGCTTCCCTTCCCACACACTGTGTTACAGTCCCCCCCCTCCCCGCCTGCTGTCCTCACGCCCCCGGCTTCCGAAACGAGCTTTCCTGAGCTGCCAATGTTCTGCTCGGGACCAGTGGGGAGAATTATATAATTTGTTTTTAGCCTGGTGTCAGGACACTAATTGGCAATGGGAAGGAGATGTCACTGCGTCAGAGGGAGAGCAAGATGGGGCTCTTGTCCTCCCGAGGGGGGCTCTGACAGGCCATTGTTCTTGTAGATCCTGACCTGGCATCCTTCTCGGATCCCGGGAGAGCATTTTATTCAGGAAGTCTGGGAGCCACTTCTGGCGATACTCGGCTGGTCGGGTCAGTGATTAGTGCAAGACCAGGAGGAGGTGTTGCTGCCCAGGCTCTGAGTGTTGGGACCACCAGGGCACACCTGAGGGTGCATGGGAGGCGCAGGGTACCCAGGGACCCTTGGCATGAGTCCAAGTGCTGTGCTTTCTATAGGCCCCTGTGCAGTGCTGTTGGCTATGTCCCTCAAGCCCAGAATCAAATGCTACTCTGAGGCCTGGTTTGAGAGGAAGCCATTTACTCTCACACAGCACCATCAGGACCTCCGGAAATGTGACTCTACCCACAAGGACAGCTTGTGTGCATAGAAATCTTGCCTTCTTGGGGCTGGAGAGATAGCACAGTGGGTAGGGCATTTGCCTTGCACGCAGCCAACCCAGGTTCGATTCCCAGCATCCCAAATGGTCCCCTGAGCACCGCCAGGAGTAACTCCTGAGTGCAGAGCCAGGAGTAGCCCCTGTGCATTGCCAGGCGTGACCCAAAAAGAAAAAAAAAATAAATGTTGCCTTCTTGTTCTCTTCATTTCTTTTTTCCCCCTTTTTTCTTTTTTCTTTTTTCTTTTTTTTTTGCTTTTTTGGGTCAAACTCAGTGATGCACAGAGGTTACTCCTGAATCATACACTCAGGAATTATTCCTGGCGGTGCTTGGGGACCATACGGGATTCTGGAAATCGAACCCGCATGCAAGGTAAACGCCATACCCGCAGTGCTATTGCTCCAGCCCCTCTCTTTGTTTCTTTCCAGGGCTGAAGAGCTAGTGCAGGGAGTGAGATGAGATGCACGCTGAAGAGATAGTGGTGTGTGTGTGTGTGTGTGTGTGTGTGTGTGTGTGTGTGTGGTGCTTGCTTTTTTCTGCAGCTGATGCTGGTTTGACCCCCCTCCACCACAGAGGGTTCCCCCAGGGGTCACTCCCAAGCAGAGCCAGGAATAGCCCCTGAGCTTCCCTGGGGCTAAATTTCTTTTTCAAAACACAAGGGTGTCTTTTCCCTTGGGCCAAAACATATCCTGAAAACTTGTTTTCCCTACGTGATGAATTAGAATAATATTGATCCCTCGAAAATAGCATCATTCATACGTTCCCAGACATCAAGCAAATGTTTGTGAGGCATTTGCCAGCGAAGGAAACCGGGTGAGCCATGGCTGAGAGGGACAGCCAGGCTCCGGCTCAGAGCCCAGGGGGCCTGTGTAGGGGCTCTGTCTGGGCAAGGCTGCTGGCGAGGAGTTGCCAGGCCTCCCTGAGGGCAGCACTGGTGTGTCACTGCCAGTGGAAACCAGCCTCACCCACGCGGCTGCTTCCTGGCACAGTCTTGCTCTCAGGCTGGAGCCTGGCTGTGTCCGGGGTTCTGCAGGGCCTCTGGCGAAGTTGTAGTTTTCTCTGGCGTCTCTAGGGGGCGCAAGAGTCTGCTGGCCAGTGAGCTCACCTACAGGGTAACTATTAAGGGCGCTCGAGTGACCTTCCAGAGTGGTTCCTGGGGGTGACTTATTCAAGCAGTGCAAGGTGGAAGACACTGTAGCTGTGTGTTCGTATGTTTTGGTTTGTGGGCCCGACCTGGCAGTGCTCAGGGCTTACTCCTGGCTCTGTGCTCAGGGGACCATATTTGTGCCGCAAATCAAATCAGCATTGTTCACTGGCAAGGTAAATGCTTTTAACTCTACTCTATCTCTCCAGCCCCTTTAATTTAATTTTCTTTTTTCTCTGTTTCTGGGCCACACCCAGCAATGCCAGGGCTTACTCTGCACTCAGGAATTACTTCTGGTGATGCTTGGGGGACCATAAAGGATTCTGGGGATCGAACCCTGCTTGACCATGGGCAAGGCAAACGCCCTACCCACTGTACCATCTTTCCCGCTCTTAGTTTTCTTTTCAAGAAAAGAGGCCCATGGCAGGTTCTGGAACTTCTGCCCAGATTGCAGTTATGGCAGGTCCAGAAGCTGATGCCTAATTCCAGTTCACTGGTATTAAAAAATACTTCAACTCTTACACTCTGACAGGCAGAATGAATTGTGTGCCGGCCACGTCTGGAGGAATCCCTCTGTTGGTTTCATACTTCAAGCTGAAGCCTAAGAAAACCCCAGTTGTGAAGGCAACGTAAAATGGATTTTAAACTGTACCTCATCTGTCCAATTCTGATACCTGAAGAAGCTAATGACTCATCGTGATAATTTGTACAATAAATTATGAACCTGGAGAAAAAAAAGAGGCCCAGGAGGAACAGGGTGTCGTTTGTCTGTTTTTTGAGGTGGGGGAGTGCCCGTGTTTTGGGGGCCTTTGAGCAGCCTCTAGATTCCAGCAGAAATAGTTTAAAAATTTGAGGGCAGGGAGAGGGCTGGAGAGATAGCACAGCAGGTAGGGCGTTTGCCTTGCACACAGCCGGCCCGGGTTTGATTCCCAGCATCCCATATGGTCCCCTGAGCACCGCCAGGAGTAACTCCTGAGTGCAGAGTCAGGAGTAACCCCTGTGCATCGCCAGGTGTGACCCAAAAAGCAAAAAAAAAAAAAAAAATTCCCAGCACCCCGTATGGTCCCCCAGCACCACCAGGAGTAAATTTCTGAGTGCAGAGCCAGGAGTAACCCCTGTGCATCGCCAGGTGTGACCCAAAAAGTGAAAAATAAAAGCCCTTTATAGTCTCAGGGAGGAAAACGTGCCCAGAGCCTGGCAAGACATTTCCTAGATCCTCCTTAGGCTCTGTGGAGGGCAGGAAGACAAGGAGCCGGACCCCACAGGGACCCTGGGGAAGCTGGACCCAGAGATGGGGAGACAAGTGGCCACGGTGGCTGGAACCACACAGCACTTCCCAGAGCCCCTTTTGGGGACCCTCCCCCAGAAGAATGAAGAGGAGCAGGCAGGAGGACAGAGCCCTTCCTACTACACCCGGGGTGGTCCTGGCCTTCTCTTTTCTTCATGGTGGGTGCCAGGCACTCATGCCAAGGGGAGAGGACAGTTCAGTGGCAGAGCCTTCCGGGCCTGTTCAGTGTGGCTCTCCAGGTCAGGGAGCTGCGGGGATACCGTCTCCCCAAGAAAGGGCTTGTTGGGGGGGCCGGAGCCATAGTCCAGTGGGGAGGGCATTTTCTTTACATGCGGCCAGTCCTAGTTGCAATCCCAGCACCCCATAGAGTCCCCTGCCAGGAGGAATCCCTGAGTGCAGAGCCAGGAGTAACCCCTGAGCACCGCCGGGTATGCCCACTGCAACCCACCCCACCCCACGCCACCCAAAAAAAAAGAACCAGTTTTTCAGATCGGCGGCTGCAGGAACTTCCTGCCACTTGAAGTTTGCACAAAGTGAGCTGCAGCTTCACTTCCTTCGGTCGCATCTTCTGTGCTTTTCTGTTTTTGTTTGGTTTGGGATTTTTTTGGCCCCACCCAGCTGTGCTCAGGGCTTGCTCCTGGCTTTGTGCTCAGGGGTAACTGTGCTTCCGGGAATCACACCCAGGTCAGCTGGGTGTGTGAAGCTAGCACCCTCCACGCTATTCTCTTTCCGGCCCTACCTCACAGCAGTGCTCAGGGCTCCTCCACCACTTCACGACACAAGGCAGGCGCCCGTCCCTGGGCCCAGCTCCCCAGCCCCGCCTGTTCTGTTCATGCTCCTCCTCAATGACTGACCTCCTCACTGTCAGTGGGAGTCCTGACAGTCACCTCAGGTCTCAGGTGTCTCCACAGGTGACTCTGCCATCAGACATGTTTGGATCAATCTTCTGGGGCACTGACCTCAGCCCAGAGGCAGAGCTGGGTCAGTTAAGGAGAAACAGGAGCAGTTGCTGCACCCATTAGGGGCTTCTGGAAAATTCTTTTTTTTTTTCATCTTGGGTCACACCTGGCAATGCTCAGAGGTTTTTCCTGGCTCAGCACTCAGGATTTACTCCTGGTGGTGCTCAGGAGACCGTATGGGATGCAGGTCAACCACACGGAGGGCAAATACTCTACCCGCTGTATTATCACTCCAGCCGCCTCTGGAAAATTCTAAAACAGAAAAAGACTCTTGTTTTTTTACCCTTTTTTTTTAAATTTTGGGGCCACACCCAGCAGCGTTCAGGGCTTACTCCTGGCAGTGCTCAGAGGACCATATTTGGTGCTGGGTATTGAATGGGTTCATCTAAGGCGAGTGCCCTCCCCGCCGTCCTGCCTCCCGCCCTCTTGGGCTTTTTCCTACACACTAACTCACTCTGACGCCAGACAGGTTTCTCCCCATGCTCACTGGCCTCCAATTCACCTCCAATTGGAAATGGTTTTTGTTTAGTTTGAGGGGGGCACACCTGGCAATGCCCAGGGGTTACCCCAGCAGTGCTCTGAGGACCATGTGGGATGCTGAGGCTTGAACCCAGGTCAGCCGTGTGCAAGGCAAGCACCCTGCCCCGCCCTTCCGGAGCAGACCACGGTGCAAATGCCCAGCCCCCAGGATTGCTTCACCCCACTTCTTTTTCACCCGGCAGTGCTCAGGAGTTACTCCTGGTGGTTCTTGGGGGGATCGAACCCAGGTTGGCTACGTGCAAAATCAACGCCCTACCTGCTGTGCTGTTCCTCTGGCCCCAACCTCACACCACTTCAGAGCAAATCTAGCTTGGACCTGGGCTTCTGGAAGATTCTAAATCAGAGGGCCTGGTATCTCCGCAGGCTTGAGGATTTACTAGAAAAGCTCATGGTGCCGAGGGGCCCGTTTACTTAACGTCTGTTGTCGATGCGGGTAGGGTCAGTGCACGTCCCTGCCCCCAGCACCCTCCCCCCACTGGCGTTCCCGACCTGCACCCAGGGTGCATGCGCACCGCAGACCATCCTTCCAGGTTCACTGATTGGCCCCCCTGGTGATTGATGTCTATTACAGCCTATCTCCAGACAGGGGTGGGGCTGAAAAAATTCCAGCCCTAATCCCTGAGTTAGATTCTTGGCCAACAGACCCGCATCCTGAGGGGCTTTCCAGAAGCCTCTTTGAAGGCTGGAGAGGTGGAGCCGTGGGCCGAGGGCAGGCTTTCCTTGCTGGACGTCTGCCACCGCAGGAATGACCCTCTCTAGCCCCGACTATCTCTAGGTGTGATCCACCCCCGAACAAACAGGACCGGAGAGATAGTACAGTGGGCTGGGTGTTTGCCCTGCATGTGGCTGGCCCGGGTTCCATTCCTGGCACCCCCTGTCGTCCTCCAAGCCCCACCAGGAAGGATCCCTGAATAGAGCCAGGAGTAAGTCCTAAGCACTACTGAGTGCCACCCAGAAAACAAAGTTAAACACAAACGAAAGTCATTAACTCAGGTGTGGTTAAAAAGGGCTTCTTCAGGCAGGAGTAAGCGCTGAGCACCACCAAAAGCAAAAAATAGAAGAAAAAAGTGTGTGTGAGGGTTTCTTGTTTTGGTTTTGTGAATTTATTGGGGTGAGGCACACCAGTTACTCCTAGTGGTGCTTGGGGGGTCCATATGGGGTAGCAGGGATCAAACCCTTGCTGTATGCAAGGCAGATGCCCTACCTGCTGTACTGCCTTTCCAGTCCACGTGTTGTGTGTGTTGGGGTGGGTTTCATTTTTTTTTAATTATTTTCTTTATTTTGGTTCTGAGTCACACCTGGCTGTGCTCAGAAGCGGCTCCTGCTCCGTGTTCCAGGGTCACTAGCAGTAGTGCTCAGGGGAACGTGTGGGATTGGAATGGAACCCAGGCCTCCCGCATGGGAAGCCTGTGTTTTGTCCTTTGAACCTGCTCTGGCTCTAAAAAGTCTTTCTTGGAGGCTGGAGCAATAGCACAGCAGGGAGGGCGTTTGCCTTGCAGGTGGCCGACCCGGGTTCAATTCCCAGCATCCCATATGGTCCCCTAGGCACTGCCAGGAGTAATCCCCGTGCATTGCCGGGTGTGACCCAAAAAGAAAAAAAGAGTCTTTCTTGCAGCCAAAGAGAGAAGGGCACTTGTCCTGCATACAGCTGACCTAGATTCCGTCCCTGGTACTCTGGATAGTCCCCGGAGCCCTCTGGGAAGGATCCCTGAGCACTGCCAGATGTGATCAGAAAACAGTGGGGCATTCTTTTCTTTTTTCTTTTTTTGCTTTTGGGGTCACACCTGGTGATGCTCAGGGGTTGCTTCTGGCTCTGCACTCAGGAATTACTCCTGGCGGTACTTTTGGGGACCATATGGGATGTCAGGGGTCGAACCTGGGCCAGCCATGTGCAAGGCAAATGCCCTCCCCACTGTGCTATGGCTCTGGCCCCCAGTGGGGCATTCTTAAGGGTAACAAAAGATGTTTCTAAGGGCTGGAGCTATATGGGGTGCTGAGGATCGAACCTGGGTTGGCCTAGTGCAAGGCTAGCGCCCGGCCCAATGTGCTATCTTTTTGACCCCAGGGAATGTATCGGGTTTAGAATCTTTGCCACGTGTACAGGAGACAAAACCAAGTGTACACTTCTCAGCAATCAGTGTTGCAGCTTCACAGAAGGGCCATCTCGGCCGCATCCTGGATGATGACCGGGAGAACTATGTGTTCCCCAGGCCTCAGGGAGGAGAAACCCAGCTGCAGCTCAGTGGAGGGGCGTCGGACAGGGCCCCTGCCGCCCCCTGGGTGTGTGGGCCCTCGGTGATCCCAGCCCCGGCCTGCAGCTGTTTGGTGAAGGAGGCAACAAACAGGTGCCTGACCCGGCTTTGACCCCGGCACCTCTTACCCAGGTGCAGTGATCCCTGAGCGCAGAGCCTCAGGATATGTTCTAGAAGGCCCTGGAAAAGATGGGGAGTGTTCGGCAGCCGCCTTGGGGGCGGCTGTGGCTGACTGGGTTTGGAGAGAGGCGGGGTAAGGGTCGTGGTTGAGAAGGCCAAGCCTGGTTTGCTGCAAAGGTCCCCTTTCCCAGATTGCTTTTTCTTTTTGGGTCACACCCAGCAATGCACAGGGGCCCTCCTGGTGGTGCTTGGGGAACATATGGGATGCTGGGAATCGAACCCGGGTCGGCCGCGTGCAAGACAAAATCCTCCTCCCTGCTGTACTATCACTCCAGCACCCCCAGTTCTTATTTTTTGCCCACTCTAGCTCCTGCCCTGGCCCCAGATTGGGAGGCCGCCCCAGGAGCTGCGTCCTGCCCCAGAGCGAGGGGGGACCCCACAGAACCCGCTATCACCTCTGCAGTGAGGAGCCCTACTCCAGGAATGCACTCGGGCCCGCCCTGGGCCCGTGGGGAGCTGGGGGGGCACCCACGTGTTTGCAGTCCAGAGCAGATGTAATTAGAACGTGGAGGAGCCAAGGTGGGCAGCCACTGCCAGCCTCCGTGCCAGGCTGGTTGCCTCATCCTGGTCAAGCAGCCCAGACAGGCCTCGCTGCGCCCCTCTGCCACAGCTCTGCCTCGGGGACACTGGTGTGAGCCTCAACGTGGAATGGGGCTGCGGGGGGCCTCACAGACCTTCCCGGGGTCCCCCCACCCTGCCCTGCGCCCCCCTTGCACCTTCTGGTCCCTGGGTCTGAGCTGCTCCCCATACAGCCCCACTTTTTTGTCGCTCGAGGTTTCTTTGGGACTTTTGTGGTTTTTCTCTTTTGTTTGGGGGCAGTGCTGGGGGTTTATTCCTGGTAGTGCACAAGGAGAACACACGGGGTGCTGGGGATTGACGCCGGCGCAGCACGTGATGTGTGCCTACCCACTGGACTGTCTGTCGCTCAGGCCTCCTTTTGTTTTGTTTTTTGTTTTTGTTTTTGTTTTTCTTTTTTGGGTCACACCCAGCGACGACACACAGGGGTTACTCCTGGCCCTGCACTCAGGAATTACTGCTGGCAGTGCTCAAGGGACCATATGGGATGCTGGGAATCGAACCTGGGTTGGCCACGTTCAAGGCAAACGCCCTACCCACTGTGCTATCACTCTAGCCTCGGTTTTTTTTGGGGGGGGGCCGGGGGAGGGTCACCTCTGGCAGTGCTCAGGACTTACTCCTGATGCAGGGATCACTCCTGGTGGTGTTCAGGGAACTCTGTATGGTGCCAGGGATCGAACAATGCAAGACAAGCTTCTGACTCTCTTTGGCCCAACACCCCTACCTCTTAAAGGTCTGAGAGAGTCTGGGCGGGGGGCAGTCAGAAAGACAGGCCAGACAAACCCCCAGTGCCTAAGTGGGGGTCGGAAAACCTTGTATGATGGCCTAAACCCCTCTGCCTACCTGGGGCTGGAGCCATAGCTCAGCGGGTGGTGTGTGTGTGTGTGTGTATGTGTATGTCTTGCACGCAGCTGACCCGGGTTCAATTCCCAGCATCCTATATGGTCCCCTGAGCACTGTCGGGGTAATTCCTGAGTGCAGAGCCAGGAGTCACCCCTGTGCATCGTCGGGTGTGACCCAAGAAGCAAATAATAATAATCATCATCAAATAAATCTTTCCCCCCACCTGTCTGCAGGTAACCCACCTCGGCCAAGCCCAGAGCCAGAGGAACCCCGGCGACCGGGCGCCAGCGAGCGTGGCGGCGGCTCCTCCGGGACACCCAGGCTGATCCAGCGCGCACTGCTGCGGGGCACCGCCCTGCTGGCCTCTCTGGGCCTGGGCAGAGACCTGCAGTCACCTGGGGCCCGCGGAGAGCCTGCAGCCACGCCCCCCGCGCCGCCGGCCCCGGTGTCCCCCGCCGAGCCGCCCCCTTCCCCGCTCATCCGCTTCTCCCCCAAGAGGCCCGACGCCCCAGCCTCGCCACTGAGCCCCGACGCCCCCCGCCCGCGTACCCCGGCGCCCCTGCTGCTGGAGCTGGGCGTGCCCAGTGGCCAGCCGTCTGCCAAGAGCCCCCGGCGCGAGGAGGAACGGCGCGGTGAGCAGTGGAGGGGTCCGGGCTGGGGCTGGGGACAGCAGCACAGCCAGGCCCCAAGGCTGCGGGCGCACAGGGGGGCGGCCACGTCTGTGTGCAGTTTGGCTTCCTAGGACTTTGGGGGCCTCGGTGTCGTTGAACTGTCCTAGAACTCGGGGTCACCTGTTAGGAGGGGCTTTCCAGGTTTAAAAGACCACAATGGGGGCTGCAGCGATAGCACAGCGGGCAGGGCATTTGCCTTGCATGCAGCTGACCCAGGTTCGATCGTCATCATCCCATAGGGTCCCCTGAGCACCGCCAGGAATGATTCCTGAGTGTAGAGCTCAAGAGTCACCCCTGAGCATCGCTGGGTGTGACCCTAATATAAAAGGCCACGATGAGTCCCTGTCTATAAGGGACTTGGGGCCAGGTAGCCCAGAGGGCTAGGGCACACCACAGAGCTCCATGCTTGGTCCCTGGTACCACACTGGTACGAGCTGAGAACCCCTGAGCACTTAACCAGAGAGACCCAAACACAGAAGAATAAGGAAGAAACAGAGAGGAGGGTTTGGAGTGATCGTGCAGTGGGCAGGGCGCTGGCCTTGCACACGCTGACCCGGGTTCAATCCCCAGCCCCCCTATGACCCCCTGAGCCTGCCAGGAGTGATCCCAGAGCACAGAGCTGAGAGTAAGCCCTGAACACTGCCGGGTGTGGCCCAAACGCCACCCCCCCAAAAAATAGATTAATTTGCAGCCCCCAGGAGGAAGTGGGTATGCTTAAACCAGCGGCCTCCACCCCATCCTGAGTGAGGACAACCCCTACTGATGCGGAAACGGGGGGCCCAGGACTTCCTGCCTGACCTTGTGTCCCCCCCCTTTCCCAGGAAGTGCTGTCTCCCCACCGCCAGGAATATCCCGCTCGGCTCCCGGCACCCCAGGCACCCCACGTTCTCCACCCCTGGGCCTCATCAGCCGGCCTCGGCCCTCACCCCTGCGCAGCCGCATCGACCCGTGGAGCTTCGTGTCTGCCGGCCCCCGGCCTTCACCCCTGCCCTCTCCGCAGCCCGCACCCCGCCGGGCGCCCTGGACCTTATTCCCAGACTCGGACCCTTTCTGGGACTCCCCGCCTACCAACCCCTTTCGGGGGGGCCCTCAGGACTGCAGGGCGCAGACCAAAGACATGGGTGCCCAGGCCCCATGGACGCCGGAAGCAGGGCCCTGAGCCACCCGCATACACTGGAATGCCAGCAGGCCACGCCCCGCTGCCTGGGTGTCCCCCCCCGGGACCCCGCCCCCTCGGGGGGTCAGGAACACTACACTGCACAGGAAGCCTTCACACTGGAGGGGGGCTGCACCCCCCACTCACCTGCAACCTGTGGGTCCCTCCCAGCCCACCTGCCCCACTGGGGCCCGACACTGTGCCCAGCAGGCTGGGAGGGGCACGGCCAGTCTCAGGGAATCGCGCCCGGCGCACCGGAGGCAGGGAGATGCAGGGGGTGGTGGGACCCCCTCAGCTCTTACCAGCACTTGGGACCAAGTCTGCCCCTGTGGCTCCTGCCCCCGCCTTAGCGCCCGGGCCCCCACCCCGGCCGCCCCACCCGGGGTCATCTGGGGCCGGGCTGCTCCGGGTGCCTTCCTGCTGCCCAAGCCAGGCTTGAGGCCTCGGCCTCAGGATCCAATGAAGCCAAATAAACTCGGAAGCTGTCTCCCCAAGGAGAGCCTGTCACCTTTCTAGGGGGTAACCAGGGATCCAGCCTGCTGTCCCCACACCCAGCGATCAAGGCCATACCCACAGCTCTGAACCCCCCACCCACCATCACACCACTGACCCTGCCAAGACGCCCCCACCCCCAGGCCCCTCCTGGCCCGTCCTGGCCTGTGGGGCATCACCTCTGGCCTCTAGAACAGCGCCTGCTCCACTCAAACTCTCACGGACTCCCCTATCCTGTGGCCTCCATCTGGATGAACTCCCCAAGTTCCCAGGAGTGGTCTAGGGCCCTGCCCTCCTCTGGGAACCCCCAGGTTGGGGATGCAACCACGTGACCCCACTCTGCTTGCCTGCTACTGGGGGGCTAGCGTGAACCCCAGCAGGTAAAGGGCCGGGGTGCCTTTTTTTTTTTTTTTTTTTTTGCTTTTTTGGGTTACACTCAGCGATGCTCAGGGCTTACTCCTGGCTCTGCACTCAGGAATTATTCCTGGCGGTGCTTGGGGGACCATATGGGATGCCGGGGATTGAACCCAGGTCGACTGCGTGCAAGGCAAACGCCCTATCCCCTGTGCTATCGCTCTGGCCCCTTGGGGTGTCTTCTGATCTCAGGGTTCGTGTAAACCATTTTGGGGTTCATCCCTTTCTGCACCCCACCCTCCACCGCAGCCGCCGTGAGTTGAGTGAATCACACCCGGCCCCCAGAGACCAGGGGGAGTGCTGTGTGCCCCCCTCTTCCTGTTCACCCTCAGAGTGGTGCCCGCCTGCCCACTGGCGCCTCCTCCCAGCCCCGCCCCGCCCTGCCCGGCCCCTCCCACGCGCCTGTAGTGGAGCTCACACGGCACCCCAGGCAGGCGGCCACTATGGGGGGTCTCAGGCCCTGGGCCCGGTATGTGCTACTGGTGGGGGCCCACCTTCTGCTTCTGGGGCTTGGGGCCGCAGTGCTCCAAGGCCTGGAGGGACCCCCCGCCCGCCAGCTCCAGACCCAGCTCCAGGCTGAGCTGGCCGCTTTCCAGGCACAGCACGGGGCCTGCCTGCCCCCCGGGGCCCTGGAGGAGCTGCTGGGTACCGCCTTGGCAGCCCAGGCCCACGGGGTCTCCAGCCCGGCCAACGGCTCCGAGGCCGAGACATGGGACCTGCCTTCAGCCCTGCTCTTCGCCGCCAGCATCCTGACCACCACGGGTAAGGCCGCCCACAGCCCAGCAGGATGGGCTCCCGAGGGGGCGGCTTCCTGGGGTCCTCAGGGGTGCGGCCCTTCCCCCAGCCCAGAGTGCCAGAGCTGAGGCCCTCTCAGGCCTGGCATCACAGTTGGGGCTCCCCGCACCAAACACACCCCAACTGGTGCCTCAACTTCAGCTGCCAGCAGGGGTGTGGCCAACTCAGGACCGCCCCTGACACCCATCAGAGACCAGGAGAGGCGCCCGGACCCCACGGCCCGGAGGGGAAGCGCCAAACAAGTGGGGCAGAGTGGATTTTG
This sequence comes from Sorex palustris, assembly GCA_028565675.1. Lineage (NCBI taxonomy): Eukaryota > Metazoa > Chordata > Mammalia > Eulipotyphla > Soricidae > Sorex > Sorex palustris. Next base: position 47,811,091 of record JAOXYA010000045.1, on the reverse strand, counting down.
GACAGGCAACCTGAGAACCTGGGGGTACATATTAGAATCACCAACCGAGGAGGGGACGCAGGGAAGACTTCCGGCGGGAGGAAGCCCCACTGAGGTCCGAGCCCGTGACCGAGGCCAAAGGGCACAACTGAGGCCTGTAGGACTTCTCGGCAGAAGGCATGGTCTGTGTCCAGGCCCAGGGAGAAAGCCAGAGTGGCCATAGATAGTCCTGGGGTGTCTATGGCGGGGGGGGGCAGCGGGTATTGGGGGTGTTTTCCTGCAAAGTATCTCAGCATGTTTGAATTAAGATCTGTTTTGCCACCTTCCATTGGAAAATCAGGAAACCTAGTTGTGCCCAAGCAGGACCCCAGCAGGACCACAATAGGCCAGAGGACACCAGGCCTGCCCTCCTGGGCACCCTGAGTACCTGCTCCGGGCACCACAGTCCCCACCACTCCCTCTTGCTTCACAGATGTCTCCCCCAGGCTCCCTCCGGGACTCGCGGATCCTGTTCTCCCAGCACGTCCCACTCCCTGCTCCCAGGCTCCCTGCCCTTGCACACGTTTTTCTTTTGCCTCTTGTGGCCCTCGCTGTCAGGTTTCCTGCCTGCCTCCCTCCTAAGGGCAGGGCCTGGGCACACCCAGGTTTCAGCACAGCTCAACTTCTAGGGAAATGACAGAGCCTGGTGGGTCTAGAGGTAGCTGGCAGGGGCAGGGCAGGGAGGGGCAGGGCCCCTCTTCGGAAGTCAACTGCGCCCAGAGCCACGGGATTGTACCCAGGACTGTGTCACCTTCCCAGAAGGCAGCAAGGACCGCGTCTTTGCATCCCTTCATCAATTGTCACTGTCCTCCCGTTGTTCATCGATTTGCTCCAGCGGGCCCAGTAACATCTCCATTGTGAGACTTTCTGTTACTGTGTTTGGCATATTGAATGCTCTCGGTAGCTTGCCAGGCTCTCCAAGAGGGGCAGAGGAATCGAACTTGGCTTGGCCAGGCTGGCTGCATGCAAGGCAAACACCCTACCGTTGTGCTATCACTCATTTGCATCCCTTCATTCCAGGAAAGCAGAGACCCCCAGACCCCCTGACAAGTCTCCCCCAAGGGCCTGTACTGGCAATATGGGGGCAGCCTTCCACAGGCAAGCCAGGCTGAACGGAAGGCGGTAGCCACCCCCCAGGGACCCCCCCGCTGGGCTCACTGCACTGCCCACTGGGCCCTTTTTCCGTTCCAGGTTACGGCCACATGGCCCCACTGTCAGCCGGTGGAAAGGCCTTCTGCGTCCTCTACGCAGCCCTGGGGCTGCCCGCCTCCCTAGCCCTGGGGGCCACGCTGCGCCACTGCCTGCTGCCAGTGCTCGGCCACCCCTGCGCCTGGGTGGCCGGCCACTGGCAGCTGGGCCCGGCCCGGGCATCGCTGTTGCAGGCAGCTGGGCTGGGCCTCCTGGTGGCCTCTGTGTTCGGGCTGCTGCCGGCGCTGGTGCTATGGGCCGTGCAGGGTGACTGCAGCCTCCTGGAGGCTCTCTACTTCTGCTTCGGGTCACTCAGCACCATCGGCCTGGGGGACCTTCTGCCCAGCCGGGGCCGCGGCCTGCACCCCGCGCTCTACTACACAGGCCAGTTGGCACTTCTCGGTAAGCTGGCTCCCCCAGGGCGGCGGAGGGTGAGGGACTCGAACTCCCAGACGCCCAGGGGAGGCTGAGCCTCACAGGAGGATGAACTCTGCCCTAGGGTATGGAGGGGGGGGGGCTTTTAAGAAACTTCTGAGCGGCACCCTGTAGGGTGGGTCCTCTTTGGGCTGGGTGGGGAACGTCTGCACCCAGACCGCCACCCTAGCCGCCTGTCTCCCCCAGGGTACTTGCTCCTGGGGCTCCTGGCCATGCTCTTGGCTGTGGAGACTTTCTCGGAGCTGCCTCAGGTCCGGGCCGTGGTGAACTTCTTCGGAGCAGGAAGCCCAGTGAATGCTGAGGACCAAGCTGGCATCCTCGGGCAGGATGAGCTAGCTCTGAGCACCCAGCCACCTTCCTCCACAGCACCGGGACAAGCCCTGGCTAGCTAGGGGGGTCAGGTGACAACGGCCCAGCCGCAGGGGGAAGCCTGGGAACCCTGCAGAAGGCGAATGTGACACTTCAGGGAAGAATGCACTCCTCCTGAAAAACAAAGGGGCAGAAAATCTGAAAAAATAAACATTTCTAAATCAAAGACAGGAGGGGATGTGGCTCAAAAAGCTGAAGCAGAGGCGGGAGAAATAGTACAATGGGTAAAGCACTCGCCTCACACTGGCATGAGGTGGGGGGATGGGGTGTTCTAACCCCTGGGTATCGCTGAGTGTGGTCCCAACCCCTCTCCCCAAAAATCACTTGAGTATATGTGTGCATGCAGAGCCCCAGGTTTGATCCCTGGCACTGCACTGGATACTCACATCCCCCCTGGTCACCCCCTAACCCCCTCAGCACTCAACATTATGCACCTCTGGGTATGCTAAAATCTTTTTTTTTTTTTTGCTTTTTTGGGTTACACCTGGCAATGCACAGGAGTTACTCCTGGCTCATGCACTCAGGAATTACCCTTGGCGGTGCCCGAGAGACCATATGGGATGCTGGAAATCGAACCCGGGTCGGCCACGTGCAAGGCAAACACCCTACCTGCTGTGCTATCACTCCAGCCCAAAACCTTTTTCCTTTTAGTTAAGAAAAAAGTAAAATTAGGGTTGGGGAGAGAGCTCAATCCCCAGCACCTCATGGTCCCTCCAGCATCACTGGGTGTGGCCCCCAAACAAAACAAGAAATCCATCCAAAAAATAAATCCAGGAGGTCTGGAGTGATAGTACAGCGGGTAGGGCCTTTGCCTTGCATGGGACCCACCCGGGTTCGATTCCCAGCATCCCATAGGGTCCCCCGAGCACCGCCAGGACTAATTCCTGAGTTCAAAGCCAGGAGTAACCCCTGTGCACCCAAAAAGTAAATCCGAAAGGGCAGACGGCGGCGGGCGAGAGCACTTGTTTCTCTAGCATTGCTGGAGCGCCCCGGAATTGCATGCCAAACTCTGCACCCCACGTTTGGCCCCTGCTAACAGAAAATGGCAACCACTCTGTCCCTCTCCTTTGAAGTGGGGCTTTGCCCCAGCGCATCTGGCTCCACCCCAACGCCCCCCTCCCCGCCACGCCACCCGCCCCCTCTGGAAGGCCTCCGGCGTCCGGTCCGGTCCCGGTCGCGGCGCTGCCCGGCTGAGTCTTATCGCTGCCGCCCCGCCCCCTTCCGGCTATTGAAAGCCCCAGGGGTCCCACAAAGGGCCGCGCCCGAGTATCCGTGAAACTTTATTGCTCTGGAGGAACTGGAAGGAGAGAACGGACGGGAGAGGGCGCAGCAGCGGGCACCCTGTCCCCGGGCAGGCGGCGGGACGGCTTCCGCAGGACGCCCCTGAGGCCCCAGCCCATCCCCACGCGGCCCTGCGAACACACACAAACACACACGCACAAACGGACGAATAAATAGGACTGGGCAGCGCCCAGAGAGGTTCCCCGACGACGGCTTCGCCCCGCCGGGCTCGAGTACCCCGCCTTCCCCTCTAGGGGCGACGGGCGGGCGCAGCATCGCGGTCTCCCGCGGGGTCCACGGCGCGGCGGTCTCAGCTCAGCGCGCAGCGTTCCCGCCGGCTCAGCTGCCGGCTCAGCTTGCGACGCCGCTGCTCCAGGCCACGTTCCAGGCGCTCGTCCTCCTCCAAGGCGCTGTGGGGGGTGGGGGCGCATGGAAAAAAGTCAGCCCAGTGTCAGGGAGTCGGAGTGTGGGGGGGGACCCTGCACCCCCGCACCGATGCCCGGCTCCTCTCGCGGGCTCCCAGCCTGCAGCCCCTCGGGGCCCCACTCACATCCGTTCCTTATGGTCCAAGTCCCGGACCAGCTCGTCGCGCTGGTTCACCAGTGACACCAGCTCCTCCAGCAAGAGCTGCTCACGGTGCTGCTGCGCTGTGGTCTTCAGCCAGTCTGAGGGCGGAGGGGGCTAAGGGTCAGGACGCCGCATGGTCCTGGGACCCCCGCCCCCCCCACCCATGCCACCTCTGCATCCCCAGTCTCCCACCGTCAGTGGCCAGCATGGCACGCAGCTCCCGACTCAGCAGCTCAAACCTCCGCTCCAAGTTCTGCTCCTCGATGCTAAGGGGAGAGGCCAGGGGTCAACTCAGGAGATGGGGAACAGAAGGGGAGGCCCCCACCCAGCCTCAAGACCATCTGTGGATAGCCAGGCCCAGGTCATAGCTACCCCTTGATCCCAGCCGGCTTCCTGCCAACTATTCTCCAGCCATTGGCCATCTGGAGGTATATTTTAGAGAATAGGCATTTTTATTGTACCCCCTTTCAGACAAGCAGCAGAATAGGGCTGGTGAAAGTCTAGGGGACAGGCTTCCCTTGCATGTGGCTGACCCCAGTTCAGCCCCTGGTGCCGCACCAGGTGAAACCCTGGAGACCTCTGGCATTGCCAGAGGGCCCCAGGGCACAGACAGCATCAAATTCTGGGCTGAAGTTGAACTGAAGCTCCTTTATTGTCCTAAAATTCACCAGAGAAGGCCTCCAAACCCTCAGGGCACCACCTGGGAGCTCCCCACCCACAAGAAAGGCAAAACACCAGAGGGATATAGCTTCAGTGGCTGCAGGTACCCAGCACCAGGGTGGCCCTGGGCTCATCCCTGCCCTCCATCTCTGGGTATGCCTCCTTTTCAGGGGGGGAAAAAAAAAAGGACCAACCCAACAGGATTTGGATGAACATTACTCAAACAGTGTTAGACTCAAATTATTCTCAAATTATTCTGAAAAATGTTCCAAAATCCAAAAGGAAAGAACTTTTTTTTTTTGCTTTTTTTGGGTCACACCCAGAAATGCTCAGGAATTACTCCTGGCTCATGCACTCAGGAATTACTCCTGGCAATGCTTGGGGGACCATATGGGATGCCAGAGATCGAACCTGGGTCCGCTGCGTGCAAGGCAAACGCCCTACCCGCTGTACTATCACTCCAGTCCCGATAAGAGAATTTTTTTAAGAGAAAAGATATACATGATATATTGGATATATTAGAAAAACGAATATTGGAAAGAACTCAGATGTGGCTAAATACAGTATACTTTCCTTCTGTTAGAGCTTTTCAAGTTTCTCCTAGTTTTTTCATTAAGCAGAATGTAAAACACTGTCCCATGTGTATCTCAATATGTATAGAAAAAAACATTTTAGAGAATTATATTATAAATGTATAAAGATAATAGAACCAAAGGAAGGTAAATTTTCATCCTTGTTAAATGTTGACACTAGCCAACTTTTGTGGGACTGGAATAGTTCTATTTTATTTTTTTTGTTTTTTTGGGTCACACCCAGCGATGCTTATGGGTTACTCTTGGCTCTGCACTCAGGAATCACTCTTGGCAGTGCTGGGGGACCATATGGGATGCCAAGGATTGAACCTGCGTTGGCTCCGTGTAAGGCAAATTCCCTACCCGCTGTGCTATCGCTCCAGCTCCTGATATTGTACTTTAGCTACATTCAATATAATCATTGGGAAAATTGAGTGAATGGTACAGAGTCCATAGGAATATTCTACTATAATTGAAACTTTATGTAAATCTATAACTATTGAAAAATAGTCATCTGTGTGAGGGAGAGAAACACACACACACAGAGAGGCAGAAAGACAGAAAAGGAGAGAACAATGTATTAAACAGAATATAAATGTACTTAATGGAAGCAGGATAGATAGGAGGGTGAAATTTCTCTTTGTTTGCCTGGTTTATGGTCATCCTCACAAGTAGAAGGTTGCAGGTTCACTCCTTACGAACAGCACAAATATCTGGTAGCTATGTCATTTGAGTCTGATGACTCTGTCAGTAATCTCCTTCACCATAAACAATTTCTGGCCAGAACACTATCAGATGTGTCTGAGCACCACAACTCAAAATAGCGAAACTGTATCAGTACCACCAAATTAAGTGAGCATCATTGCCAGGAAGTGGGACTTCAAGCAAGCACATGTGTGAACACAATAGCAACCCTATCCAGTGAGCACTAAAATCAGAATGAGCTGGAGAGATCATAAGTGGGTAAAGTGCTTGTCTTGCATGCAGTTGACCAGGGTTCAATTCCCTACATCCCATATGATCCCCTGAGTACCGCCAGGAATGATTCCTGCGTGCAGAGACAAGAGTAAACCCTGAGCACTGCTGAGTGTGGCAAAAAAGTAAGATAAAGTTTAAAAAACGAAAATAAAACCAGAATGAGCACAACACCATAATTAAAGAGTATAACCCCTGGTCAGCACATGTGCACCCTTGGTCTGGTGTGTGAACACAGCAACTTAATGTGCGCCCCTGGAAAGCACCACTACTAAGTGTTCAAGCACCACAGCCAGGCATTTGTGCAGTCCTGAGTCATTCACCACAGACAACAGCAATGAAGGCAAAGGAAAGCAAGAAAAGTACCAGAAAAACCAAGGCTAACCGCACTGTAAGATTTCATAATGCAAACTACAACAAAACCTTTGTCGAATTCCTCTAAAAATAAAATAAAGCATATATTGTGACAGATCCAACTATGGGGAAGTTAATTTGAAGATTGGAAAATTAAATAGACTATTTGAGAGAACAAAGGGATCAAAGATGTTGTGTCACGTTTTTCAAATTTATTTGCAACTGTTTCCAACCATCACAGTGATTAAACTATAAATATAAAATACAATAACCTTACCAAACAGAGAGACTAATTATAGTGAAATTGTACAGAAGGTGGGATCTCTTGCTGACAAAAGGGAAAAATAAAAGCAGTGATTAAGAGAGTGTGAAGAGTTGAAATGAAAAGCAAACCCACTTATAAATAAGCAGTCCCATTCTCCACAAGAAGCTGATGAGAATTTTAAATTAAATTTGTATTCCCTCAGAAGGAAGATATATAAGAAACATAATAAAGGTAAATTTCATTATGTTTAATAAATATGCACTGACTAAAATGAGAGATATATGCTACCAAGAGCTCTGCACCTTTCAGCAGAGACAGAAACACCTGAGAGAGAAGGAGTGGGTGTAGAGGTTGAAAATAGTACCTGGGCTATATTTAATAGTACTTGTGGTAGATGCCATATACAATCTTCTTTTAGTAAAACAATAGGACCGGGATGTAGAAGAAAATTGAGCACTGTCAACTATTGAGGGTTTTTTTCTCAATTAAGTACTGTATGACGTCATCTGAGAAATATCTAATGCATGTTCTCCATCTCAAAAACGATGACTTGTGAAAGGAGATTCAAGTATTTATATTTCCATTTCTTAAAGGCGAGCTAAAAATAGTAAAGTAAAGTAAAGGCCCTCCCGATCATCGATTTGCTCGAGCGGGCCCAGTAACGTCTCCATTGGAGACTTTGTTGTTACTGTGTCTGGCATATC
>JAOXYA010000045.1:47792108-47803603 GCA_028565675.1 Sorex palustris | reverse complement strand
GGGATGCCAGAGATCGAACCTGGGTCCGCTGCGTGCAAGGCAAACGCCCTACCCGCTGTACTATCACTCCAGTCCCAAGGGAGGGACTTTCTTCATCGCTCAACAGGCTGGGCACATGTAAGAGGCCCAAGTTTGATCCCCGGTACCACCTGTCCTCTGAGCACTGCAGAGAGCAACCCCCAGCACAAAATCCAAAAGGGACACAATAGGCCTCCTCCTCCAGGCAGCAAGAGCAAGACCTGAGAGCAGGGTGGTCCCCAGATCTCTTTGTGACTTGGTTTTCCTTATGAGGGAAAGGAAGGATGCTTAGCCCTAATCTACATGAGCAGTGATTTTCTCTGGACCTTGGTGTTCTCCTTAAAAAGAGAACAACATTGTTAAAAAGAGGAAAACATTGTTAAAAACTGTCGCCAGGATTTTCAATAGGAAACCATCAGCCAGGGCTGGAGTGAAAGTGCAGCAGTTAATGCGCTCACTTTGCTGACCCGGGTTCAATTCCCTGAACTCCACATGGTCCTCTGAGTCCAGGAGTCATCCCTGAGCGCAGAGCCAGGAGTAAATCCTGAGCACCGCTGGGAGTGGCCCAAAAACAAACACAAAAAGAAAACAATCAAGAGGGCTGAGCGAATTTTCAAAAGATCTTTACAGAAAGAGGGAGGCAGTAATCATTCTAAGTGGAGTAGCTAAGATTCCCTCCGCTCTGCTGGCCCGGACATGAGGTGGGGGCGGGCTGAGTCAGGGCCTGGACATGACTGGAGCAGGCAGGGCGGGGCCTGGACAGGAGGCGGCCTGGCAGGGCAGGCCTGGACCTGAAGGGCCCTGATGAGTAGGGGCCAGGAAGAGAGGCAAGGTGAGGAGGTAGGCGGGAGGGGCGGAGCCTGATCTGGGGGCGGGGCCTGGCTCTGGGAGGCGGGATCTGAGAGCGCTGTGGGCGGGGTCTAGCGACGGGGGCGGGGCCTGAAAGTGGGGCACTCACAGCAGCTGCAGCTGGTCCTGCCTCCGGATCAGCGCGTTCTTCTTGTTGACCAGAGTGAACCACTCCTGAATCAGGACCTCCTCCTGCAGCTTGTTGGCCCCTGAAGCCGGTGGGCGGCAGTTAGCAGGTCTGCCTGAGTGTCTGGGCAGGGGAGGGCGCTGGTTCCCCCACTTAGGGCATCCCAGGGACCAGAGCTGTCCGCCCCCCGCCCCAGAGGGTGCCCTCCCCGGCGCACCCGACTCCATCAGGCTCCTCAGCTGCGTCTCCACCTCAGCCGCCCGCCCGTCGATCTGCCGCTGTTCCTGCTCCAGCGCCTGCAGCTCCGCGCACACGTACTGACTTGTGTCCTGGAACCGTTGCTGGGGACACGAGGGAGGGGGCTCAACCGGGGGCCCGCCCGTGGTGCCCCCCCACCAGTCGCCCCCCCTCTCCGCAGCTCTCCTTACCAGCCCAGCCTCCTCCCCGGGGCTTGGGGGGGGCTCCTCCAACGGGGGGCTCCCATCTGCAGGCAGAAACCAGGTTGAGGTTCCCCTGACACCTACACCCCGAGAGGTCCCCAGCTCAGGATGTGGTTTGCACCACTGCCAGATTACTCACCAGGAGCCGGTTTGGGGGCTGCGGCTGTGGGGGAGCCAGGGTCAGAGCCAGGGTCAGAGCTGAGACTTTCCTGTGGGGGATGGGATCTGTGAGTGTGGGGGGATGGGAGGGGTGGAGCTGCCTCTCCAATCCTCCTGGCACAGAACAGCCCCCCAACACCCCCTGAGCCTGAGCAAAAGCACATCCCCACAAAGGCAGTACCCCCTTTTTTTTTTTTTTGCTTTTTGGATCACACCCAATAATGCCCAGGGGCTACTCCTGGCTCTGCACTGGCGGTGCTCAGGAGACCATATGGGATGCTGGGAATCGAACCCAGGTCGGCTGTGTGCAAGGCAAAAGCCCTCCCTGCTGTGCTATTGCTCCAGCCCCCACAAAGGCTGTCTTGAGCCCTCCCTTGGCCATTTCCATTTCTGGGGCCTAGTGAAATTTTTATTTGTTTCTTTTGGGTCACACCTAGCAATGTTCAGGGGTTGCTCCTGGCTCTGCACTCAGGAATCACTCCTGGCCGTGCTCGGGGGATCATATAGGATGCTGGGAATCGAACCCACGTCGGCTGTGTGCAAGGCCCTCCCTGCTGTGCTCTCTCCAGACGCTAATAGAAGTTTTCTGTTCTTTGGGGGTGGGGCCACCGTGGGCGGTGCTCTGGGGATACTCCCAGGTCCCATGCTGCGTTGGGGGGCGAGCCTGTGGCCCCCGCATACCAGGTCTGCACTCCAGCCGTCTGCACCGTCTCCCTGACCTCCTCATGAGTGATGGGGGGAGGGGGCTGGGAAGGGCCCTGCTGCCCTCCTACTCCCTCACATCTCGCTGCCTCCAGGGCACCCCCGCGGCCCTTAGCCACACGGAGCCGATTTAGGGACCCTGCGCCTGCACCTCCTTCTCCTGGCCAACAGGGGGCACCCCCAGCTATAGCAATTCTCACTCCCGGGGCCTGGACATCACCAGAGCGGACAGTGGGAAGGGCAGCACCCCTGCGGCAGGCTCTGAACCCCCGTATGATTCTCCAGCTCTCTTCCAGCCTTTGGGGCCATCTGCTCAGCCCTCCTGGGACCGCGTTCCCCACAAACCACTGTTGCGTTCCCCACAAACCACTGTTTAGGCCGTGTCCAGTAGCTTCCTCCTTACCGCTGCCACCATGCCCTCCTGCTAGCCAATTCAAGCCACAACCGAGAGGTCTTCCTCACCCCTGCGCCCCACTGGCAGCACGCCCCACCCCACCCCTAGGCCCAAGCCTCAACTCTCACCACCCTGAAGCCCACGGGACGTGTCATTCCAGCAGCCATCGGCCTTTCACTTCCCCAAAGGATGTCACCAGCCTGGGCTGTCTGCACGAAAGGAACCTTCCAGACCCAACTCCACACAGAGGGCCCTTCGGGCTCCCTTGGGGCCTTTCAGCCTCCCCGAACCCCCCACCCCACCCCAGGCTGGGCCCTGATGGGTCCTCCTGGCCCACCCCATCCCAGCACTCATGTCCGTGCCCAAAAAGGTCCCCTGCTGACTAGCTGTTCACAGAGCTCCAGTCTCCCTCTCCAGAAGTGGAACCCGGGTCTCCTGTGGGCTGGCGAACGCAAAGGGCTTGTCTTGGCGCTTTGCTCCCCATCTGCCGTTCACCTGAGCTCGGGACACCCACTGGGTCTCTGGAACCCCGGAATTTCACGGCACTAGGAAGGCTCTGGAGGAAATAAATGCAGGGGTGCTCAAGGCTAACTCCTGTCTCTGCACACAGAAGTCACACCTGATGGGGCTTGGGGGACCATATGGGGTGCCAGTTGGCCACATACAAGGCAAGTGCCTTACTTGTTGTACTATCTCACTGGTAGCCACAGTTCCTTGCTTTTTTTGGGGGGAGCCACCCTCGGCAGTGCTCAGAGCTTACTACTCAGGGATCGTTCCTCACAGGGTTGGGGGACCATATGGGATGCCAGGGATGAAATCTGGGGTCAGCCACGTGCAAGGCAAGCACCTCCCTGCTATACTATCACTCAGGCCCCTGTTCCCATTTTATTTTATTTTTGGCTTTGGGGCGCCATACCTGGCGGTGCTCTGCACTCGGGAATTACTCCTAGAGAGGCTCCGGGGACCATATGGAATGTTGGAGATAAAATCCAGGGAGGCCGCACGCAAGGCAAGTGCCCTACTCACTGTCATCACTCCAGCCCCGCTCCCCATTTTTTTTTCTTTTTGGGTCACACCCGGCGATGCTCAGGGGTTACACCTGGCTTTTTACCCAGGAATCACTCCTGGCAGCGCTTGGGGGACCATATGGGATGCTGGGAATCGAACCCGGGTCGGCCGCGTGCAAGGCAAACGCTCCAGCCCCTCCCCATTTTTAACAGCACCTCAGAGCCATGCCAGGGAACTCGGCTCAGCATCTCATTCTCAGGGAAAGAGTCCAGAAAGAAACTTGGAGCGATCACTGGATCATTGGGGACCACCCAGTCTGTCAGTAGCTCTTGGCCAGCAGAGGGCGCCACCGAGTCCATGGCAGAACCCCTTCCTTGGTCCCTGGTCCCTCCACCCCCTCTAAAAGAAAAAAAAAATTAAAAATTCCTTTGCCTCTTTCTTCTCCCGGAGGCCCAAGGAAACCAATCCTCCCTGGACTAGGAGGAGTGGCTGGGGGGCTTCGGGGACAGGTGCACCCAGAGAACCCTCCACACAGCAGGAAGAGACTCAGGGACCCAGGCCTGGGAAAACCCAGTCTCAGCCCCGCGGTGCTGACTCACGCCCTACCGGGATGTCTCTGCCTCAGGCAGGCCCAAATCCCCCTTTCACAGTCCCGCCCCAAGCAGCTCCACCAGCCTCCTGGGCTTCAGCCCACAGACTTCAGCCACAACCCAGCAGACAAGTGCCTGACCCCAGCCCCTCTGGGATTTGGGAGGGCTCTGAATTCTGACCACCACCCCCCACCCATGAAGGTTTCCAGAGTAGGGGTCGTGGGACTGAGACCCCTCCAGTCCGTGGGTGAAACATCTCCTGGGAGACCAAGGCTGGGACTCTGCCTTTTCATTTTGTTTTATCTTGTCTTCATTTGGGGCCCTCACCTGGCAGAGCCCAGGGCTCACTTCTGGTGGGTTTGAAAAACTATCTGGGGTGCTGGGAAATTAAACCCGGATTGGCCATGTGTAAGGCAAGTGCCTTCCCTGTTGTGCTATTGTTCCAGCCCCCCCTTTTTTTTGGTTTGGGGGCCTCATCAGGCAGTGCTCAGGGGCTACTCTGGTCCAGTGTCAGGGACTGAACGGGGGTTTCCTGCAGACAGAGCATCACCCCCCCACCAAGTGGCTGCTGCCTCAGAAAGCCTTTCCCAGGGGCTGGAGTGATAGCACAGCGGACAGGGTGTTTGCCTTGCACGCGGCCAACCCGGGTTCGATTCCCAGCATCCCATATGGTCCCCCGAGCACTGCCAGGAGTGATTCCTGAGTGCAGAGCCAGGAGGAACCCCTGTGCAATGCCCGGGTGTGACTCAAAAAAGAAAAAAAAAAAGAAAGCCTTTCCCAGCTTATCCCTCGAGGAGAAAGCCCCTGGCACCTCATCTTGGACATAAAGAGGTGCTGGCACCCGCTAGGGAGGTATGTCCAGGGCCTGGGCACCTGGTCCCGGGGTTCCCGCCCCTCCTGCGCCCTAGGGGAGGGGCCACCCTGCCTCCCATTCCCAGGCTCCACCCTGTCTCAGCTCCTGACCTCGCTGGCTGGCGATCTCATCGTCCCCAAAGAGCCCCAAGCCTTTCCTGGCCGCATTTTTTCCTTGGGCAGCTGCTCCACCCCCCACCCCAGTTGGCAGCTCCTCCCCCCTCCCCATGGGCTCCTGGGAAATCCTGCCCAGCCCAGCCCCCCTCAAGTGGCTGCTGCCTCAGAAAACCTTTTGGAGTTCATCCCCTCCTTTCCTTCAAACTCCCGCGGGCTGGGGCAGAGGGAGAGCACGGGGTTTGGGGGGGAGGGGAGTGCCTGCTTTGCACTTGCGCAACGCACTGTGTGGCCAACCCGTTTTCAATTCCCGGCCCCACACATGGAAGAGCACTGTCAGGAGGGGGTCCCTGAGCACAGAGCCAGGAGGAAGCCCCGAGTATGACAGGTAAGACATACAACAGCCCCCCCCTCAAAAAAATCAGGGGTCAGAGTCAGGGAGATGGTTCCAAGGGACGGAGCACAGGCTTTGCACACAAGAGGTTTGGGTTTGATCCCAGCACTACATGATCCCCTGGGCACCTCAGGGTGCACACACAGATCCAGGTACGGCCCCCAAATAAAACAAAGTCAAAAAAAAAATCAGGGGCAGGAGAGATAGTGCAGCAGGCAGGGCACTTGCCTTGCGCAAACACGACCAACCTGGGTTCAATTCCCAAGTTTGATTCTGGTCCCTCAAGCCCCACCAGTAGTGAGCCCTGAACACTGCTGGGTATGACCCAGGGGTGATCCCCGGATAGCTAATGGTATCCAGGGGCCGAGACTGTGCCCTGCTTTTGCCGCTGCGGGAGTTCAGGCAAGTCTCTCCTCAGCAGTGTCCACGTGACACCCTGGAGCCTTCTCCGAGAAGGGAAGAATGGAAGGAGGATTCCTGGTCGGACCAGCACTTGGGGGATAGGGGAAGGGGGGATGGAGCACCCACCTTCTGGATCCACCCCCAGACCTGCAGGGTCCCCTGAGGCCCTCTGAGCCCCTGAGGCCTCCCAAGAAAATATTCAAGGTCAGAGAATGTTGGGGTTCAGACTCCCTGCCTCTAGCCCGAAGGACAGGAGTGGGTATAGCTTGGTTGGGAGAGAGGAAAGAAACACCCCATCCCCTTGGACAGACCTCAGAGGGCTGCGTGCTGATCCCATGCTCTGCCACCCGACCCCGCAGAGCTGCTTAAGCATGGGGCTCAGAGGAAACCGCCAGGCTGAGCCCTAGAATGTGCACGCACCCGCGCGCACACATGAACACATGCATGCACACACACGCACGTACGCGCACACAGAAACACGTGCGAATGCACACATGCACGCACACACACAAGCACACGCGAACGCACTCATGCATGCGCACGCGCGTACACGCACACATGCACGCACACACACGCACAAACGCGCCCACACAAGCACGCGCGAACGCACTCATGCATGCGCACGCGCGTACACGCACACATGCACGCACACACACGCACACACAAGCACGCGCGAACACACTCATGCATGTGCACGCACATACACGCACACATGCACACACACGCACGAACGCGCACACAGAAGAAGGCCGAGCACACTCATGCATGCGCACGCGCGGACGGACACATGCACACGCGCACGCACACATGCGCGCACATACAAAGACCAGCGGGAAGAAGAAATATCCCAAGGCTGAGTGCAAAGCCTGGAATCCTGCCTCCACTATTGGGCTGCCGCTGGGGGTGTCTGCAGGGCCTCCGGCGATAAGAAGCCCCTTCTTCCCATCTGAAAGCACAGCCTGGGTCCCCACCACCACCCGGTCCCGGCCGCCCTGTCTTACTGTGGCCGCGGCGTCGGGGTCCTCGGCCGAGCAGGAGTTGCTGTTCCGCAGCCGCGAGCGCCGCTTCTTCAGCAGGTCGGCGTCGCGCACGTGGGAGAAGGAGCCGTGGGCGCGCGGCGGGGGCACCGGGCCCGCCTCGCCGTTCACGGACGGCCGCCGCAGCTTCACGCCCGGCGCCCCCGCTCCGTTCACCAGCCCTTCGGCCGGGGCTGACGCCGTCCGGGGTCCGTCGGCTGGAGGAGCCGCGGCTGGGCGAGCCTCAGGGGCGGCCGCTGGGGGCTCCTGGGAGGGCGCAGTGTCGGCGCGGGGCTCCGGCTCCGTCGGCTTCGAGGGTTCCGGGGGCGACTCAACCCGGTGCTCGCGCAGCCGCTGCGCCAGGTTGCCCGCGTCCAGGGGGTCCAGGGGATCGGGCGGGCTGGGTTGGGCGCCCGCCACGCGGTAGGTGCCCGTGCCCCCGCCGCCCTCCAGCTGCACCAGCTGCAGCTCCTGCCCCGTGCAGAAGGCGCGGATCTGACACAGGTACGTCATGACGATGAGCTTGTCGGGCACCGACAGCAGCACCATGTCCGCGGGCTCCAGCAGCCGCGACACGCCCAGCGCCGCAAAACCATCGAAGGCCTAGGAAGGGGGCCGGGGTCGGGGTCAGGGACCGGAGCGCGGGGGTACAGGGTCGGGGTGGGGGTTCCGGCTGCTCACAGGCCTTAGGGTTTGTCTAACCACGCCCGCCGCCCCTTGTGGGGAAATCTGACCTCACCCTCCCGTTTCCCCCGCACCCACATACCAATGTGAGGTTTTGGAAAAATAAACATGCTTTTCAAAAATTAAAAAACAAAACAAAAAAAAACACAGACTGGGCTGGGTAGCTGGTCCAAAGGATTGGGATTCAAAGGTGCGCCACGGGGGAGGGGGGGAAGGGGGACTGGAGCAATAGCACAGCGGGGAGGGCGTTTGCCTTGCTCGGTGGACCCAGGTTCGATTCCCAGCATCCCATGTGGTCCCCTGAGCACCGCTAGGAGTAATTCCTGAATGCAGAGCCAGGAGTAACCCCTGTGCATTGCCGGATGTGACCCAAAAAGCAAAAAAAAAAAAAAAAGTGTGCCAGGCTGGACCCCAGAGTCACATGGTCCCACCGCAGCCCCAAGCTCCTCATGGCTGTGGCCCCCAAGCCCAGCAAAACATCTCTAAAGGGCCAGAGAAGTGGCCCAGCGTCAGTGTCCACTTATGTCAGGCCCCAGGTTTCATCCCTGCCACCACAGGTTTTTAAAAAGGAGGGGGTGGGGACTAGAGCCATAGTATATAGAGGAGGGTATTTGCCTTGCAGACGGCCAACCCGGGTTCGATTGCCAGCATCCCGGGGACCCAGACTCCGTCTCACCTGCTTGTTGTTCTGCTTGATGTTGAGCGGATCTAGGGAGGTGTAGTCGCTGCAGGGAGAGCCCAGTCAGCGGGTGGGCACCCCCCACCGCCTCTCCCTGTTCCCTGCCTGTCCCCCTCCCACCACTGCTCACATCTTGTCCGGGTAGAATCGGTGCAGGATGGCACAGAAGGCCAATCCGTTGCGCCAGGAGGTGGTGAAGTTGGTGACACGGACGCCCCGGTAGCCGGCAGTGACCTGCTGACACCACTCCAGCAGCGACTGGCTGGAACTGACCTGGGGACACAAGGGTGGGGACATGGAACAGAACGCGCGTCCGCGCCCGCAGCGCTCAGCCACGGAGCTCTGGGTCTGCAGAGGCCCCCAGCGAACACGGCCCAGCGGCGCCCGGGAAGAGGGAGGCAAACGGGGTTCCAGCTCCGGGAATGATCCGCCAAGATCACCCCCAAAGGTCAGCAGCCCCAGCCAGGCAAGGTCGGAGATCCACAGCAGTCACCCCCAGGGTCAGCCCAGAAACGCAGCGCCGGGAAAGCTCACTCCATGCAGCCCGGGACGGCAGGGCGGGGCGCCGGGAAACCCCGAGGGAGGAGGGGACAGGGCGGCTTGGAGGCCTCCATGCAGAGCTGCGGACACAGCGCCCGGCCCGCCCTACCTGGCTTCCCCGCGGCCTCCCGTCCTCTTCAGCCCCCTCCGGGGAAGAGGGTTGGGGCCCCCCTGGCCCTGCCCCACTGGCCACCTGTGCCCCGATCCCACTGGACTCGGGGGGACTGTCTAAGGCCCCAGACTCTGCTTCCTGGCCCTCAACACTACCAGCCTGGCTCTCGGGGGCGCCTGGCACCCCTGTCTCTCTTTCCTGGGCTCCACAAGCTCCAGACTCTGCCTCGGAAGCCCCTAGAGCCTCCACTTCAGGGGTCCCCAAAACTGTGGCTTCTACTCCCTGGGGCCCCGAAACACCAGGCTTACTCATCAGAGTCCTTAGAGCCTCCTCTCGGAGGGTCCCCCTGAGTCCAGTTTCTGCTTCATGGGCCCCCAACATCTCAGTCTTGGCCTTCTCGGCCTCAGTAACTTCCGGTTCTGTCGGGTGGATCCCCAGATTCTCAGCATCTGGCCCTACGGCCCCCGCTTTTGTCTCCTCAATGCCTGCTGGAACAGCGTCTGCCTCTGAGCGCCCCACTGCAGGCTCCGGGCTGGCCAAGAGCTGGGGTCCGGGGAGCTCTCCTCCTGCCTCCTGCGCCACCGATACCTGAGGTCCTACCCTCTCGGCCTGGAACCCGGGAACCCCAGGAGGCTCTACTTCCAGTTTCTGGCTTCCTGTGATCTCAGACTGTCTCCCCGAGATCCCTGAAAACCCCCCTTCCCTCTCGGGGCTCCCTCGTACCTCAGTCCCTATCTCCAGCACCCCAGAGCCGTCCGGGACAGTCTCCTGGGCTCCTGCCCCTCCAAATTCAGCCACTGCAGCGACTGTGCTGGGTCCCCCAGACTGACCAGGCAGTTCCTGGGGTCCCCGCATCTCAGGGCCTGCCGCCCCCTGGGTCTCTGTCAGCAGCACCCCTACACCCCCGGCTTCTGGTTTCTGGACCTCCAGCTCCCGAGTCCCTAAGGGCCCATCCCCCTCCTCCCCCTGACCCACTGGTCTCGTAGCCCCAAACTCCTGAGCCCCCCGTTCCTGAGGCTCTGTTGCCCCAGCCTCTGCCCCCAGGACCCTGGAATTGCCTACACCTGCTTCCCAGACCCCCGGAACCCCAGACTCGGCTCCCTGGTCAGCTGCCCGTGGGGTCCCCTGAGACCAGCTCACCTGGGGCCCTGCGCTGGCTGGGCTGACTGTGGGGGCCGGCCCCAGGTCTGTCCCCGCAGCAGCCGGGGCTCTGCCCCTGGCCTCCGCACCCTCTCTCTCCTGCCCTGCAGCTGCCCCGGCCCCCTTGGGGTCGTCCACAGGCCCAGTGGGTCCAGTTGGGCATAGCACTAGGGGGCCCTCACCCTGACTCCTGAGCCCCATCTTCCCCTGAGACCCCCTGGGAGGGGCCTCAGGAGCACCTCCAAGCGCCGCCTCAGACGTCTCTCTCGCAGCCTCGGGGTTCTCAGCATCAAGGGGACCCACCTTGGACCCCGTGTCCCCAGCCTGGGTCTCTGACGCCTGCGTGAGGCCGGCTCTGTCTCCTGCGCCCTGCCCGGAGACCCCCTTCTCTGCCCTGGTGCCCGGGGGGTGCGTCCTGCCGGGCATCTCCCTAGCGTGTCCCTCTCTTCCTGGGGGAGTCCCCGAGGGCTCGGGGACCTGCTGCTCCCCTCGAGGGCCTGGGGACCAGGGGGCGTCGGGGCCTTTTCGGAGCCGAGGGGCCGGGGTGGGGGCTGCATCTGGGCGTGGCCGTCTCAAGAGTCTGCAGAGAGAGCAGGAAGGGGCATTGCGAGATTTACATGGGCACCCCCAGCCTCAGCCCCCCTCCTGAGAGGCCGCACACTTGCCAGGGGAGGGGGAAACACCGTTTCCCAAGCTCACCTCATCTCTGGTGGGGTTCCCGGGGGCCTGGGAGCCTCAGGCCCCCCCTGGCCCCCTGTGACAGCGGCAGGTTCTGAGCCTGAGCCCCGGGATGCTCTGCTGGGCGGCGCAGGGGCACTCACAGGGGCCGGGCTGGCGGCCTCAGCGCTGGACGGGCTGGTGACTGGGGGGAGGGCAGAAAGGAGGGGTGCTAAGGACAGGGCCCTGTCATGGTGAGGGGGGGTCCGTGCCACCCTCACCCCAGCCTATGCCTTACCTGCCTGCTGGGGCTGGCCCTGGCCCTCCTCCACTTTGCAAAGGGTCTTCGGCTCCCGAGAAGGATCTGAGGGTCAGGTGCAGACAGGGGGCCATGAGCTCAGATCTGTGGGTCGGACCCTGTCCCCACCCTCCTCTGGCGGGCTCAGCCTACCTGGGATATGCCCCAGCTTTAGGGCAGCGCCCCGGCCTGCAGGAGAGACAGTCCCGGAGATGGGGAGAGAGAGAGAGAGAGAGAGAGAGAGAGAGAGAGAGAGAGAGAGAGAGAGAGGGAGGGGGGAGGGGAGGGGGGGAGAGGGAGAGAGGGGGAGGGAGGAGGGA
>JAOXYA010000045.1:47751770-47776698 GCA_028565675.1 Sorex palustris | reverse complement strand
AGACCATTTTCTCATGTGCCTTTTAGCCATTCTAATTTCTTCTTTGGGGGAGGGGAGGGGAGGGGGAACCTGCAATCCCGAGCCGAGAGGCTGGCGGTCACCGCCGAGGCGCGATAACGAAGCGGCCGCGGGTTTATTTTTAGGCAGCCTCCGCTCAGGTGCTTGGCCGCGACCCCACGCTTGGGGTGGGGGATCCGGGCCCCGAACGCCCCCATCTCGGCGGCGGCGGCGGCCCCCCAGAACAAAGCTCGCCCGCACGCGAGCCGAGCGAGCGACCTCTGGGCGGCACGCGCGAGGGAGGCGCTCCCGGTGGCCGCGGCGGCTCCCGGGAAACGTCCACAAATGCCCGGCGACGGCGGCGTGGACGCCTCTCTCCTCCCCGGGGTCGGCGGCGCGGGCCGCCTCGGTCCAACCTGTTTTTCCGGGGTGGCGACCTCGGCGCGGGTGGGCCGCGCCACGCTAGGCCCCGGGCGCCCGGCCGCGGGGTGGCCCCGAGTCCCGCGGTCCCCGCGGCGACACTCCCCCGGGGCCGCCTTGGCTCGCTCGGGGCTGGGGGTGAGGCCTGTGACGGGGGAGGTCAGCAGGGGGTGCGGGGCGCTGGGGAAGGGGCTCTGGGCAGGGCCTGGGGTGCAGGGAGCCCGGACGGCTCTCCAGGAGGTACCAGGGGCGGTGAGCTGGGGAGGGGCGGGGTGGGGGCGCGCGGGAGAGCTGGGAGAGAGTTCCCGAAACACAGTGGCTGGAAGGAACAGGAAAAGTCTTTAAAAATGTCCGAAGGTGGGAGGGGGGCAAAGGCGGGCAGAGAGACACCTGGCTGGGGGGGAGGGGCGGGCGTTCCCCAGGTCTTATTGGGAGGCTGGAGCTAAGAGTTGGTTTGGGTTCTCAGTGCCCCTTCCCCAGCCCCCTCTGCCTTCCCTAAAAGTTCTCAGCACCTCTGCCTCGATGGTCCCCAAGATCTCCCAGAGACTTTCCCGCCCCTCCAGGCGCACCCCTCAGGCTCTTCGAAGGGCCAGCCTGGGGCCCATTCTTCTCCGCTCCCCACCCCCTTGGCGGGCAGGGTACGTGTGGGGGTGTCGCAGCAGTAATTACCCTCTTGGACAGGATAATTAGGGCTAGCCCAGGATGGCACCAGCAAAACAGCCGGGCATCCACATTCCTGTCCTCACCAGCCTCACCCCAGCCAGCCCAGCCACCAGACCCCCAGTTACCTCTGCTGAGAGGGGTTGGGGCTTAAGTGGCTGTTTCTGTGTGTTGTTTGCGTGCTTCTAGTCACTGGGGAGTGTTCCCGGGCCTGGGCTTGTGTCAGAACCAGTGCATGCGTGTATGTGTGTGTGTGTGTGTGTGTGTGTGTGTGTGTGTGTGACAAGATGACTCTGCATGTGTGTGCATGTGTGTGTGTGAGACAAGATGACTCTGCATGTGTGCCCAGCCTCCCTGGGCCCTGGTCATCCTGTCCGGGCTGCTGTCTCCATCCGTGCTGCCCACATCCCCCAGGCTCAGTGCCCAGGCCACAGTGGGCGGGTGTCACGGAGAGGTCACCCTCACTGCCGTGGGTGACTCACAGGAGGCAGGAAGGAGAGGCAGCTGCCCCCCTGGCCGGGACACACCTCTGGGGCCCGGGGTCCTGGCTCTGGGTGGTGGCAGGATGCACGGGGCTGGGCTGCTCTCAGCCGGGCCCAGAGCGCCTGCCCCGCGGACTGTTCCTCTGAGGCCCAGCAGGTTCCCAGAAGGGCAGCAGGGGATGGGCAGGGCAGTGCCCGGGCCCACTGCCTGGCACACCTCTCCTTGCCTTCCTTCCCTGGCAGACACAGGAATCTAACGGAGTCAGGTGCCAGGCAGAGCTGGGCAGTGGTGGCCACTCAGGAGAGGCCCTGGGTGAGAAGCTGAGACTAGGGAGATAAGGTCTGAACACCAGCCGGGGGCGGGAGCACACGCTTCGTATGTGGGTGCCCTGGGAAGCGCCCCTAGCACCTCAGAGTGGGCCTTAAGCACTGCGGGGTGTGACCTCCAAAGCCCACCCCCAAAAGGATGATCTGAATAGGTAGAAATGGGAGGTGGCATGGATCAGCCGTGGAGGCCAGTGTGCCTCATTTGTGGGGGCAGGAAAAGGAAGCGGGTAGGGCTGGAGCGATAGCATAGTGGGTTGGGCATTTTTGCCTTGCACACGGCCGACCCGGGTTCGATTCCCAGCATCCCATATGGTCCCCTGAGCACTGCCAGGAGTGATTCCTGAGTGCAGAGCCAGGAGTAATCCCTGAGCATCGCCAGGTGTGACTCCCCCCAAAAAAAAAGAAAAGAAAAAAAAGGAAGTGGGTTACCGAGGGTGCACAGGAAGCTTTGCCTGGGGTCACGGAGTCCTTCAAGTGCCCAGACCAAGAGGGCTAGTGCGGGCTTTGGAGGGTGCATTTAGGGGTGCAGAGGCAGCGGGGCAGGAGTCCTAAGATCTGGAGGGAACAGGGCAGAGGCGAGGCTGACTTAGGACTGTGGGGCAGAGAGACGGCGCCAGGGACCCCATGGAGGAGGGTGTCGAGTGCTGGGGGGCAGGAACGCCTACAGGGCCAAGGTCAAGGCGAGGTGGGGAGGCACCAGTTCCAAGAGTATGGGGTGAGGGCTGGAGAGCCAGTCCAGTGCTTGTACTGCTTGTGCTGACCTGGGTTGCTCCCTGGCACTCCATGGTCGCCGAGCCCGCCAGCAGTGATCCCTGAGCACAGAGCCAGGAGTAAGCCCTGAGCACTGCCAGATGTAACCAACATTAATAAGAACAATAACCAAAATAAACAGAAGCGGTAAAGAAAAATCAAGAGCATGGGGTCTGGGGGTGCTCTGAGTGACCCTGGAGAGTGGGTGTCGATGTGGCATGATTGGCGATACAGGGTGGGTGCCCGAGGGAGGGAGAAGTCTGGGGCCTAAAACTGGTGGAGGAGGCAGCACCAGCTAGAGTTGGGGTCCGCAGTCAGTGGGGGACGGGGGGCATCTGTCTCCCTTGCTGCTCTTAGAAGCTGGGTCTGCGTATAAGTCACTGGGGTGACAGATCAGGGACCTGTAGACAAGGCCCTGAGCCCCTTCCAGGGCCAGCAAGTAGCTCCAGGCCCCGCCTGCCCTCCCCACTAAGGTTTAAGCCTGAGACTGACAACCCAGAAGCCAACCTGGGTACCAAGGGCCCATGGGTGGTTTCCCGGGTCCGTGGCGCGTTACAAACCCAGAGGGCAGAGGTAGGGCTGCCCTCACCTGCCTTCCCTCCGCAGTGGTGTGCCCGCTGCCCTGCATGAACGGCGGCCAGTGTTCGTCCCGCAACCAGTGCCTGTGTCCCCCCGACTTCACGGGGCGCTTCTGCCAAGTGCCCACCGGAGGAGCCAGCGGAGGGGCGGGTGGCTCGGGCCCTGGGCCGGGCAGGGCCGGACCGCTGTCCACAGGCGCGCTGCCGGCGCTGGCGGCTGAGGGCGAGCCGGTGGCCAGCAAACACGCCATCTACGCGGTCCAGGTGATTGCCGATCCGCCGGGCCCCGGGGAGGGGCCCCCGGCCCAGCACGCGGCCTTCCTGGTGCCCCTCGGACCCGGCCAGATCTCCGCAGAAGGTACCAGACCATGTACCCACCCAGAGGCCGACGCGGGCGGGCAACAGAGGGACCCACCACCTGGGGGACAGCGCTGCATCCCCCAATGTCCCCCCTCAGTGCAGGCCCCACCCCCCGTGGTGAATGTTCGAGTCCACCACCCGCCCGAGGCATCGGTCCAAGTGCACCGCATCGAGGGCTCCAACGCCGAGGGCGCGGCCCCCTCCCAGCACCTGCTGCCGCACCCCAAACCCCCACACCCCCGGCCGGCCACGCAGAAGCCCCTGGGCCGCTGCTTCCAGGACACGCTGCCCAAGCAGCCTGTGAGTGGCACCTGGGACCCAGAACTGGGCGCCCCACAGACGGAGGGAGGAGGAGGAGGAGGAAGGTCTCTGGAGGTGGGGGGTCAGGGGCTGGAGGTGGGCGCTGCATGACTCTGCCCCCTCTCCCCACAGTGTGGCAGCAACCCCCTCCCTGGCCTCACCAAGCAGGAGGACTGCTGCGGGAGCATTGGCACGGCCTGGGGCCAGAGCAAGTGCCACAAGTGTCCCCAGCTGCAGTGTGAGTGTCCGGGCGCGGGTCACCCCCTCCCTCCAGCCAAGCCTCTCACTGAAGACCCACAGCCCCCCAGCCACGCTTCCCTCTCTTTGCAGACACGGGGGTGCAGAAACCCGGGCCTCTCCGGGGCGACGTGGGGGCTGACTGCCCCCAGGGCTACAAGAGACTCAACAGCACCCACTGCCAGGGTAAGGCCCAGCGGGTGGGAGGACCTGAGGGAGGAGCTGGACAGATGTCCCCCAGACACCAGGGACCAAACTCTCCCTCACCACAGACATCAACGAGTGTGCCATGCCGGGCTTGTGTCGCCATGGTGACTGCCTCAACACGCCCGGCTCCTACCGGTGTGCCTGTGCCCCCGGCTACAGCTTGGGGCCCTCCCGGACGCAGTGCATAGGTGAGGCTGGGGACTCAGGTTCCCTGGAGGTCCCCAGGCACCGGGAGGGGTCAGAGAGTGGGGGCAGGAGTGAACGCAGGAAGGTTTCTGCCAGGACAGAGAGAATCTGGGATCAGAGGGCTCCCAAGTCACCACCATCATGGTCACGGGTCAGGAACTGGATGGGTCCAAGGGGTCAGGAGCAAGAATGGGGTCAACCAGGGCAGGGGTCAAGGTTTCAGGGCTAGCTAAGGTCATGCGAACTCAGGGTCATATGGGCACAGGATTACTTGAGGGTCATGGGTTGCCAGGGCCGGACATTGTCCCCGAGCAGCTGGGAAGGAGGGGTGGGTGGTGTCCAGGCCCAAATGCCCACGACCTGCACTGGCCCCACAGCCGACAAGCCGGAGGAGAAGAGCCTGTGCTTCCGCCTGGTGAGCCCTGAGCACCAGTGCCAGCACCCGCTGACCACACGCCTCACCCACCAGCTCTGCTGCTGCAGCGTCGGCAAGGCTTGGGGCGCGCGGTGCCAGCGCTGCCCGGCGGATGGCACCGGTGAGCGGGGGCGCATGGGGACAGGGACTGTGTGCCATGGGCCTGCCAGGCCAGACTCATTCTCTGCCTTTTGTTTTGACTGCAGCGGCCTTCAAAGAGATCTGCCCGGCCGGGAAGGGTTACCACATCCTCACGTCCCACCAGACCCTCACCATCCAGGGCGAGAGTGACTTTTCCCTTTACCTGCACCCGGATGAGCCACCCAAGCCCCAGCAGCTCCCAGAGAGCCCAAGCCGGGCACTGCCACCTGAGGATACAGAGGAAGAGAAAGGTTTGGCCTGAGCCCCTATTCCCTAACAGGTGCCAGTCTCCTAGCCCGGCATATTGACCTTGGAGTCAAACCCCCTCACTCCTAGTCCCTGCTCTGAGCAATGACCCCCACGCTGAGCCTCTGACCCCTAACCAGCATGACCCGGGATTTTGCTGCCCTGCAGATCTGGTTTCACCAGAGTCCCTTTGCTCTCCAGACCAGGGCATGATTCTCCCCAATTGCTGCCCCCTGGCTGCCCCTCTGCCCTCGTACCCAGGGACTTGTTGCTGGCTGTCCTGACTGTAATGTCACACCTTGTCCTGTCACCCAGCAGTCCCACTAGCCTCAGCCTGTTTTCCTGACCCTCAAGACAATTTTTTTTTTGGATGGGGGTAGGTAGTTAGGCCACTTCTAGTGGTGCTCAGGGGACCGTCTGCAGTGCCGGGGATGGAACAGGGATCAGCCACATGTAAGCAAGAGCTTTGAGCTCTGAACTGTCTCTCTGACCAGTGCAATTACTTCTTGGCTGCTAGCTGACCCCCTTGGCATGTGTTCTATCACTGAGCCATTTCACCAGTTGAGACATGACTTTTGCGGGTTTGTTTTAATGGGGGTAGAGGAGGCCATATAGACCTGTGCTAAGGGCTTACCCCACCTCTGGGCTCAGGGATCACTCCTTGAAGGCTCAGGGTCTATGGGTGCTGGGGATGGAACCCGGGTCAGCCACGTGCAAGGGAAGCGCCCTACTCCTACGTTTTGAAGAACTGAAGCATAGACACCCAACTGTCCGTACCAGACTTGACCATCTTCTCCAGCCCAACACTTACACGGGCCCGTAATTTTCCTTTTTTAGGGGTGAGCACCGACTCTGTGAGTATGAGAGCCCAGGTGGGCGGGTCTGGGAGACTTCCGGAACGGGGCTCACGCTGCTGTCACCCCGTAGCCAGCGAACGAGGAACAGTCAGCTCAGCAGAGCCACCCGACTGCCACCACAGCTCTGGCCCGACCCTACCCGGGTGAGCTTGGCACCACAGCGGCATCCCTGCAGGGGCCGCACACTGCGGGAGCGGAAGGGGCGGGGCGGGAGGGGCGTCCGTGCTGGGGCGTGTGCGTGTAGTTCACAGGTTAGACACCAGGGGGCGGTGAGGTTCGCCATCAAGTTTGCAGTCGGTGACTTTTCGGGAGAGGGCACCCAAACGCCCCGGTCCCCCCGCCCGCGCCTCACGCGCCCCGCGCTCCGGGTGTGCGCTGCTGCCCCCTTCAGAGCTCATCTCCCGGCCTTCGCCGCCCACCATACGCCGCTTCCTGCCCGACTTGCCCACGTCCCGCAGCGCGGTGGAGATCGCCCCGACCCAGGTCACAGGTAAGACCCGCCCACACAGACCACGCCCCCGAGCTGACTGACCACGCCCCGATCAGGCCACGCCCCTCCTCCCCACCCGCCTTCAATCTTTCCCTAGAGCTAGCGGCGCGGTTGCAAGATTGTGGGCACGGAAGGGCCAGGGCTGGGTGCTACGGAAGGCGCTGTGGGCAGCAGAGACTCTCTTTTGCCCTCCAGTGGCCCGGGTGCTATCGTGGTCCGTCCAGTCCAAAGACATTCCTTCCTTCAACAAGCATTTATTAAGCATCTGCTGTGTGCTAGACGCTATGCAGGTGCTAGGGATACAAATAAAAATCAAAGCAGACAGAATTCTATGCACTTACGGAGTAGACAGACAGCAAACATGAGTGAGCAGAAATCTAGGGTGTCTCACACATGCTCCGTACACACAAGTCAGAGGAGGAAGGACGTGGGAGACGGTGACAGCATGTAGGTGGCTGTGAGGGGAAGCTGGAAGCAGGGCTGGAAATTAATGAGATGCGGGAAAGGAGTGGGCAGGCAGGCAGAGGAGGACATTCCAAGGGAAGAGACCAGGGCATGGAAAATGAAAGAGCGGTGGCGAGGTAAACCACACGCAGCCCGGTGCTGACCGGGGAGGGCTGGCGCATGCCGCCTGCTTAAGAGGCTTGGGTTTGATGCCAAAGACTGTAGAAAATGCAGGGTTTGGGGCATTGGACTGCCAGCTCTGCCTTGCTAGTGCCCAGTGCCAGGCCCTGGCTGATGATACTCACCCACTGAATATCATCCAACCTTCTTAGACTCTGGAGGGCACACCTTGTTGTCAAAAAGAGGCTCAGAGAGGCCCAGTAACTTGACCCAGGTCACACAGCTGAGTCAAATTCACCACAGATGTGGGTGAATTCCACAGCTGCCTAAGAGCCAAGAGCCGGACTGAATCCCAGAGTTTATTTATTTTGGTTTTTTTTTCGGTCACACCCGGCGATGCTCAAGGGTCACTCCTGGCTTTGCACTCAGGAATCACTCCTGGCGGTTCTCGGGGGACCATATGTGATGCTGGGAATCAAACCCGGGTCGGCCGCGTGCAAGGCAAACGCCCTACCCGCTGTGCTATTGCTCTAGCCCCTGAATCCCAGAGTTTAGATGAGCCCCTGGAGAGCTTCTGGGGACCCCAGACAGCCTGCCACAGTCTTGGGGACTGAAGAAGAGGCACCAGGGGAGTCTTCTTAGAGGAAGGGGTGTTAGGGACCTCCTTGGGAGAATTCCAGAGTGCTAAATCTCACTGGCTGGAAATGGGGGGAGGGGTGCAGTGGTGCTTCCAAGCCTGTGCTTTGTGTGGGAGGCACTAGGGAAGGGATTAAAAGGAGGAAAGTCTAGGATGGATCACAAAGGGTGGGGGTTCCTGGAATCTACACACAGTGATGGGACCAGTCAGGATGCCCCAGACCCAGCTCCTGCCTGCACGGGGAGGCAGAAGAAACCAAATTTTCTGGAGTGGAGGATCCAGGTCCTCAAGGCAAAGGGTGTTGGGGGTCACTCGGCAAGAGGATATTAGTCTGGTTGAGATTGAAGGGTGTTGTGGTTTGGGGACCATATCTGGTTTTGCTCAGGGCTTACTTCTGGCTTTGCACTCAGGGATCACTCCTAGTGGGGAAAAAAGGGGCGCAGGGTTGGTCACGTACAAGGCAGATGAGCTACCCATTATGCTATCTCTTCAGCCCTCAAGGTTGAGGATTTTAAACATTGAGATGATCTAATGATGGACGTGTGGGTGTGCAATTATCACCCTAAAATATATAGTCGGGTAAAGCAACAGTTACAATAAAATGTTGAGGTGATTGAGGGAAGGGGGTGTCATATCCGTTTTGAATATTGTTACTGGGATGACTAAGAGGCCCTGAGAGAAGGTGGCTGGATTTGGGGTGATGGAGTCCAGGTAGAGTAGATTGTGGATAAGAAATAACAAGAGACCGACTGGAGAGACAGTACAGCAAATGAGGCACCTGCCTCTCAGGAAGCCACCCTGGTTTGATCCCTAGCATCACATATGGTCCCCACTGAGTGATGCCAGAGCACAGAACCTGTTCTGGACGCTGGGCACGACCTAAAACTAAAACCAAACCAAAGCCTCAGGGGCCCTTCCTGAAGTGGAGATAGTGCTATCTGGAGATCAGGCTCATGGTCCGGAGCTATCTGAGCGGTGCTATTGGAGTCCACCTGGACACGGCCCAAGTGAGTGCCCCCTGATCTGCTCCATCTGCCGACAGAGACCGACGAGTGCCGCCTGAACCAGAACATCTGTGGCCACGGAGAATGCGTCCCGGGCCCGCCGGACTATTCCTGCCACTGCAACCCCGGCTACCGGTCGCACCCGCAGAACCGCTACTGCGTGGGTGAGCGCGGGCGCGGGGCAGGGGGTAAGCGAAGGGGCGGCCGGGGTGACCGGAGCGCGTGTGACAGCCCGTGTCCTTCTCAGACGTGAACGAGTGCGACGCGGAACCGTGCGGCGCCGGGAGGGGCATCTGCATGAACACCGGAGGCTCCTACAACTGCCGCTGCCACCGCGGCTACCGCCTGCATGTGGGCGCCGGGGGTCGCTCGTGCGTGGGTGAGCGCGGCCTGGACGGTGGGGACGCGGTGGAGGCGGGGGTGGGGTGGGGTGGCGGTGTATTCCCCCCCACCCCAGCAGCGGTGTAATCTCTCTGGCTCTCTCCGGCGCCCCCTTCCTCCCGCGCAGACTTGAACGAGTGCGCCAAGCCCCACATCTGCGGCGACGGCGGCTTCTGCATCAACTTTCCCGGCCACTACAAGTGCACCTGTTACCCCGGCTACCGCCTGAAAGCTTCCCGGCCGGCTGTGTGCGAAGGTGGGTGAGACCGTGCCCGGCCCCGTGCGGGGAGGCGTGGGATTAGCCTTCGGATATCCCACGACGGGGCGGGCGCGGGGTTGGATTGGGGATGAAGAGAGGGGAACCCGGACTCTGCCCAGCTCTGGCCCTCCCTCCCAGAGCTTGAGGACCGGGAACTCCCAGCGTCTGGCCAAGCCCCTTGTCCCCAGACGGGTTCACCTCTTCCTCTGTCCTTCGCAGACATTGACGAGTGCCGAGACCCCACGACCTGCCCGGATGGCAAATGCGAGAACAAACCCGGGAGCTTCAAATGCATCGCCTGCCAGCCCGGCTATCGCAGCCAGGGGGGCGGAGCCTGCCGCGGTGAGGGCGGGGCCTGGGTCCCCGGAGGCCAATCAGTCTCTGAGAGTCTGGGGGCGGGGTCTCCGGAGGCCAATCAGCGGAGCCGTTTGCGAGTTGCCCCGGCGACGGGATGCCTTCCCCGCACCAGATGCAGATTTGAGGGACCCCGAGGGCGGGGCCTCCCGGGAGTAGCGCAGGATAGTGGACCTCACCCTGGTGTAGTGGGTTCAGAGTCTGAATCCATCTTCCTCCGCCGTAGACGTGAACGAATGCGCCGAGGGCACCCCCTGCTCCCCTGGCTGGTGCGAGAACCTCCCAGGCTCCTTCCGCTGCACGTGCGCTCAGGGTTACGTGCCGGCGCCTGATGCCCGCAGCTGCGTGGGTGAGTTCCAGCTCCCCCACCCCCATCCCACCTACTCAGGTGCTGAAGCTGGTACTGGCTTAGCTCATCTGTCAAAACGGTGGTTAGGGCCCCTCATGTTTTAAGGGAACCTCACCCAGGAAGAGGCCACTAGAATTTCTTTGGAGGAAAAGCCTTAGGAGGCAAGACTTGAACCTTCTTTTGCAAAGCCTTTGAAACATTCGAAGAGGGAGAATGAGAGGAGTCACCATTTGCTTTAAAGTTCTCTGGCGGGGCTGGAGCAATAGCACAGCGGGTAGGGCGTTTGCCTTGCATGCGGCCGACCTGGGTTCGATTCCCAGCACCCTATATGGTCCCCCAAGCACCGCGAGGAGTGATTCCTGAGTGTAGAGCCAGGAGTAACCCCTGAGCATCAGCTGGGTGTGACCCAAAAAGCAAAATAAAATAAAGTTCTCTGGCGTGGAGTGTGGGGGTGTTGGTGTGTGGGAGGTTTAAGGCCAGAGACACCAGCGTAAGGCAGGAGAGCCAGGGAGGCCTGGCCAGGGGCGGTGGTGAGTGTGTCATGAAATGGGTTGAAATTTGAGGAAGACTGAAAAATTGCTTTCGCTTTTGGAATGATAGTACAATGAGTAGGCGTTTGTCTCAAATATGGCTGGCCCAGGTTTGGTCCCTGGCATCCCGTATAGTCCCTGAGCACTGCCAGGAGCGATTCCTGAATAACCCCTGAGCATCACCAGGTGTGGCCCATAAGCAAACAAACAAATTCCTTCGGTTCTTAACAGGCGTCCAGGTAAAGGAGAAATTGAAGGAGGGTGCCTCCAGGTTCCAGGAGGGGAACTCTGTGGGGGTACTCTGTGAGGAACTCAGTGGGGTCGTGGATTCAGGATTTGAGGAGACACTAAGTTTCCTGTTAGCCCGGGAGTGGCTGGCTCCAGTCCCCTCAGCACTCGGGACCCAGAGGCCAAGAGGCAGTTTGATGAGGAGGAAGAAGACAAGCTGCAAAACCCAGTGAGAGGAAGGCTTGGGGACAGAGACGAAGGGAGGAAGGGGCATTTGAGATGCCCGTGGGGGCCAGAGCGAAGCAGTGAGGAGCCCTGACCCAGGCGTGCGCTGGTGGGAAGGGCGCAGAAGCTGGAATGCGAGGTTGACACTGCTGCCAGCCACATGCGTTTGGGGAGCTCTGAGGGTGACCCAAGGCCTCACATAGGGGTCAGATGCTCTGCCGCTGAGTCACGACCTGGCCTGTGTCTAGGAGGAGGAGGAGTGTACGAGGAAGAAACTGGAGAAGAGGCACCGGGAGGTGGTGGCAATGGCAGCAGAATCAGGGTGGCTGCGAAGGGGGCCGGGGTGGAAGGGCGAGGTGCAGACAGGGTTCAGGAGTGGACAGGGACCAGCTTTCACCAGCGGGCAGGTAGCGCAGCGTGTCCTTCCGGGACAGGAAAGTTCTGCTAGCCCGGGAGCAGACAGCGGGGAGGGGCCACAGAGACAGTAACGAGGAGGGGGCACTTGCCTGACCTGCGGCCAGCTGCAGTTTGATCCTCCATACCCCGCATGGTCCTCCCAGCCCTGAGCACTGCAGGGTGTGACAGCCCAAACTACCCCCCAAAATCGGGGGTGTGGATTTATCTGGGAAGAAGGGAGGATAGGCCAGAGCGGATGTGAGAGGCCCTGGGGAAGCCCAAGGCAGTGGGGGCAGAAGGAGGGGGCGGCCCAGCTGTGCTGACCACCCTGCCATGCCCTGTGTTCTGCAGATGTGGATGAGTGTGATTCTGGGGATGTGTGTGACAATGGTCTCTGTACCAACACGCCGGGCTCCTTCCAGTGCCAGTGCCTCTCTGGCTACCATCTGTCTAGGGACCGGAGCCGCTGTGAGGGTAAGCGGGGTCGGGTGGGCGACAGCCAGGGGCTGACCTGTTCCTCTCTCACCCCAACCCTCAGCCCAGGGTCCCCTGTACCCTGGCACAGGGAAGCTTCGGTAGCTCAGGATCTATGAGCGGGTGGGATCAGCCCCTGAGATTCTCCCTCCGCCTCTCTGATCCCTAGATATCGATGAGTGTGACTTCCCTGCGGCCTGCATTGGGGGCGACTGCAGCAACACCAACGGCTCCTACCGGTGTCTCTGTCCCCAGGGGCATCGGCTGGTCGGCGGCAGGAAGTGCCAAGGTAAGGCAGGGTTGGCTGAGGGCTCCTGGGGAGGAGATGGGGAGAGGTCATCCCTGAGATGCACTGATGATGTTTGTCGCCGTCTCTCTCACTCATACTTCCTCTCTTCTTCCTCTTTTTTTTTTTTTTGCTGCGATGCCGGGGATTGAACCCAGGTTTTCTCACATCTGCCAGGCAAGCGCTTTACACTGAGCTACATCCCCAGCCTCTCACATTTCCACTCTTTCCCCTGGAACAGTAACAGTCAGGCTGGTAGTGACTGAGGATACTGACATATTGATCTTCTCTTACATGCAGTTCACCAGATTTAGAGCGACCCAGGCTCCCAGCAGGAAAGGATGACATCTCAGCCGATTCTGAGTTCTGGGTCTGGGTGCTGAAAGGGGTCTGGGTTCATGATTAGTTGCAGTGGAGAGGTGACCATTTAATTGGGACTTGCTGCAGGAACAGGTTCCCAAGGGAGAGGAAAGTTTTAGGATGGTGTTCCCAGCCAAAGAATAATCTTCTCAGAGCTCAGACGTTTGCAAGGAGCTGCTGATGGTTTTTAGGGAGCAGACACCTGTGCCCTACAGACTCAGGGCAGGGGATGTTTAAGGGAAGTGGTTTTCAAACTTTTTACCAATTTTTTACAGCTGTAGACCACCACTGGTCCATGGAATGGAAGTATGGAAGTTGAAAAACACTAGTTTAGAATAAAGGGTGATGAGGTTTATTTGTGTGTGTGTGTGTGTGTGTGTGTGTGTGTGTGTCTGTGTTTAAGGACATAACCGGTGGTGCTTAGGGTTCACTCCTGACTTTACGCTGAGGATCAATCACTCTGGCAGTGCTCAGGGGACCATATAAGGTGCTGGGGGACAGACCTCAGGTCTGCCACATTCAAGGCAAATGCCCTACCCATTATCCCTCGGATCCCAAGGGGTTTAAAGGTTTCAGGGCACCCCCTCCAAAGGTCTTTGCATGCTGAGATGTTAGTGCTCCTTTTCAGTGGGAGTCTGAAGGTTCTAAGAAACTCAGAGTTGAAGTACATCCATCTACTCCTGTGCCCAGGCAGGTCCGAGTGAAATTCCTGTTGAGTGAATTTTGAATCCCAGTGGAAATGCGGGTTCTCAACTTGGGTAAAGCCACCCCCCTGGGAATGCGCTGGCTCCCCGCTGAGAGCACCTCTCTCCTCCGCAGACATAGATGAGTGCAGCCAGGACCTGGGGCTGTGCCTTCCCCACGGGGCCTGCGAGAACCTGCAGGGCTCCTACGTCTGTGTCTGCGATGAGGGCTTCACCCCCACCCAGGACCAGCACGGCTGTGAGGGTGAGTGCCCCCCAGTCAATCAGCTCTGGACCCCACCGTCTCCAGTACAGGCAGCGGGAAGACATAAATCCCTCTGAGCTGGGAGAGCCTGGCGGTGCGGGGCTCTGGAGGGAGCAAAGGATGGGGCGCATTGCACAGGCCAAGACTCTCTCAAGGTGCTGAGTCCCCTCCCCCCACCCCCGTCCCTCTCAGAAGTGGAGCAGCCCCACCACAAGAAGGAATGCTATCTTAACTTCGATGACACAGTATTCTGCGACAGCGTCCTTGCCACCAACGTCACTCAGCAGGAGTGTTGCTGCTCGCTGGGGGCTGGCTGGGGAGACCACTGTGAGATCTACCCCTGCCCGGTCTATAGCTCAGGTCGGTACCCAACCAGCCCTTGCCCTGCTCTGAGCATCTGTTTCTTTCTTTGGCTTTCTTTGGAGGATTCCCCCACCCCCCACCATTTGTTTTGGGGCCACAGCAGCGATGCTCTGGACTTACTCCTGGCTCTGCATTCAGGAATTAGTCCTGGCCGTGCTCAGGGGACCTTATGGGACACCAGGGTTGGAACCTAGATCGGGCATGCAAGGCAAGCGCCCAACCCGCTGTATACCACAGCATTGGCCCCTCTTCCTTTGGAGGATTGGGGGAAACGGCTCCTCCCTGGGTATGGAAAATGAGGCAGAGAGGGCCGACCTGGCATGCATGTGCTCAGTCCTGCCTCTTCCTTCCCCACGCCTGCTCCTCCCTGCAGCCGAGTTCCACAGCCTCTGCCCGGATGGGAAGGGCTACACCCAAGACAACAACATCGTCAACTATGGCATCCCGGCCCACCGTGGTAAGCCAGGACACGGCCCCGCCCCTGGCACGCCCCTCTGCCCCTTCCCGGCTCCCACGGCCCCGCCCCATGCTGCTGCTGCAATCCGTTTCCAGCACCCGCCCACACGGCCACGGTCTCCCCGCCCTGCTAGTAGCAAACTCCACCCACAAACCGGGCGTCTGGCCAGGCCCCTCGCACTGCGTTGGCGCGGCTGCCCACCGCCTCCTGGCGGCCAAGCCTTGGGTGACCAGGCTGGGAGAGCCCACCGGATGCCCACAGCGTCTCCTTCCGCAGACATCGACGAGTGCATATTGTTCGGCGCGGAGATCTGCAAAGAGGGCAAGTGCGTGAACACGCAGCCGGGCTACGAGTGCTACTGCAAGCAAGGCTTCTACTACGATGGCAACCTGCTGGAGTGCGTGGGTGAGCGCGGCGGCCGGGACTCGCGTGTCCCCCCAGCCCCCGCTCCGGGCTCCTTACGACGTCCACGTCTCGATCTTTGCCTCCCCGCAGACGTGGACGAGTGCTTGGATGAGTCCAACTGCCGCAACGGCGTGTGCGAGAACACGCGTGGGGGCTACCGCTGCGCCTGCACGCCCCCGGCCGAGTACAGCCCGGTGCAGCGCCAGTGTCTGAGCCCGGAGGAGATGGGTGAGGGCCGGGCCGCCGACTGGGGAAGTGGGAGCGCGCGGGGACTCGGGCCGCCCTGTGACCGCCACCCCCACCCGCCCCCTCGCTGCCCGTAGATGTGGACGAGTGCC
Source organism: Sorex palustris (assembly GCA_028565675.1). Lineage (NCBI taxonomy): Eukaryota > Metazoa > Chordata > Mammalia > Eulipotyphla > Soricidae > Sorex > Sorex palustris. The sequence continues at coordinate 47,761,487 of JAOXYA010000045.1, read as the reverse complement.
AGGACCCGGCGGCCTGCCGCCCTGGCCGCTGCGTCAACCTGCCGGGCTCCTACCGCTGCGAGTGCCGCTCGCCCTGGGTGCCTGGGCCCTCCGGCCGTGGCTGCCAGCTCCCAGAGGGTCCGGCCGGTGAGGGCGAGGGTCGTCCTGGGCCCACTCCAGGGCCCCCGAGAGCCGAGTGCAGACCTGGGGCTGCGGCCCCGTGGGTGGGCTGGAGCCGGGAAGGCCGCTGGGGACCTGACGCTGGACCCCTTCCATAGAGCGGGCCCCAGAGCGGCGGGAGGTGTGCTGGAGCCAGCGAGGGGAGGACGGCAAGTGCTCGGGCCCCCTGACCGACCGCGTCCTCACCTTCGAAGATTGCTGCTGTCGGCAGGGCCGTGGCTGGGGAGCCCATTGTCGCCCCTGCCCGCCGCGGGGCGCCGGTGAGCCACTGGCGGAGGCTGGGGGCCGCAGAAGGGGTGCGCGGAGGTTCATGGCCTCACAGCACTGGTTCTTGCAGGGTTCCAGTGCCCGACTTCACAGAGTGAGAGCAATTCTTTCTGGGACACGAGCCCCCTGCTGCTCGGGAAGCCCCCACGAGGTGAGTTGGGGGGGGGGCGGAAACTTGGGCATGGTTGCGAACATCTGTGCAACATTTCCTATTCTGCCGGGCCACGCAGAGGACGACAGTTCCGAGGAGGATTCGGACGAGTGCCGCTGTGTGAGCGGACGCTGCGTGCAGCGGCCAGGCGGCGCCGTGTGCGAGTGTCCGGGCGGTTTTCAGCTGGACGCGTCTCGCGCCCGCTGTGTGGGTGAGTCGTGGGCGAGGGGCGTGGCTGCGGGATGGGCGGGGCCAGGAGGGGCGTGGTCACGGTATGGGCAGGCCTCGGTGATGGGAAAGGGGCGTGGTTGTCGGTGGGCGGGGCCAGAGGGGCGTGGTTGCGGGATGGGCAGGGTCCAGGTGATGGGCGAGGCAACAGGGGCGTGGTGTGGGGGCGGCGGGGCAACAGGGGCGTGGCCAGCGGCCCTTCTCGATCCCGCACCTACCTCGTCCTTCCAGACATTGATGAGTGCCGAGAGCTGAACCAGCGCGGGCTGCTGTGCAAGAGCGAGCGCTGCGTGAACACGAGCGGCTCCTTCCGCTGCGTCTGTAAAGCTGGCTTCGCGCGCAGCCGTCCGCACGGGGCCTGTGTGCCCCAGCGTCTCCGCTGACACCTCCGCGACCCCTAGCCGAGGGGTTTCCGCCGCCACCACACTCGGGCGAGCTTGGCCTCTCGCTTGTGCCCCGACTTGGGGCTCGGCCCCAGGGACCCTCTGGGGTTTGCCAAGCCCTCTTTGCGCTGCCCCTGATCTCGAGCACGCCCGCACAGGCGTGGCCGGCCCACCTGCCAGTGCCGGGTGTCCAGGGCGGCTCTGGCCTTCCTCCCGGAGGGCGTCTTCTAGAAACTGACAAACCAGATCGCGCCTCTTTACTCTGCTTCGAAGCAAACCGACGTTGCTGCCCGGGATGGACTTGTGCTCCGCAGGCAGCGGGGGGCCTCAGCCTCCTCCCGGGCTGCTAGACTGAGCCCAGCACAGCGGGTGTGAAATAGAATTTATTGTGGCTCTGATTATGTACACATGAGATGCGTCTGGACATGGTTTGTACAATAAATACATCTGCAGGGCTGCTCTCCGCAGCCGGAAGCGCCCACACAAGTGGTTCAGTCCAACTTCCGAGTCCCCAGCTTCATGGGGCCCTTGGCCGCCTTCTTCTCCGCCCGCTTGGCCTCCAGCTCCCTGCGACGCTCCTCCCGCTTCTTTCGGGCCAGCTCTGCTTTGGCCTGCCCTGGGCACAGGAAAGGGGGTTGGGCTGAGGACCGCAGAGGGGCTTGCCCACGCGTGGGGGATCCTTAGTCCACCAGCCTCACCTCCCACCCTCCGTGCCCCCAGTACTTACGGCTGTCCGTCTCTAGGCCCTCCCAGTTGTCATCACCCCAAGAGTCCCGCCGCGGCTGCAGAGGGAAGGATGTGCTGGCTGGCGTGGGGGCCAACTGGGGCCCTCCCTGCACTACCCTCCCCGGGGACCCCGCCACGTACCCGGCCACCAGTCTCCTTGCGAGCCGACAATGTGGCAAAGGGATCGTCGCCCTTGTCGCTGGGCTCAGGGTTGCCCCAGTTATACTCGCTGGCCAGTCGAGTGCCCTCAGGGGGTGGCTCCTGGGGGCTTGGCCGCTCCTGCCAGCCCTGTTCCCAGGAGCCCTCGGCTTCCCAGCTGTTCCAGTCTGACTCCGGGGATTTGGCGTGGTCTACACTGCTGGTCTGTGGGAGAGGGACAGACAGGTAGCGAGGGCCGGGCCAGTGGGAGGCCGCCTCCACAGACCCCTCCGGGCTCACCTGCCCAGCCCGACCAGCCTGGCCCCCGGCGCTCCAGTCGTCCTGCTGAGCCAGCACAGACTCGGCCTCCTGCTGCAGGGAGAGGCACAGCTGACCCGCCCGCCCCAGGAGGTGCAGCCCTGCAACTTCACGGCTGGGTCTGCGCCCCATTGGCTGAGGCCCAGATTACCTCGCAAATGGGTTTTGATCTCTCGGGCCTTCAGCTCTGCGCCCCCTCCCCATCCTCTCAGGGCAACCCGCACTGTCCTCAGCCCATCCCGAGCCCGACCCCCAGTTGGAACCTGGTCTGGGAAGGGGGGGAGGGGAGGAAGGGGCTCAGCTCTGCACAGCGGCCACGGTATGACACAGACAGACCCACACGGGCCCCCAGACTCGCAGTCCGCACCCTCACCTCCAGACTGCCCCAGTCCTCATCGTCCCATCTGTCGGCGGCACTGCTGTCCTCGGCTGGGTCCTTGTCCTCCTCTTGGGACTCCCAGCGGCTTGCGGGCATCGGTGCGGATGGAACAGGGGTGGGGGCGGGGACGGGGGCGGGGAGACCTGGGGAGCAGAGACGCGTTCAGCCCCCATTCTGGGGTCCTGGAACTGGGAACTGTGGCTGTTGCTGAGGGGCAGCGGGTAGAGGGGTGTGCGGGGAGGAGCCTCGCGACGCGGATTTACCCTAACCTGCAGTTTACTGCCACCACCCCTCTGGGTGCCTACGCCCCCAATCCTATTCAGCCACGGATGAGCCAGGCCAGACACTCACCTTCGGGTGGGGGTCTCTGAGCAGCGGGGGTCTCGGCAGAGGCAGTGGTGGGGTTCGCACGGATAAGCTTGGAGGTGAGTGAAGAGACCCCCGTCACGGCCCAGCCGGCCCAGGTGGCAGCAGCGCCCCCCACGCCAGGGCTGGAGGCCGCGTGCACATCCTTCTCTGGAGGGGCAGAGAGAGGGGTCAGGCAGTCCAAGACACAGCTGCCCGCTGTGCTCCCCGCCATCACACTGCGCAGAGGTGTCAGCAAGATGGGGAGGAACGGGGACCCCCACTTCCAGGGACTGTGGGACAGGAAGTGGCCACTTACCTGCTTCAGTCAGCTGGGAGGGGTCTTCGGACACAGACTCCAATTTGGACAAGAAGCTTCGAATGGCCTTGAAGGCCTGTGGGGACAAAGGCGCTGAGCTGAGGGCTCCAGGGTCCCGTGAGGCCACCCGACCAGTGAGGCCCCAGGACCCCCGAAGCCCGGCCCAGGCCCCTCACCTGATCCCGCACAGATTTCTCGGGGTCCACGGTGAGGCCACAGAGCACGGGCAGGATCTTGTGGGCACAGTCATTCATGGAGTAGAGGTTGTGGGTGGCGGCGAAGCCCAGGACACCCGCCACCCGGGAGGGGGCGAATGGGTCCTTGGTGGCCCGGCTGAAGGCAGAGGTGAGGACCCTGTGCCTGGTCTGGAGGGACAGGGGAGAAGGCCCTGAGAGTAGGCTTGGGGGCTCCGAGCTGAACATCGGAAGTTAATCACTAACCTAACAAGTGGAAAGAATTGCCATAAAATTCTGGATCTTGGGGCAGAGGAGATGGTCGTGTTGGGGGGGAGGGGAGAGAGGGGTATGTGTTGGCCTGGCATGCAGTGGACCCAGGTTCAATTCCAAGCACCCCACATGAGAATGTCAGGAGTGATTCCTGAGTGCAGAGCCAGGAATTCCCCCTAAGCACCTCCAGGTGTGGCCCAAATCCCTCTCCCCACCCCATAAGAAAAAGAAAAGAAAAACGAACTCCAGGCTCAGTAGGGCATTTGCCTTGCACGAGGCCGATCTGGGTTCGATTCTCAGAATCCTAGATGGTCCCCCAAGCACTGCCAGGAGTAATTCTGTATGAGCCAGGAGTAACCCCTGAGCATTGCAGGTGCGACCGAAAAAAAAAGACCTCTGGGACTCTGGGTCGTGACTGCCACAGACAGCAAGAGACAGTGGCTGGGAGCGATAGCACAGTGGGTAGGGCGTTTGCCTTGCACGCAGCCGACCTGGGTTCAATTCCCAGCATCCCATATGGTCCCCTGAGCACCGCCAAGAGAAACTCCTGAGTGCAGAGCCAGGAGTAACCCCTGTGCATCGGAGAGTGTGACCCAAAAAGAAAAAAAAATTAATAAGTATATATAGAGGATATTTCTGGTAGAAGAAACAGCATGAAAACTCCACTTATTTTGGGAAAGACAATTTATTCTGTATGATTGAAGCAAGTTTGTATGTTTTGGAGTAATGAGAGGTAACAGCTGCTTTACTTTTACTGTGTTGGTTGGAGTACAATAGTGGGAAGTTCTGAATTCTGGGTGTTAGGCATTTGGACTTAATTTACTAGGGAAAGAAAAGTGATTAGGGTGATTAATCTGTCAGCAGTTTATAAGATGATTGAATCAAGGAAAGAGAGAGCGAGAGAGAGATAGATAAGAGGCAGGGCAAGTTTTTGGAAAGGGAAGGATGAATTTTGTTTTATGGATTTGTATTTTAGAGGAAATACCAGACTGTAAATTAAGGTTAGAAAGCTTACTTTATTCTGCATTGAAACGAACAGCTCTAGCAGTCCTGCAAAAACAAAACTTTCAAAGGATCTTGATATTCCTGCAGAAAGAATCTGTAAATATGTCTGGACTGTATACTACATGTCATGCATTATATTAAACACTCATTTAATTCTCATAAGAACCTTGAGAAATATGATTACTTGCCTAGAATAATGAGGTCTAGGGAGGAAGTCATTCAAAATCGCATTGTAGTGAATAGCCAGATTGGCAAAACTATTCAAACTAAGTATACCAGTTTGTTTAAACGTCAGGTGCAGAGAATTGAGTTAAGCCCTTTCAGATTCTGTAAAATTATGACTTGGCTTGGAACAGTTCTACTCTTCGAACTTTGTTTTTCATATTATGCCTGATCATGGATTCTACTCCCCCACCCCCATGGGATTTGGGGTTTGATATCTCCTTTATCCGTGTTAAAAGTACCTTGTTTTAAGTCTACCCATGTATATTTGCATCATACACAGTTTGTAAAAGTACTGTCCCTACAACTTGTTAATTCTGCTGCTTAAATTTCTTCTGTATTGCTTTTTACCTCTGTTAGTGTTCACTCACCATATTTCTTTTTCCTTAGAAATAGACTTCTAGATGTCTCACACTTCCTTATACCATCAGAGCTGTGATAAATACCTTCCAGGTGTCCCCTTAAAATTCATCTCCTCTCTTTTTTACCTAGCTTTCTCCTGTCAATGCTTTGAGGGTGGGGGTTATTTGGAATAGAAGAAATGCTGACTTCTTCATTCACAGTATAGGTAAGATTGCAGGAATTCTAATTCCGTAAAGGATTTAAATATATGTGGATTTCACTGATGCTTGTGAAAGCAGCCACATAGGCCGGAAGATTGAGGTGAATTATTTTATTTCGTAAATGCATTTCATTCATCCAGGGGTGACATAAGCTTTACAGCATTTTCTAGCATATTTGTTATGGCTTCTTCAGTGAGCATTGTCAGTGGAATGAAGTAATGCGTATCATAACATTGTAATTGTAAATGATTTATACATTAACTCAATTGTCGGTGTTTTCCTGGGAAGTAAATAGGATCTGTGCTTCCTCCTACTTCATAGTTGATCCTCCCACTCCTGCAATGAAATAACTTTACACTCTCGAAGAGTCACAAAATGTGTAAAAATCATTAAAGAGGAAAAAAGCATTCTATATGGTTGTTTTATTGGTTATTTTTGACTTCTAATTCATTCATTCTCTCAGCCTCCTTCTCTGACTCGTGTTACTATGACACCTTCGTTGCAGTGTGGGAAAGAGTTAGTTCTTCAGAACAGACAGTGCTCTGGCTAGAGACTGCATCTGCTACACCCAGCCTTCCTCATCAGCTCTAGTTTCGGTGGCCCAATGGCAATACAAATGTTTTTCTGTTATTCACATTCCTATTTTGCTTTTATGAAGTGATTTTTGTTTGTCTTCTTGTTTTGGTTTCGTGTCGGTGGAATGGTGGGGACACTCCTGGCATTGCTCTTGGAGCCAGTGTTTGGTGTTTGAAATTCTAACTGGGTCAGCAGGATGCATGCACGCTCCTTAATTAACCCTTGCACTCTCTCCAGTCCAAGGAGGTGATTTGCACTTCTTAACATCACTGACTCTATGTTTGTTTTCTTCCCTTTTGGGCCATCTATTTTTTAAAAATGACTTATTCCCAGCTGTTTATTAGTTCTTACGGTTGCTTATTGAATTAAGCTTCTCATTATTTAGAAACACTTTTTGTTTGTGCCCAGATGTACTTGAAGTGAACAAAATGTCTTTTCATTTTTAAGAATAAAATATATTCTTAGCATAAAAGAACAGAAGCCACATCGCCAAACTTTGGGGGAAAACTGTTAAAATCATATGTAACATTTTTGCTCAGATTTACCCATGTTACTTTGCTGTGCTCTGATTGCTTTTTCCCATTGATTCCATGATTTATAACCAATTTTTATACATGCATACTCTATTTTCTAGAGCAGGCCAGGACTGTGAAAATCCTTGTCTAGGATCAGGCCTTTCTCACCATTTTCTGCTGTAATCCCTTTTCTCCTAAGAAATAATAACGTGACCCTGGGTACATAAAATAAGTCTATAAAGGAAGCACCAACAATAAATCATGAATAAATTGTTTTTAGACAGAATATTTGGAGGGTAGGGGGCTACACCAAGCTGTACTCAAGCCTTGATCCTAGCTCTGTGTTTAGGGATCATTCCTGGTGGATTCGAAGACTCTGGTGTGCCAGGAATTGAACCCAGGTCTGCCTCATGCCGGGCCTGTGTCCAGCAGACTGTGCAATCATTTCAGCCTATAAAACAAAATTGTAAAGCTTTTGTTGACTTTCATGTTCATTTACACGACCCTATGTGGGTTGCAACACAGTTCCTAATCTGAAGGTTAATCTTAGTGCAGTGCTATCAAATGGGTAAGTAACAGGGGGCACATAAAAATATAAAGCTATTTAATAATCCCATTTTAAAATTCAAAACGAAGCAGATAAAATGAATGTTAGTCATATATTCTATTTAACACACTATGAAAGGTTCCACTCACACAAAATTAATTGTATCTTTAACATTCATGTAAGTTTGAACTTGTCTTTTAATACAACTTAGTTACTAAATTGTTGATAGTTAAAATTGTGTTTAATAAAAACGTGTTCTGGACTACTTTTTAAAATTTAAATTAATTATTTAACAGTCACGATTGCCATATTATATTGGTTATTGGTTTTTATCTACGTGTGATTTCTTCCATTTTAATGAGCCCTAAATAAAATTTGAAATTCAAGTCTTGTTTTACAATGCCCACATTTAAAATAATCAGTAGCCTGGATCCGGAGAGATAATATAGCAGGTACGGCACTTGCCGTGCATGCAGAGAACCATGCAGAGAACGTAAATTTGATCCCTGGCACCAGATATGGTCCCTGAGACCTGCTAGTCAGGACTCTAGAGCATAGATAGGAGTTAGCCTGGCACTCTCTGGGGGCCCAAAAACCAAAGTTACAATAATTAATAGCAATGAGCCAGATTCAGAATGGGCAAACGTGCCATTGTAAAATTATTGTTCTATGGTAGAATATTTGCTGTGCTCTTAGACTTTCTAAATAGTATTAATGTATGATTCCAATGTCTTGAATTATTTCCTTATGCTTTCATAAGTAGAATTTCAGCATCAAAGTATATAAACTTTTTACTACTCCATAGGTATTTATTTTCACATTATTTTCTGCAGAGTATCGATTGCATACACAGAGGCGATACTAATTTGTTACTTTTACTAACATCATTTTTCATCATTTGGCTATCACTGTGTTTATTTAATTGCTACAGAACACTGATTTATTATTTACTCTCTAGCGTGGCTTTTTTCCCCTCTCTTTTATTAGGAATGCTGTTTCATGCCCTTATCTCATTTATCTTTCAGTGTCTAAATGTTTGTTTTTACATTTCAAAGTTTTTGTAAATTAAAGTCGTTTACCCTATTATATTTACTATAGACATTTTTCCTGATTTTTTTTCTTTTTATCGCTTATCTCAGTCCTTGAAATAAAAGAAACACCTTAAATTTTCTATAGCCAAATTTTAGATTATATTCCCTTTGGATCTGAAAACGCTTCCTACTCGAATTTTTTATATTTGCTTCTCTTTTCTTATAGGTTTCCATTTAAAAAATAAAACAAAACTTAAGTCTCTCATGAGAGTGGGATTACCGCGGTTCTCTGTGTGTACAGAGAGCAGGTGCAGGGCTGGACCATGGTGCAGTGGGTAGGGCACTTTTCTTGCGTGCTCCTCACCACCGTCTGTCCCTGGCACCCCAAATGATCACCCACGCTTCCAGGAATATAAGCCCTGAGCACCACTGGGTGCCTATCCTCGACACATTCCCCCACACCCCCAGAAACAGAAGAAAAGAAAGGATACATCCTTAACCCACAGTCAAATCTAATACTTAGCCATTGGATTTGTAGGTGAGCCCCTAGGATTATTAACTCACATCTATCTCCATATCAACAGTATGTGTGATATTTCATTCATATCTGTGTTTATTGATTTAAGTTTTGTTTTGTTTGGGGACCATGCCCAGGGATGCTTAGCTCAGGTGTAGTTCATGGCAGTGCTTGAGAGACCATGTGTGATGCTGGGAGCTGACAGCTGGGTGTTTGCTGTGTGCTCTGCCTCTTGCTCGCTCCCTCACTTTCGCTCTTGCCACCATTTGTGTGTTTAGACAAGCACCGAAATCCATCACTGTGATTCTTTCAAAATAATGACACTTGCCTTGTTCTGTATGTTTTTCAAATAAAAGTCTCCCCCATCCCTGTGTATTCACGATTGATAATCAATAAGCATGGTTGCTGTACGTTGTTTTCCCTTTATTCTTAATCTTTGGAAATTATAGATTCCTAAAATTCACCCAAGATGGTATGCGGCAGTTGTACACACCTACGTGCACGCTTAATTCCTCATGTGATAAAATTTGTGCCTTAGTGAAGACCACTGAAGAGACAGCGTATCTCTTTGCATTACGGTGGACAGTGGAAAAAAATAAAAATAGTTCTGGGGCTTGAGCGATTATAGAGTGGGGAGGGTACTGGCCTTGCACATAGTCGACCCAGGTATAATACCATATGGTCCCTCTGAGCACTACCGGGAGTATGAGTATTTTTTTTATTTAATTTTGTATTACTAGTGGATCACCGTGAGGTACAATTACAGAGTTATAAACTTCTGTGTTTGCATTCCAGTCACACAATCATAGAGTACGCATCCCTCCACCAGTGCCCATTCTCCACCACCAATAATCCCAGTATCCCTCCCACCACCCCAGATCG
>JAOXYA010000045.1:47682374-47693414 GCA_028565675.1 Sorex palustris | reverse complement strand
CTCCTGGCTCTGCGCTCAGGAATTACCCCTGGCGGTGCTCAGGGGACCATATGGGATGCTGGGAATCAAACCTGGGTTAGCCGCGTGCAAGGCAAACGCCTACCCCTGTGCTATTGCTCCAGCCCCTGGACTGATTTTTGTTTGGTGGTCCTTGGCCTGTACCTCATGGTACTCAGGGGACCATGCAGTGCCGGGGATCAAGCCCAGTGTTTCCGATGCTTAGGAGATGCTCCAAATTCTCTCACTGGCTCAACTTCCAAATCCCACTCCCTCCCGCCTTTTAAAGATTTGTGGGTGGCTGCCCAACTTTTTGGTGGCACTACTGACAGCAGCATCCATGAACCACAGCTTCAGGAAATGAAGTGTGTGTGTGTGTGTGTGTGTGTGTGTGTGTGTGTGTGTGGTGGGCACTGCCCATCAAGTCTGGAGAGCTGATAACAGAGTGTCCATCAGACAAGCTGCGAGCCAAGTTTTTGGACGGGAGGAGGCAGAACCAACACTGCCAATGACCGTTTCTCGGCAAGTCCACGTGGCCCTGATTGATACTGTGTAAATGGGAACCCCGTGATGCTAAGATGCAAGAAATGCCTCTGAAGCAAACAACTAAAGTGCCAATTCCTACCACTTGATTTTCTGGGGGATGGGGAGTGTGGGACCACACCGCAGTGCTCAGGCGACCATATGCAGCCTCTGGCTACAAAGCAGGCTAGATGGGATGCAAGGCGAGCACTTTAATCCCGACACTATCTCTCTAGCCCCGGGACTCCTGAATTTGGAATAAAGAACTGCTGAGAAAATTGATTTGCAGGGCCCGAGTGGGAACACAGCTGGCAGGGAGTTTTCCTTGCAAGCTCCCTTCCCGAGTTCAATCCCCGGCAACCCAGACAATGCCAAGATTCAGGAGAGACCCGAGTGCAGGGCCAGGAGGAAGCTCTCAGCTGGTAACGGGCGCGCTGGACAGAGACAGGCGGTGCCGGCTTACCTTCCGGAGGCTCCGACATGGACGGAGTGAGACAGTACATGTGGTAGCCGCGGTCACAGTCGTCACAGAAGAGCAGCTGGTCCTGCAGAGAGGAGGGGTGGGGATGAGTGACCACGGGCTCCAGGCGGGCAGCGGGAACAGTGCTGCAGACTGTGGCTATGTCCAAGGGAACAGGGCAGGGAGCGGCAGCAGCCCAGGCGGCCAGGCAGGTACCTCCCGACGTGCCCTTATGGGACCTCCCCACCCGCTCGCCCGCTGCAGGAAGGCTCCCGCGGCCCACATGGCCTCAGGACACCCAGCGACACCTGGCCGCCTCAGGCCTCGCGCGGGCTGCTTTCTTGGCAACGCTCTTCCATCACACTGGCATGCGGGTCCCTCTGTGACACCGTCTCCTGACTACCTAACTTGGCTACCCAGTGACTCTGCCGTTACTTGCTTCCTTCTCTTCTCAGCGCATCACATCACCAAAATGTCACTGACATCCATGGTCCTTGCTGTTCCCACGGAGCGGTGAATGTGACAACGCCCTCCCTGGTCTCGCTCAGTGCCTCAGCACCTGGAGCGCACCTGGCACCCAGCACGTGCCTTGAGAACCTGCCAAACCAACCCGAGTTCCGGCTGGGACGCTGGGGGTGGGGGGGCTGCTCCCCAGACCAGGGAAGCCACGGAGGGGGACTGAGGAGGAGCGCGCAGGGGGGACACGCACGTCATTCTCAGAGGTGCCACAGATGTTGCAGCACTTGCACTCGATGCACTGCCAGCGGTAGGTCTTCACTGCCGCCATCATCACCGGCGTGAACTGCAGGCAAGACGGGTGCCCTGTGGGGGGAGGGGGGAGCGAGTGAAACAGGCGCCTGGTGGACCGTGACAGCCCCTGGACGTGGGGGAGAGCGCGTGGGAGCGGTGCTGGCCGCGGGCGTGGCGGTACCTGAGCGGCCACAGTCGGAGCAAGACACCAGCTCCTCGGGCTGCCCCGTCTTCTTGTTGATCTTGGAGTCGCCCAGGCAGAAGTCGCAGTAGTTGTTGGGCAGGGCCAAGCCATCGGGGCCCTTCTTGGCTGCGGGAAGAGCGAGAGCTCTGAAGCCACCCGCACCCCTTGGCAGCAGGCCGCTGCCCTGGCTGGTGCCACCCGCCTGTGGCCCCGCAGCTTACATTTCTGCTCCTCGGCCCTCTGGGAGACCGGGGTGGGCGGCTGCGAGTCCTCCTTGTCCTCGCCCTCCTCCTCAGCCAGGTGTGAGTGCGCGTAGTGGTAGCTGAGGCCCGGCCGGTTCTTGTAGCGCTTCCCACAAACTGAGCAGGGAGAAGACCACGACAACAGGGTGAGGGTCCCAGCGTGCCTCACCCATCCCTCCGGGCGGGGGCTTCCACTGACCTGCCCGGGCGCTCACAGGGCCACCTACCCCGGGTCAGGGGTCAGGAGCAGGCCCCGGGTATCACCCCCGCCCCGCTTCCCAGCTAACGCCCAGCCCACGACCAGCTGTCCCCATCCACACCGGCTGGCTAGGGGACCCAGCCCTGACCCGCCCCTGCTCGCTCTGGGAATGGTCCTGGAAGGAAAAGGAGTATCTGGAGTCTTGTGGGCAAGGAACTCCAAATTGACCCAGAGCCCAGCTCTGCTGAAATGGACAGAGGCGTAGGGAGCAGCCCACAGTGTGGCCGGGCTCTCCCGCGAAGCCCCAAGACCCCCACAGCCAAGCCCTGCCCAGCCCCGCCGACCAGCAAGGAGCAGATTCCCAAGAGGCATCTGGAAACCTTGAGAGTGACAGCACGGGCCACAGGTCAGGAGACAGAGGGGAGAGGACAGGTGAGGAGGTGGCGGGAGGCAGGGACCTGAGCCGACCACCGAGTGTGTGTCTTGGGGCAGGGGGAGCAGAGGGCTGTTGGTAACGGGCCCCCTGCCCTGCTCTGAGGCCACCCCATGCAGTGGGCCCAAGCAGCCCCGGAGCGAGCCTGGGGGCCAAGCGGCGCGAGGGGCATGTCCAGATGGTGATGGGGAGCGCACAGCGGACACCCCGCCCCTCCCCCGGCCATTCCAGAGACTGTGAAACCAGCGGCACAGATGAGGCGCAGACACACACAGGAGGGAAAAGGGACAGGAAAACCACAAGTCTGAAAAGTGGAGAGAGCTACCTCTCTGGGGCGCTTTCGAGGTATGCTTTTGTTTGAAACTATCTGAAAGACAGAAAGAAAAGTCATGAGAAGAAGGCCTCGACACACTCGAGACAGGAGCGGCGCGGCAGGAAAGCGGAGCAGACCAGAGAGAGGCCCAGCGGCCACGGTGCTCCCAGAGCGGAGGGACAGAGTGGGGCGAGTCAGAGAGGGAGAGTGAGGACAGACACCGGGGACCTGGGCCGGGCTCTGGGGCCGTGGCTGGAGCTGGGCCGGCAGACCCGGAAGTCGACCGGCCTGCTGTGTGCGCCCCCCACCCCCGCCCCCCAGGACAGCGGGAATCTGGCCCCGAGCATGCAGGCCCCCATCCAGTAGCAGAGGCCAGGGCCTTGCAGGGTCTCAGAGGGCACAAGCTGCCAGGCAGGACAGGAGCCCAGGCTCAGTTTCCCCTCTAAGCGCGGACACCCCCACCCTCTCATCTCCCGAGCACACCCCACCCCGCGGCAGGCACTCACTGTCGCAGGCATAGGGCTTGTCCCGGTCCTCCAGGATGGAAGCGTCCAGCTTCTTGCGGGCACTGCCCACACCTTTACCCTGTCAAGAGTCACAAGATGCCCTGACTAGGCTGTCAGGCCCCAGGAGGCCTACCTACCTCCCACCCCGAAAAAGGTGGCAGATCTCCGAAGAAAGGAACAGAGGTCACAAAAAAGCCACGGAGCAGCAGGCTGCAGGGCCCCCTCGCTCCCACCCTTCCTCCCGCGCCGGGCCCCTCACCTTGGATTTGCCCTTGCCCCGGCGCTTCGGAGTGTCTTCTTCATAGTCCTCATCATCAAGGTCGTCGAGGAAATCATCCGGTTCTAGGATGCGCTGAGAGACCAGGACAGGTTTTATGGGTTTTTTTCTGGGCCACACTGGCGATGCTCAGGGGTTACTCTTAGCTCTGGGCTCAGGGATCACCCCTAGAGGTGCTGAGAGCATCGTATGGGCTGCCGAGGATTGAACCCGGGCCAGCCACAGGTAAACGGTCTCCCCACTGTGCCATCACTCTGGCCCCTCTGTTTGGTTTGGGGCCACACCAGGTGATGCCCAGGGGTATTCCTGACTCTGGTCCCCTTCCAGTCTCACTTCTCAGTTCTAAGAGCCGTGGGGTCAGGGAAATGGCTGAGGGGGGCGGGGCATGGAGGCCCAGCTTCCGTCCTGGCCACGCCAGGTGCAACCCTCGAGCATAAGGTAAACATGAGCTCGCGGGAAGGTTGTATGTAGGCGTCCAGGGATTTGAGCCAAGACTGTGACGTCAGGACTTCCTCCTGTCTCTGTGGTGAGGGGTCACTCCTGGCGGGCCTTGGGGAACCCTGTGTTGCTGGGAACAGCACCCGGGCTGGCTGTGTGAGAGACAGGCGGCTCACCCACCGCACTGGCTCTTTGGCAGCTGGGAAGGATTTTAAAACTGCTCCCTTTGGCGCTGCCAAGTGTGAAATGCAGACTTCAGCAGTGTGGACTGCAGAGGGAGCACTGAGCACAGTGCCTGGCAGGTTTGTAGCTCTCCTGCCTTCCTATCTTTTGGCCCTCCTGGTGGTGCTCAGAGGCCGTAATGTTGGGGCTACTGTGTGCCGAGCACGGGCCCTTCCAGTACTACCCCAACCTTTAGCTCTTGTTTGCTTTTTTGGGGGCCATACCTGCTAGTACTCAGAGGTTTCTCCTGGCTCAGTACCCTGAGGCCACTCCCAGTGGTACTAAGGGGATGAGTCTGAGATTCCTTCCTAGTCAGCTGAGCACTGTCCCTCGCCTGCAGACATATCTCCCCTGTCATCTGCATGACCTAACGTACCAAAACCCTCTGTGAAAGTGAGTAAGCGTCCCTGTACGCAGAGGTAAGGAGCAGGACAGACTGGACAGATGGCCAAATGGCTACGGCCCCGACAGTCACGACACAGGACTGTCGTGAGGTGCAGGGGTCCGCGCCTGGCCCCCCGCTGCTGAAGCCATTCCGTTCATGGGGTGGCCTCTGAGGCAGAGGCGTTGGCTGGTGCCACCAGTGTTAGTCACGTACCTTCCGCGCTCGACTGTTGGTCACAGGGAACTCGCCCAGGCTGTCGTCGTCCACTCGGGGATCCGGGGCACCTCGCTTCTCCAAGGGGTCCGTGCGCAGCAGCGCCTCTAAACTACTGCCATCCTGAGAGATGAGCCCCTCCTTCTTCAGAGTCTGGTCTGTGTCTGCAGGCAGAGTCGGAGCAGGCAGGCTCAGTGCGAGGTGCCCACTTGGGGCTCGAGGGCTGGGCCAGCCCCAGGCCAGTCGTTGCCCTCAAGTTTCACTGACTCAGTCCCTGAGCCTCTCTATTTCCCTGACTCCCCATCTACACTGGGTTCTTCTGTTTCTGGCACCACCTCTGGGAGTGCTCAGGAACCATATGGGACGCTGGCGACGGAACCCAGGCTGACCGTGTGCAAGGCGAGTGCCCTCCCCACGGTGTTCTCACCCCAGCCCCTAAACGGGGTTCTTTAGCAGGATGCACATCTTACTCTTTTCCTGCTTCAGCATGGCCTGGGGCATGGCGCGATCGCAGCAGGCTCTCTAGCTACGAGGGGCGCGTGCGTCACCTGGTTTAATAGATGGGAAGGAAAGTCTTGGGTCCTCAGGAGGGTGGGCTCGCCGCTTTTTCCGCCACCGCCGGGCCGGATAGGAGTACAGCTGCCCCGAAGCTAATCCTATGGCAAGGGGAGAGAAGCAGATCAAGACCTAAACCAGTTATGAGAAATACTATCAAGCAGTTACCAACAGGGCCCCTGAGTTCCAAAGCACACCAGGAGTCAGGACAGCGAGGAGTGGGAAGGCGAAGTTTATTTAAAAACAAAACAAAACAAAAAAAAACCACCCAAACATAGAGTCGTCCCCCAGAACACCTTAAAACAATCCTTCCTCCCCTTTTTGAGACAAATGTAAGTTTAAGAGATTGAATAACACATAGTTCTAGAAGCCGCTGCAGGGCAGAAAACGAACAAGCCGGTGGGATCCTGTGTGCTCGGGACACGGGTGGGAAGCAGGGAGCCCAATCCCCGGCACGTCCACTAAATGACGGCGGCTGCTTCCTCCCGCCGGGCCGGGAGCCTCACCTGGACCACGATGCCGCTTCTCCATCCAGATGTAACAGTTGCTCTGGGCGACTCCCGTCTGTGAGTCCAGGAACGGCAGGCGCACGCTGCGCTCGGCACAGAGGCGGGCATTGTAGTTGTGGCACTGCTCCATGGCATCCTTGTAGTACTGCTCCCCCAGGCTGCAGGGAGAAACAGGCGTGTGTGTGCCGGCAGGGTGGAGGGGGGCTGGCACCGAGCTCACCCTCGCCCTCGCCATCTGCTTCTCTCCCAGGCCCGAGGGACTGCGAGTCTGGCTCTTTAGTTCGACCTGCCTGCAGTTCAGCCTCGTGAGACCTCCAGCGTCTCCGTCAGCTATTATGAGGAAAGGCACTTTACAAATAAATTACCACCAGGAACACATGATTTCATCATGTGTCTACTCAGACTTCAGTCTGAGCCACAGGCGGGCAGAAACCCACGTTCGCAGGGTCTCTCGCGCGGCCAGTTTCCCTGTGCTAGTCCAGACGCTGCTTCTCCCAACCCTCCTGACTCAGCAGCAGAGGGCTGCCGCCCACTCCTTCTAAAAAATCAAACTGGGGGGCTGGAGAGATAGCACAGCGGATAGGGCGTTTGCCTTGCATGCGGCCGACCCGGGTTCGATTCCCAGCATCCCATAGGTCCCCTGAGCACCGCCAGGGGTAATTCCTGAGCTCAGAGCCAGGAGTAACCCCTGTGCATCGCCGAGTGTGACCCAAAAAAGCAAAAAAAAAAAAAAATCAAATTGGGAAAATAATTTATCAAGATCTTGTACATTACTACATTATGTCACAGGGGCAGGGAGATAACCCCAGGACCAGAGCATGTGCTTTGCACGCACCAGCCCCAAGCTTCGGCCCTCAACACTGCATGGTCCCCAGAGCAACCTCCAAGCACCCTGACATGAAGTTCGAGCACCACCAGGTTTGGCCTCAAGTTTTAAAATATAAAAAAGTGGGGCCAGAACGATAGCGCCGCAGGTGGGGCACCTGGCTTGTATGCTGCCGACCTGGGTTTGATCCCAGAGAGTCACCAAACACCAGGAGTCATACCTGAGTGCAGAGGTAAGCCCTGAGCACCACCGGGTGTGGCCCCCAGACAAAACATATAGAATATATACATGATATATATAAGACAATATAAACTACAATATGTATATAAACAACATATTAATACTGTGGTAGAGCTGTACCATAAAATTGTGTCACTAAAAAGCAAAAAGAAAGATTATGGGGCCAGAGAGATAACAAAGACAGAGTAGGGGGAAGGCACTTCCCTCGAATGTGGCTGACCCTGGCTCAATCCCCAGCACCACCTCATGGTCCCCTCAGCACTGGCAGGACCCCTGAGCACTGAGCTGGGAGCAAGCCCTGCATCCTGGGCGTGGCCCAACTCCTTCCCCCACCCCAAATAGAAAGGGGAGAAAGTGCTTCATATACTGATATTAAATAATCTCCAAGAGAGTGGCAAATAGCCGAGAAGTGCAATGGGAGCTGCCGTGCATGTGGCAAGGAAGAGAAACTGCAGGTTTTCAGAAAAAAAAAAAAAGACTACAGGACTTTGTTGTATGTATCATTTAATACGTTTTTATCCTTTTTTGGGCCACACCCAGCGACGCTCAGGAGTTACTCCTGTTTCTGCACTCATGAATTACTTCTGGCAGTGCTAGGGGATGCCCGGAATCAAACCCGGGTTGGCCATGTGCAAGGCAAACTCCCAACCCACTCAGGCCCCACATTTTATGTTTTTTTCCCCCTGCGGGGGGTGGGGGGTTTGGGCCACACCTGGTTGTGCCTAGGGCTTACTCCTGCAAGGTAAGAGCCTTCCCTGCTGTACTCTCCCTCTGTATGTTCTAAATGCTTTCTACTGTCTTTGTTTTTCGGTTGTATCTGGCAGTGCTCAGGGATCAGCCCTGGCGATGCTCAGGGGACCATGCAGTGCCAAATCCCGGAAGCTGCAGCAAGGCATACTCCCCGACAACTCGTTCCCCGCCCCTTTATCTTTTGGATCCTGAATCAGGTATTTATCTGGCTGATTCTAATTTTACAGTGAACAGAAATCAAATGTACTCCCGTGCCTGTGCTTGCAGCCTTTTTACCAGCACTAATCTATAGACACCGGCTTTCTCAATGGCCCTCGGAGGTTGCCTTTCTCACAACACTCACACAGGAAAGAACTGTCATGAAAACACCCACCTTGGAATCTGAATACGGTAAGCCGTTACTGACGTCAGGCAAAGGTAGAGTGATCCAGCTCTGAGAGTCTACAAAGCCAATCTTGTACCCCTCCATCAGGATTTAACAAATACTGGAGCATGAGCTAATTACACCATGACAATGTGTACTGGACCAATCTTGCTCCCCCCGACCCCCCCCCCAGTCCTCAGGCCACATCTGGTGGTACAGGGGGTTGCTCCTGGGGGCTGCTCTCAGCACTGCAGGGGGAACTAACTGCACAGTGCCAAAGATTGAACCCGGGCCTCCCCCGACATGCGAAGAATGCCCCCCGGCCCTCTGGGCTAGTTCCCAGGCCCCTATTTGGCCAGTCTTACAATAAACTCAGGGCAGACTGTGTTCCTTGGGTCCCCCAGCACCCACCGTGTCTGGGACACCTGGACCTGAGATTTGCGGAAAGGCTGGTCGGCCTGCAAGTCACAGAGCGAATAGAAACAGCCCCTCAGCCCCCAGCGATCCGGATTGCTCTGCTGGAGGGAGGCAGGACTGAAAACGTGCTGGCAGTCGTGAGGGAGATGCAGGCACAGCAGGGAATAAGGCCCCTAAACTGAGCGACACCAGCAAACCCTTCTCAGAGCTGTGAAAGGGGCTTTCACTGGGACCCGCAGCGGGCCACTTCCGCACAGTCACGCATCTCCCCAGCAACTGAGAAAGACAGAGCACACACAGGAGCGGTGCCGACGGCATGAGCTGTAAGGACAGTACTCCCAGGCAGGCGTGCACTCATGCTGGAGCGAAGGCACAGCGGGCACCCGAGCGCCTGCCTGGAGGCAGTCACATCGGCACTACACAGGAAAATGGGACCAGGCTGAGCGCAGCAGCGCCTTTGTCTCTGCAGAGGGAACTGATGCTGACACGGGAGTCAAACGGAAGGAAGGGCCCGGGGCTGAAGCTGCAGAGTCCCAGCAGGGAGGCCAGAGTGTGGGAAATGGAGGAGCAACGGTCTCTCAAAGCCCTTCACTTGAGCTGACATTTCAGAAGGGGAGGCACACAGGAACTGGGAAGAAATCATCAGTAGAGGGCCGGAGAGAAAGTCCAGCGGGTAGGGTGTTCGCACGCAGCCAACTTGGGTTCCCTTCCTGGCAGCCCATATGGTCCCCCAAGCACCGCCAGGATGATCCCTGAGCACAGTCGGGCGCGCCCTCCCCCATCAAGTTGTAGGGAAAACATCTAGAGAGAGGGGGGAGGAGAGCAGGGGAAAGAGGGAAAGAGAGGGGGGATGGGGAAGAAAGAAAAGAGGGAGAACAACCAAGAGGCCTTACAATACTCCAGGCTCCTCTGCAAAGGGTAGAATCTGTGTGATCGCCGCAACTCAAGGGAGCCCCCCGCAACTACTGCACCAAACGGGGCCACAGCCCCACCGGAGCTGGGAAACCAATCAGAACTCAGGGCTCCAATCCCAAGAACCGTCAAGCTCAGAATCGTGTTACCTGATTCAACAGGTTTCAAACCCAGCCAGCAGCCCAAGTTATTCAATTATTCCCCCCTCACTAAAAAGAAAGGCCCAGAAAGACTGCCAATCCCGATCCATCCTTTGGGAAGCACAAGAGACCCCAGAGAGAGGGACATTCGTCTTCCACAACAAGCAGCCGTGAGAGACAAAACACACCAGGCTGAACACGGGGCAGAAAATCAGCTGGCCCCGAGGGGATGGGGGGCACGCAGAAGCCCCCACCTTTGAAAGTCCAGCAAGGAAATGCTAGAATTTGAGCAGAATGCTGGTTTCTCATTCCCCCGGAGCAGGACTGGGGCTGTGGACCCCGGGGACCTTTTCCATCTCTCTAGGTCCGGGTCCCTGGCGGCCCGACCTCCCACCACGGAAAATCCCATTAACTTGGAACCTCAACATCCAGGACAGTGGCCATCACCCTGCCCAACCCCCTGTAAGAAGCTTGGATTCTCTTTCACTGAGGAGTGGGGGGGGGCACGGGGTTGGTGTGTGTGTGTGTGTGTGTGTGCAAGAAACTTGGGTAAAAAAAAAATCTCCCCTGCCCCTGGGGAATGGGGGGAACCGAGCGAGTCTGAGTCAGGAAGGAGGACGGATAAAGGGTAGACCAACAGCGTCATTTCGAAATCGAGGGAAATGTCAGCCTGGAGCGCGCTGGGAAAGAGAGTGGAGTGGGCAGACCCGAGAGCGAGCACAGCGCTGCTGGCAAGCGGGGAGGCTGAGAGCCAGTCAAAAAAAAAAAAAAAGGCAAAAAACCGCAAGAGGAGGAGGAGGCACTTAGCTTAATGGAAGTGGGAGGGCGGCCTCGCGCGAGGCTCCGGCGGGGGTGCAGCGTGGGGCCCTGCAAACCCGCTCCTGGGAAAAGGGGGCTCGGACCCACACAAAGGCGGAGGAGCCCGGGAGCCCCTTGCAACCGGCCCCCGACCACGACGCCCTTGTCACCCAGCCCCAGCCCCGCAGCGCCGCATCCTCCCCCCTGCACCCAGCCCCTTCTCCTGTTCCAGAACCGGTCCCCAGCCCACTTCAACTCTTGGGGGGCGGCGGGGGGTGGGGAGGGGGGCTGGGGCAAGGCAAGTCCCGCAGCTCCTGCGGCTCACGGCCCTGACTCCGGCAACTAACTTTGCGGGGAGCCCGACCCGCGCCCCCCCCCCCCCCCCCCC
>JAOXYA010000045.1:47667004-47679656 GCA_028565675.1 Sorex palustris | reverse complement strand
GGGGCGGGGCCTGGAGAGGGAGAGGGCAGGAGGGCGGGGCCGGGGTCGGGGCGGGGCCTGGAGGGTGGGGGCGGGGCCTGATCTGGGACGGGAGGGCAGAGGTGGGGCCTGAGCCGGGATGGAGGGCAGGGGCGGGTCCTGAGTCAGGATGGGAGTGCAGGGCGGGGGCAGAGCCTGAGCAGAAATGGGCTGGGATGGGGCAGGCAGGGCAGGACCCGGTGGGCGGCACTCACGGAACATGGTCTCCAGCCGCACCAAGCAGCACACAAAGTTGTCGAAGTCTACGGCCAGGTCAGGCTCCGAGTAGCGGGTGATGATGAGCTCATACAGCTTCTTGTTGAGCTTGAAGCCTGTTCCAGGGCGATGGGTGAGGGCAGGGCGGTGCGGCCCAGCCCCGGGGATGGGGGCGGGGTTGGGGGGAACAGGTAGTGAGCTGGTCAGGGCACGGCCCAAAGTGCGAAGAGCCGGGTAGAGTCAGGTGGGCAAGTGCCCTACGGAGGGGAGCAAGGGGCCCACTCAGGGATCAGGGGCTGCACTGGGGGTGCCCAATGAGCACCCCACCGTGCTCCCAGGGGGCCAGGGTCTGCCCAGGCTGTGTCGCCCCCGCCCCCCTCCCTCTCTGACGCCCACCTGCAGCCTCGATGGCCATGCGCATCTCGTAGGCGCTCATGCTGCCCGACTTGTCCAGGTCAAACTGCCGGAAGATGGCCTGGGGCGGGGAGAGCAGAGGGTGAGGGCTCGCACGGATGGGGAGGGGTGGAGAGGGCATGGCCAGTGGGGGGCCCTACCAGGTAATTCCGGATGCGGTTCCACAGGATGTTGAACTCCACCAGGCCCAGCTTCCCGTTGCCATCACGCTGTGCCACCGTGAAGGAAAATGCGCCCCTTAAAATCCATTGAGGGGAGGATAAAGGATGGGGAACAGCAACTGGCCACAAACAGACCAGAACTAGGGCCCAGAGCCAGGCGGGGCCAGGCCTGGCTCCTCCTCTCACTCAACACAAAGCAGGACCGTGCCTCAGTTTCCCAATCACAGGGAAGAAGCCCTGGAAGGCAGAGGCAGTAAGGGCCCACCCCAGCCACAGCTTTGCTGCAGGGGTGCAGGGCGGAAGGATACGTCCATGAGGTTCACCATGCTGCGGCAGGACTCCAGGCTGAAGCCCTTGGTGCGCAGATCTTTGTCTGCAAACAAAACAGAAAAGCCCTTTTCAGCTCCTGGGGCTATGGGGCGGAGGGGGCCCTGCCCTGCACTAAGGGTACAGGGGTGTCCGAACCTGCTCCCCAGGGTCAGGGATCCGCGTTTTCAGCATCAGAAAAAAGGGTTCCTGAGACTCAGTCATGACAGTCCAGGGCAGCCCGGAGAGACATGAACTCAGGCCTCAAAGCAGGGGATGTGGGGCAGAGGCAGAGGCAAGAAACCTCACATGCAAGAAGAGTGTAGGGTCTGGGCACACAGGGAAGTCTGGGGCACTGAAGCCAGACAGAGAGGAAGGGGAGCTGGTACCAACACTGGCACCTGGCAGGCCTGGCCTGTCTCTGTCAGCAGAGACAATCGGTGCCCTAAAAGTCTGGGAGAAAAGTGGGGGTGAGGGACTGGAGCGATAGCACAGTGGGTAAGGCATTTGCCTTGCATGCAGCTGACCCGGGTTCGATTCCCAGCATCCCATATGGTCCCCCGAGCACTGCCAGGAGTAACCCCTGTGCATCGCTGGGTGTGACCCAAAAAAGAAAAAAATAAAAAAGAACAGCAAGGGGCCCTCAACTACGCAAACCAGGGCAGGATCTCCACGTGGGAGCAGGCCACAGGAGGGGGGGTGGGGGTGCCCACAGCCGGGACTCACGTTTGCTGATAATCCTGTTGAGGATGGTCCGAAGCTCCTTCACACTGATCTCCAGGTCCTGGGGGAGACAGGATGGAGTTGGCGTTGGGCCCCAGGGTCCCACCCCCACCCCCTGCCCTGCACGCCCCACCTACCTCCCCAGCCAGCTGTCGGAAGAGAGTCTTGAAGTTGTCGTCAATCTCCTCTTCCGAGAGGACACGCTGTGAGGACAGGGAGCCAGTCAGGGCGGCCGGGGCCGCGTACCCCCTACTGTGAAATGGGGTCTGACCCTCCCCCACCCCGCAGGGCTCTGGGGCCTCCCAACGCCATGCAGACCCCATGATCTCCTAGACCTGAGTTTCTTCTTAGCCATGGGGGCCCGGCCAGCGGCCAGCACAGACCCCCACAAAGAGCACGAGCTCAGGGCCCCCAGCACTGTCACCCCAGGTGCCCCGGGTGCTGAGTGAGGAGAGGGGTCCCCGCAGACAGGCACCCCGCCCCCGGCACGCACCTCATCGGGGAGATTGGCCTGGATCTGGTCGTCCAGCTCCCTGCGGGGCAGATGAAGGGACAGTGAGTGGGGCGGGGGGAGCCGTGGGGGGGGAGGGGGCGGGCTGGGGGGCCCCACTCACTGGGTGCCGGCACTCTTCTCCGAGAAGAAGCGGAGCACGAAGTCGCCCTCCTTGTTGGGCTCGAAGGTGGACGGCACCACCACATACTCGCCGGGCGGGAGGCGGAAGCGCGTGCTCACCTCCCGCAGGTTGATGAACTGCTCCGAACGCGCCCGGGATGAGTTGGCCAGGAAGAAATCACGCTTCAAGTGCACGGGCCGGCCCACCAGCTGCCGAGGACAGGCCGCTGCAGCGGGGTGCCCACCGGCCCCCCAGCACCCCCACATCCCCGCCCAAGGGCGCTGGCTAGAGGCTCAGTCACTTCCCGGCTGCGTGACCCTTACGAGTTATTGTGCTTCTGGGTCAAATGGGGGCTGTGGGCAGGACGCCCACCTGCTGGCGTGGACCCTCGGGTCAGCCCCTGCAAGCGCTTTGCACAGCTCGGGCGCAGGCCCATTTTACAAACGCTGACACTGAGGCCTGGAGCTGAACAACTTGCTCAAGGGGCAGCACTGCTGGGACAGCAGCACCCCAGAGGGTGATGGCACCCCAGAAGGGGGTCGAGTTGCCAGGATGGCACCCCAGAGGGGGGGCAGCGTCATTGCACGATACCCCAGAAGTGGATAGAGCTGCCAGAATGGCACCCCAGAAAGGGGCAGCCTGGGCGGAGGCCAGTGTGAGTGTGTGGGCAGGGCTGGGGTCAGGGTTCAAACCCGCTCCTGCACAGCAGGCTCTGATCCCAGCGGGCCTCCATAGTGGCGTGGGGTTCCCGGGAAGAGGTTGGGCCAGGAGACTCCAGGGCGTGGCTCTGCCAGCTCGGGGCAGTATCCAGGTGAGTCACGGGCACACCTACCTCCGGAGGGACCTGCAGAGAGGGGAGGAGGGTTAGAGACGTGGCTGGGGGTGGGGTGGGGTGCAGGAGCATGAGGGCAGGGCCCCAGGTACAAGCAGAATTCGTGAATGGGAGGCCAGGAGGTCAGTTCCAGGGTTCTCTTCCTCCCTCGGCACTGAAACAGAGCCCCAGAACAGCCCTGGGAGGGCAATATTCGTACCCCACAACCGAGGGCGCCAGTCTGCACCAGGCCCTCTGCTCCACTTTCCCCAGGAGGGAATCACCACCCCCAGGCAGTCCTCCATCTACTTCTTCCTGAAACTCTCCGCCCCCAGGTGTCAGCTCCCTCAGCCCTTGGGCAGCTTCTCTTGACAAATGTCAGCATCTCCCCTCTCCTACCCAAATCTTCACCGACTCCCGCTTACCCAGGATGCATTGCAGGGTCCTGCCTGCCCCCAGCCTGGCAGAGAACCTGAGCAGGTGCCAGGCCAAGGCACCCTCGGGCGCCCCCTGGTGGAGCTCCCGGGCTCTTGCTCACCTCATAGACGGCAAAACCGATGGTCTCCATGTCGCGGCCGTAGCGGCGCTCACGCCGTTTGTGCTTCTGCATGAGAGCCAGGACGAAGCTGCAGCCGTCCTCACGCCCCCCGCAGTCATCGTCGGGGTCATCCACCTCCTCCAGCCGGATCTTAAACTGAGGGTTCACCCAGAAGGTGGCTGCAGGAGTGAGGGGCAGGCTGAGATCAGAGGAGGGGCAGGGCAGCGAGGCCCCCGTATCTCTGTCCGTCCATCCATCCACCCATTCATTCACTCTGCAAATATGACTCAGTACCATCCAGGCGCCAAGGGACACAGTTGGGGAGGGACACGCCCGTCCCCAGCTCTCGTGGGTTCACATTCCAGATGCCTGAGCAAGTCAGGTGAATTAACAGACCATTACCCGGAAGAAGTGGGCCAGGCTGGCGCTGGCCAGGTTAGGCTGTTTCTGAGGTGTCCTTGCCACTGAGAATGAAGGGGAGCCTGGGGAGCCCCACGCCCCGGACATGAGGCAGAGCCAGCGTCAGGAGTGTGAAGAGGAAAAGTCTTGGGCAGGGATTAGGCTGGGAGAGTGGCCCTGGCGACAGCTGCCGCAGCCCGGTGACTTGCATTTCTGGCGGTACGGTGATTCATCCTCTTGCTAACCCAAGTGCTGAGTAAAATATGCAGAGTTCCCGCTGAAGACACTAATCAGGGCTGAGAGGCGGCTCAGCAGAGCACTGGGTCAGGAGTGGGCCCTGTCTGCTACCCCTTGTAACCCCAAAACCATAAAAAAGTCAAGCGCTAAGTCCAGCATCCCGGGGCTGGAGTGATAGCACAGCGGGTAGGGCATTTGCCTTGCACACGGCCAACCCGGGTTCCATCCCCAGCATCCTATATGGTCCCCTGAGCACCGCCAGGAATAATTCCTGAGTGCATGAGTCAGGAGTCACCCCTGAGCATCGCCGGGTGTGACTCAGAAAAATAATAATAATAATAATAAGTCCAGCATCCCCCCATTCCTGCATACGAGACACTCATCCATTGCAGAAAGCAGAAGGGACTGGCGAGGACAAGGAGGGTCAGGGAGTCTGCAAACAGCTGAACGGTGGCCACTTGGGGAAAGCCTGGCAGTTCCCCGAATGGCAACCATAGGTTTGGTTGCCCTCTGACCCTGCAGTTCCACTGCCTAGCGTCCACCCAAGAGGAGTGAAAGCCGCCATGACCCCCAGGAACTGCGGACACAGCTCCCAGAGCATCACTACTGTGACAGCCAGACAGCAGAGGCTCACAGGCTCATGGATAGTGCTCAAGGCGGCACCTGGCAGTAAGGGGGGCCCGGGACAGGCAGTGGGGGGCACCGGCCCCTCGTGCGTGAGGCCAGTGAGGACACGGGTTCGCTCCCCGGCTGAGGCCCAGTGCTAAAGCCCATGACAGAGAAAAAGGGAAGTGAGAACTAGCTAGACAGGATGTGCCAAGGGCCCAAGGCAGGGCCCGGGAAACCTTTTTCACTAGCTAACCCCTGTTCACGCGAGAATTAACAACGCGGACAGCCGCTGCCAGAAACACCTCAGGTTCATTACACGGTTGACTCTGAATCATACTGTCTTGGTTTGGGGCTACACATGTGGGGGGGGCTTAGGGGTCACTCCTAGCTTGGAGCTCTGGGGACCCTCAGATACTGGGGGCTGAACCCAGGCCTCCAGCAGGTGAAGAATGTGCTAAGGCCCTTAGAGTTCCCCCAGATTCTGAATGAATTTTTTGACACTGTGTGTTCAGAACCTTTCACTGTTGCCAAGGGGTTTTCAGAAATATGCCCCTTATACAGGGCGACACATGACCTGTGGGTGAAGAAGCTGAGAATCAATGAACTTAGGGAAACTTTTTTGGAAGGGGCGCTACCCACTCTACTATCTCTCTGGCCCTGAAGCTAGAAAAACTTCTGCAAGTGAAAGCTGTCAGTCACCAAGAGCACAGTCTGGGTGGCCCTGTGACACTTGTCATCCAGGCCACCTGTAAAGTCAAGGAACTCATAAAAGGAGGCTCATTTTCAAGAGTCTGGGTAATGCAAGTGAGTGGCTGACTCGCTCTGCAGAAATTCACTTCCTCTGAGAACTCAGAGCTCAGCACACACCTTAGGAGCCAAACAAGTGCAGCTCTCAGAACGCAAGGCCTGAAACAGCCATATGGATAAAAAAAAAAAAAAAAAACACAGCAGGACTGCAGACATGGAACTGACAGACACACAGGCACCGACCAGAAAGTTCTAGGCTTGTCCTGCGCAAATCCACAGATGAGAAGCTTGAAAATCTGAGCAAGAAACAACAGAACTGAGGGGCTGGAGTGACAGTACAGTGGTGAGCGCATTTGCCTGGCATGCAGCAACCCGTGTTCGATCCCTTGAGCACTGCCAGACGTGATCCCTGAGCACAAAGCCAGGAGTAAGCCCTGAGCACTGCCGGAAGTGGTCCAAAAACCAAACAAAGCAAAAAGTCAGACTGAATGAGGCTGGGTAGAGTGCGGCTTCACATGTGGGAGCCCAGATACTGCAGGATCCACCAATACCACTTATGGGAGTAACCCTAAGCACTACCCAGTATGCCCCACCCCTAAAATAATTGGAAAAAGCAACATTAAAACTTCTAGAAACAGGAACTGGAGTGATAGCACAGCGGGTAGGGCATTTGCCCTGCACACGGCCGACCCGGGGTTCGATTCCCAGCATCCCATATGGTCCCCTGAGCACTGCCAGGAATGATTCCTGAGTGCAAAGCCAGGAGTAACCCCTGAGCATTACCAGGTGTGACCCGAAAAGAAAAAAAAAAGAACCTCTAGAAACACCTGTGGGGGGGGGGGAAGGGGCAGGGGCTGGTGAGTTACATCCACCCTGTGCTCAGGAGCGTCCCCTGGTGGTGCTCAGGGGACTGCACGTGGTGCTGGGGATCAAACTGGGGTCAGCTGCACACAGAGGAAACGCCCTCCTCCCTCTACTAGGTCTTCAGTCCTACAGAAATGCTTCTTACACTGAAATGAAATTACTTGTTGGAAGGCAAACCCGCAGGGCTGACACTGCAAAAAGGAGAAAAAGAGGGAATTGAGAAAGCTCGGCAGCAACTACCCTGAGGGCCAGGCAGGGAGATTAGGGGATGGAAAGTTGGAGCGCTTTAGCGATAACAGGGGCTGAGTGACAGGGTCCAGCCCGAAAGGCCAAAAGGAGAAAACAAGGGAGTTAGGGAAAAGGTGATATTCTGAATGATATTCTTAAGGCTCAGAACCACAGAAGACCCCCGTCATCACATGCAGAAAACAACAGAATCCCCAGCAGAAAAAAAGGAAACCTGTAGTTTAATGCATCCATCAATCGGCGGAGGACTGCAGAGGGTCTGAGAAAAACTACTGAAGAATGAAGACACTATTAAAAAGGTGTTTCAGGGCACAGTGATAGCATGGCAGACCCGGGTTCAGTCCACAGCACCCCATAAGGTCACCCGAGCACCATCAGGAGCAATTCCTGAACACAGAGCCAGGCGTAACCCCTGAGTATCACCGGGTGTGACCCAAAGAGCCTAAAAAATAAACAATGTGTTTTGTGGAGTTCATGCCCACTTCAATCAGCTTAATCAGTGGCTGAATCAATAGTGGTTAAAAAAAAAAATTCACCTTCACCTTCACATACCAAGAATGTGAATCGGCAAAGACCCTCACTGAAAAAAATACCAGGAGATACATTTTCAGAAGATGGAAAACGATTTCGGAGGAAACGCATGAGAATGGTGTTACTGGGGTGCCAAATAAATACAGGAAAATACTGATGAGATCTTCATGGCAGGAAGCAAGCTGATGGAAAATACTAGCCAAAGTCAATGTATGGAACAAAGAGGAAGGTTGTCTAAGTGAGATTTATAAAGATCTGAGCAAGTGCCCTGGTACAGTGTAGAGGGAATTTGCCTTGCATGTGGCCGACCCAGGTTCGATCCCTAGCACCCTATAAGGTACTCTGAGCATCACCAGGAGTAATAGTACCTGAGTTCAGAACCAGGAGTAACCCCTGAGTCACCGGGTATGACTCTAAAAAGCCAAAAAAAATTATTTTGGGGAGCTGGAGCGACAGCACAGCGAGTAGGGTGTTTGCCTTGCACGCGGCCAACCTGGGTTCAATTCCCAGCATCCCATATGGTTCCCTGAGCACCACCAGGAGTGATTCCTGAGTGCAAAGCCAGGAGTAACCCCTGAGCATAGGCGGGTGTGATCCAAAAAGGAAAAATAAACAAATAAATAAAAATAATACCTCTTTGCCATCTGTATGTCTTCTTTGAGCAAATTTCTGTTCATCTATTCCCCCATTTTTTTTTCTTTTGGTAAAGTGCTTTACATATCTTGGCTTTTAACCCTTTATCAGATGAGGAGTGGGCAAATATTTTAAGATCTTTGGGATAGTGAGATTGGTTTGGATGGTGTTTAGTGAATTGTGTAAATTTTAGTGAACTTTGTGAGAAAAAAAAATCTGTCTTTACTCTGCTTACATTCTCCTCAGGAGTGTATAAAAGATCCTGTTTCTCTAAATCATCACTAATTTTCGGTATTGTCATTACTTTCATTTAGCTGTTATAATAGATTTATAATGATAGCCCACTGTGGTTTTAATTTGTGTTTCCCAAGTGGCTGGTTATGTTAAATATCTTTCCCGGCTATGTTAAATATCTTTCCATGTGCTTAATTGTGCCAGGAAAGCTTTTCTTCCATGAATGTATGTTCAGATTTTTTGCTCAGTGTCTACTTGGGCACTTTTATACTAGTGAGCTTTGAGATTTCTTCAGATATTGTGGTTATACATCCATCCTCTTCAGATATATGATCTTCATTAGTTTCCTTCTAGTCTGTGCCTTGTCCAAAGTCCAATCAATTTTTTTAATCTAATGGATTTTACTGTCATCTTAAAATTCGTGGTCACATCCAGTAGATATGGTTCATGTCTTCTCAAAGTTTTATATTTTACATTTAGATCTATTTTGTTTTAATTTTGTTTCAAGATGTGAAGTATAGTTTGTGGTTTTTTTAATCATGTGGGTTGTTTTGTTTATTTTTGCCTTTAGATCTCCAACTGTTTCAACATTTGTTGCAAAGATAAATTTTATTGGAATAGATTGAAATGTGGGCTTTTCTTATCTCTTTTTTTGTTGTTGTTGTTACCCTATAAGACTTCTCAGACTTCTTAAATCTCTCTTTAATTCTTTGAAAATTATCTCTAGTTTACCTCCCCTATTTTCTAATGTTTTATGATTATTTGGATATCAGTAATTATCTACATAACTTTGATTTATAGTTTATTATTTCTATATAATAGAATAGGCTCCCTTTCTATATAATAGAAACTATAGTTTCTAATCCTGTTTTGTTTTGCTTTGTTTTGCAGGGGGGCTTGTCCCAAGTAAGGGGTCCAGGGACCACTCTGATGACACATGGCCAAATTGGGTAGATGTTTTATTTTTACTATTTTTAGTTATGGGGTGACCCAGACATGCTCAGGGGTTACTCCTGGCTCTGCGCTCCTGGCAGTGCAGAGGGGGGACCATATGGGATGCTGGGAATAGAACCCAGGTCCACCACGTGCAAGGCAAATGCCCTTTC
This sequence comes from Sorex palustris, assembly GCA_028565675.1. NCBI lineage: Eukaryota > Metazoa > Chordata > Mammalia > Eulipotyphla > Soricidae > Sorex > Sorex palustris. The sequence continues at coordinate 47,670,249 of JAOXYA010000045.1, read as the reverse complement.
CACTATGCTATCTTTCCAGCCCCAGATCTTTCGGTTTGATCATTTGTCCCCAGCTACCTCCGTACCTCCGTTCCCATTAAGCCTTTCTTCTTCTGCCCTCCTGGTGGCATCTGGGGCTTGTGCTGGTGCCAGGATGCAGGGTCAGGGGGGTGCGTGGAATTTGGGGTGGGGAGCTGCTTGTTGCTGGGTTGGGGGTCCTTGCTGGCTTCAGTCTCCCCCACCTTAGATTTCTGGCTTTGCTGGGAATCGAACCCAGGTCGGCTGCGTGTAAGGGCGTTTGCAAACGCCCTACCTGCTGTGCTATTGCTCCAGCCCCATGGACAGGCACTTTTAATCAGTATTCACCTCTGAGAAGCTCGGGGCTTGATTTTCTCTGCCTGTTTCCGGACTCCAAGCCCCAGAGGCCCCCCAACTTCAGCTTCCTTGTCTGTTATGTGCTCCTGGTCATGCTCTCATTTATGACAATGACCCTCTGGCTTTTCATCGTGACTCGCTTTAATTTTCACCTTTGTATTTCACCCTGATGGCTCTGTGTTTGGAGAAGGGACCGGTTCCCAGAATAGGAACTTAAACCATCTTGACTGGAAGTCTACTCCGAGACTTTATGAAATGATCTCATCCACTTCGTTTCACTCCTGTCTTATTTATGTTTCTCCAACTGGAAGGAGCACTCCTTCAAAGTAGAGGCCTATTTAGTTTGATTCATTACTGGATCTTCTCTCGTCAATTCTGTTAGCACAGAACTGAAGGCCCCGTTGGCATTCAGTATTAACTTCCTTCTTCTTCTGTGACAGGGGCCGTTTGATTTCCTGCTTGAAGTACTTTATTTAGCGTTTCCAGACATACTCCTGGGAGGAAGGTTAGAATCATTTCTGGACCTTCTGTTTCCAGCCCCTTTCCCAACCCAATTAGTACTGGAATTACCTGATTTTCTAGCATCTCAGGAAAGTACATAAAATTATCCTTTCACTGTTCCTTAATTACATAATAGCTCACTGATTGAAAATATGTAGATTATTTTTAAATAGATGGCATTAAGTCAAAATGAGTCTTTAACTTTGAGATCAGTTTATTTGCTGCTGATGGCTTTTACCAGAGTCATATTAGACTCGGCTAAAATGTCCCTTGAAGCCCCACAAAGACACAAAATGCCACCGTGGTTTTTCTTTGTATCAGCTTTTAAGTTCTCGATTTTTTTGTGGTTATTTTTTTTCTCTCTCTTACTTTAGAAGAGCCCACTGTAATTGATTGACATAATTTCACATCTAATATCAGTGAGCAAAAAAAAAAAAAAATGGTGTCCTTCTCTCGGAAGCAGGTTAAAGCTCGCTTTTCCTTTTCGAAAGTGTCACTGCATAACGCTGTTACATTGTCCCTTTCACACACATCTCTTACTCGTCGGAAACAGGTGAGACAAGCCAACATGTCCTCCTCAGTAATCTGCTATTGTGGCAGAAGACAAAACCCACCACATTAAACAGTAAACCTCATTGTTGCTGCTCAATGTACTGCATCTGCATGAGAAGTCTCATCTTCTGTGTTCAGAAAGGGAGGCTATTCTTTGCTGAGGTGGGATAGGAGAGCTTTAAAATGCCTTTTACATTTCCAAACAGAAACCTCTTTAACTATTCCCTCTCCACAAATGACTTTTCTAAAAGCAGCAAATAAAATGATTAATAGAATAGGGCTCTTAAAAGCAGAAGAGTGCTTTGCCCGTGATACTTCAAGACTCAGAAAAGCCTTCACATTTAGGGCACTTAAGCGTGAAGGTGTTTACTCCCTACACACTGTCTGGAAGTTTTATTATTTTTTGTTATGGTACTTAATAAGGCTATTGGTAGCCTTTCACCCCCTCAAAAGATCTTTCTCCTTTCCTGTTTGAGGAGATTCAACAATGAGGTTATGATGTTTTGCATCACACCGTTTCCATAGTAACTGTCGGGACTGCCACAAATTGGCTCACACAGAATTAAAGCTGGCCAAAGCCTTCATCTAGTTCCGAGTTGGTAAATTGCTAGCGATAGAAGAGAAATGTTTGTCTCCTACTGGCACCATTTTTTATTTTGCTAAATGAGGAGTAAATAATTTTTATCCCTGGCTTTTATTATCATGTCATTTATTGTTTGGGGGGGGGGGAAATTGAACTCAGCATAGTTGTTAGAGACATGAAAATTATCCAAGTTCTAATGATGTTATTTTATCCTTCCCCCTGTTTTCTACATTATTGCTTTATGTCTAAAAGAACTTTTATATCTTTGCATTTATTTTTATATTAGAAAATGTGCGTTGAAATAATATGTCAGGATAAAGGTTGGAAATCAAAATTTTTGTTCCCTTTACTCTTCCAGTTTCCTTCAGAGATAACTAGTAATTTCTTTTTTTTTATGACTTTGGGGCGAATTCTTTGTGTCAATAAATTTCTTTCACCTACATAGACTTTTCAGTATATACAGTTCTATAATATGCTTTGAACAAAGCAATATATCTTGGACATCTTTCCATTTAATACACACAATCATTCAATGTATACGGTTCCAGAATTTTTTTCCCCACTAAACTATATATTACAAACTTACTTCTCTATCAGTACATAAAGTTGTGCTGAATTTTTTATATAGATATGTATCTTAATTTAATCGTTCCCTATAAGTAATCTTTCAGGATCTTTTCACTTTTTTAAAACAAAGTAATATTGCCTAAACTCTTGGACATATATTTTTATGAAGCCCTCCTAAAAGCGAAATTACTTAAATTTACTTTCAGCTACCAGAAGAATGCAGCAAAAATTCTCCTCCCCAAAGTTGAGCAAACTTAAATTCATCAAAAGTGTCTTCTCTCATCTTTGTAAATATGAGTATCAATTTCTGTTTTTTCATGCTTGTCAGTCTGAGATATAGAGAAGGTTTGATTTGTTTTATGGTAATTCTCTGTAAGATTGAGCAGCTTTTTGTGTATTTATTAGACAATTTCTAAAAGTTTTCAATTCAATTCATGTCTTTTTTCTTCCTGTTTAGTTTTTTTCATCTTTAATTTTTCATTCCAGGAGCAATTTATTAATGAATTAGCCATGATTGTCTGTGGGGCTGGAGTGATAGCACAGCGGTAGGGTGTTTGCCTTGCACGCAGCCAGCCCGGCTGAGCCGGGTTCGATTCCTCTGCCCCTCTCGAAGAGCCCGGCAAGCTACTGAGAGTATTCAATATGCCAAACACAGTAACAAGAAGTCTCACAATGGAGACGTTACTGG
>JAOXYA010000045.1:47625213-47635361 GCA_028565675.1 Sorex palustris | reverse complement strand
CACCTCTCTCTCTCTCTCTCTCTCTCTCTCTCTCTCTCTCTCTCTCTCTCTCTCTCTCTCTCCTCTCTCTCGCCACCCAGGGACACTCAGGGCTTACTCCCACACTCAAGAATTACTCCTGGTGAGGCGCAGAGGAACACAGGGGATATTGGGGATCAAACCTGGCAAGTGCCCTACAGGCTGTATTATCTCTCCAGCCCCCCCAAAGATCCCTTTTGCTTTGTTTTGTTTGGGGGTCACATTCAGCTGTGCTCAGGACTTACTTCTGGCTCTGTGCTCAAGGATCAGCTCCAGGTGGAGCTCAGAGGAACATACGGGGTGGAGGGAATCGAACCCGCGTCGGCCACATGCGAGAAAGTGCCCTGCCTGCTGTACTGTCTGCTCCAGCCCTCTAGTCCTATTTCTCTGTTCTGCTTGGATGGAGACTCTGGGTCTTGTTTTCTTTCCTTTTGTGTCTTCCAGTACCTAGGCACAACGACTCGGCCAACACTGTGGAATGTGCTTCTGCCTGATTTGGCTCTGCCCTGCCAAAACTCTGAGTGTCCGTTCGTTCCCCCCCTTCTGCCCCCACCTCCTGGCCAGAAGCCGGCTTGGCCACACACGCCCAGCATACCCAGCCGATGAGGCCAGGCCGCAGCTCACAGAAATATTTGAAGTCAAAGGAACCGATGCGTGGGTTGAGCTCCCGTCCCAGGAAAAAGTCGTAAATGGGATTGCCTGGAGAATAATGGAGGGTGAGGGGCGCCGACCCCCACCATCTGTCTCTGCCCACCCCGACTGGGTCCCTCTCACCTGAGCTTCCCCCGGGTGCCAGGTCCTGGGCAGGAGCTGCCAGAGCCTTCAGATAGAGGAGGAGGCTGAAGATGAAGGCGATGAGGGTGGCGGCCAATGCCAAGGGGAAGAGCATGTCCGCCAGTGCTCCCAGCGGCAGGCCCAGCGACACCCCCAGACCCACCAGCAGGGCAGTCAGCACCAGGGCCTGGAAGCCTGATGAGCAGCCCAGGGTGAGTTCCAGGACCATCCCCTGCCATCCCACCCCTCCAGCCACAAGACCCCATGTCACAGACTTCACCCCAGCCATGAGAGGGTTAGCGGCACCGCTGATGGGGTGCAGGCACAGGAAACGGGGAGGGGGAGGGGCGGGAAGGTGAGACAAGGGGAGTGGTCAAATGCCTCTCAGGTGGAAAAGGGGTGGAATGCGGTCGGGCTGCGTTTTTTGTGCCCCCCACCGTGCCTGGAGCCGCGCCCCCTATCCTGCAATTCTTAATTCAAGGACACCCCCCCACGCCCCAGGCACCGTTAATGGGGTAACGGAGATGACTCTTGTCCTTCAATTCCAGCCCCTCGGCCACCTGCAGTCACAAAAGCCTCGATCAGGGTTGAGTGGGGGCTCCCCTCTCGCCTGCCCGGTCCCCCTCGCCTCGCCTGCCTCCACCCCTCCAGCCCCCGCACCTTGCGCGCGGGAAGCAGGTAGAGCGCCGCCTGCAGGCCGAGCCAGGTGACACACAGCAGGAGCGCCCGGGGGCTCCAGAGAGCTTGCAGCCCGGGCAGGGAGGTGGGTAGGGCCAGGATGCGCGCGGACTCGGAGCCGGCCACCAGGAGCAGGTGGAACATGGTGGCCGGGAGCAGCAGCAGCAGCGCCGCGGCGCCTGCAGGAAAGGGCGAGGGCGTCGCGTCCGCTCCCAGCCCTCGTCTGGGAGGCTGCACCGCCGACTCTAAGGACTGTCATCGCGTCTCCCAGGTCCCACTCTCGGCCCCCACGCCCCTTCCCGCGGCCCCGTCTCGGTTGCCGTCCCCAAGCCCACCTCCTGCTCCCCCAGGCCACGCCCCAAGTCTCCGCTCCGCCACCCCCGTTATGGATCCCTACTCGGTTCCCTCCTAACGGGTCCCGCAGCCGCCCAGACCCTCTCTCGGGATGCTCTCCCGAGCCTGCCGTCCTCCATCCAGCCCGCCCCCGCTCCCGCCCTGGCCACCCTGCCCCTTTACCCAGGGGTCCCCCGAATTCCAGTGGGGCCTGAGAGCCCCGAGGAGGGGCCATGGTCTCTACTCCGCCGGGGGTGCTGGGGCTCCCAAAAGCCGGTCAGGGTTTAGTCCACCCCATCCCCAGATGGGCTCGGTGACGCGGAGAATCGGGCCCTGCCGCGCTGCACCTGTCCCTGGACAGCGGCCGCCGCTGTCCGAGGTCTTTAGCCCGGCCCGCCCCCTGCCCATGGGCCCAGCCGCGCAGCCAATCGGCGCCGGGGGTGGGACCCGTGCTGGCTGCTCAGCCGCCGCCTCCGCCACGCGCGTCTCCGAGCTCCGCCCCGGCCCGGCCCGCAGCTCCCGGGAGAGGCGAAGCAGCGGTGGCAACACAGCTTTATTGGGGGATCGGAGGGCGGGAGAGGAGGGGGTCCGCGGTGGGCCTAGCCGCGCTCGCAGATGACCTCCACGACACTGGGTTCCATGGGCACGGGGTCTGGGCAGCGCAGGGCGGCCGAGGCCACCACTTCGTCCAGCAGCAGGTGCACGAGCTCCTCGTCGGCCACGAAGCGCCACAGGTAGAGCTGCAGGAAGTGACAGTCCACTTGCACCTGCTGCAGCCCGAAGCGCCCGAAGGTGCGCAGCCGCACACACTCCAGCAGCGTCTTCAGGCTGATCTTGATGATGCCAGTCAGCACGGAGACCTGCGGGCAGGGACACAGGCGTTGGGGAGTGCAGCGCGGCCACACCTGCCAGGCAGGGGCTAAGAAGGGCAGCAGAGGGGAGGGAGAGGGAAAGTGAGATAGGAGATTGGGAGCACTGTGGCGGGGTTGGGGGCTCACTGGGTCAGATGGGGACACCAAGTCCTGTGCTGGGCAGAACATGGACTCAGGAAGAAGGGGATGGGCATGGCACTGTGGGACAAGGACAGGCGTGTGTGCAGTGCACCGAGATCCTGGCCAGAAGCAAAACCACGGCCAAGGAGCACAGATGAAGTCGATGGTGGGGCTCTGGACCACCACGCACACCTAGAAACGGCCCCCAGGGACAGCAGAGGGGACAGTTCAAGGGCTCCATAGGTCTGCTGCAGCCACCCAGCCCCAGGGCCCGGGAAGGCAGCGACACGAGGACTTCAGACCTTGTTGAATTCCACAGGACTGAAGACATCGATCCGCTCTGAAAACAGCTTCTGAATGTTGCTCAAGAGGTTGGTGTCCATTGGGGCACTAGCAAGGGTGGAGAAATGCAATCAGAGCCTGTGTGCACCCCCATCTTTTTTCCCTTGCTCCTGGGGCCCCACGGGGTAGCCGGAAGGCAGACCTGGGCGTGTAGCTGGGTGCATAGCGACCCTGCTGCCGAGAGCTGCTGTACACCGAGAAGGTTCGCTTGCTCGAGTCGCTGCTCTGGGCCTTGCGCACGCCCTCTTCGTACAGGAGTCCCACCTGGTGGTGAGAGGAGGTACTGCAGGGGGGCCGGAGTAGTGGGCCAAAGGGATAGATACACTGTTTCAAGAGGCCACTGGGTATCATTTCGGTCACCATGAACAGGAGCCATGTGGAGGGGGCAAAGCTGGGACGGAATAGTACTTAGGACCAGGAAGACAGTAGGGTTTGTTGTTGGGTTGGGATGTTTGGAGCCAACCCAGGTTTGATCCCTGGGACCCCACAGGATCCTCTGAGTCCCATCAGGAGTGATATCTGAGTGCAGCGCCTGGAGTTAGCACCAAGCACAGGATGTGGCCAACACCCCCCACTTAAAAAAATAGTTGGTACTTAAGGGTTGATGGTGCAGTTCACACTTCACAAGCAGCTCTGGGCTTTGGCTCCAGCACCCCCCAAAGTTGGTACCTCTCTCCATCTTCAGAGCCACCCTTGGCCCCGCACCCCGTGACCCCACAGTCTGGGGCCATGGAAGGGGGCACCCCCACGTCCGGGGCTGCAGACCTGCACGTCGATGGCCGTGGTGTCCTCCACCACCCGCTTCATGACGGCCCGCACGTTGCGGGGCTCCAGCGTGCTCAGCCAGTCCCGCGTCTCCACACTCTTGCGCAGCATCTGGGAGATGACCAGGCCCTGCACCTTCACGTAGTGTGTCAGCAGGCACCGGGCGGTCTCCCTGGCCTCGGCGCACAGCGTGCTCACGGGCGTCACCGGAGACGGGTCCTGGCCGGCGACACGGGGCCAAGCAGCGGTGGGTGCCGGGCACGCCCTGGGGTGCTGGCCCGGCGCCCCAGGTGCGGGCGGCTCACCTGCACGAGGAACTGCTCGTCCGTGAGGGTGAGGATGTAGGAGATGGTGGCCGTCTCGTAGTCCAGGCAGAGGCGAGACAGCAGCAGGAGCAGGGCGGGCGGCGTGGCACCCCCCTTCTCCCCAGGGCTGTCACAGAAGCTCTGGGCCGTCTGGCACATGGAGTGGATGAAGCCCACGATGAGGCCCTCCCGGACGCCCTGGCTGCAGAACTCGCCCTGTGAGGTGCAGGAGCCGGTTCCCAGCTGGTCCCTCCTCCTGGGGAGGGACCCTGAATGCCCCAGCCCCCAACCCCCAAGAAAGAGTCCTGTATCCCAGCAACAGGGGAGGTCTGAGGGGACTGAGCCCACACTGGGTACCCTGCAACAGACACCACGGGTGTCGTCCCCCCCACCCCGGGCTATGACAGGACACTGCGAAGCTACATCCAGAGAAGCTCTGTGTCCTGGGGGGCAGCCTCAGGACCAGCAGAGAGAGCTGGGAGGAAGAGAGGCGGTGGGGCGGGCGTACCCGGAAGTAGGGCTTGTTGGAGAAGGACACCTCCTTGGCCGTGAAGAGGTGCACGGCGGCCAGCGACGCCTTGATGTGGCTCAGGATGGAACTGGCCACGTTGCTCAGCAGCTCGGCCAGGCCGGGGCCTTCCTTCCCCGCCAGGCGTGGCGCAGCCAGGGCCTGGCGCACATCGGTCAGGCAGCCCAGGAAGGCGGCCCGCAGGCCCTGCAGGTGGTGGCCCAGGCGCTCGCGGGCCACCCGCTCCACGATCTCCGTGGCCGCCTCGGCCAGCCCGGCGGCGGCCAGCAGGGGCCCCGGGGCCCGCAGGCGCCGGTGGAAGCGGTCGAGCGCGCGCACCAGCAGCGAGTTGTCGCCGCCGCCCTGCTCCTGCGCCAGCCGCCGCTCCACCAGCGCGAAGTAGCGGCCGCCCAGCTCGCGGGCGAACGCCGCCAGCTTCTCGGCGCCCGCGGGGCCCTGGGCGGCGAAGAGCTCCTGGTAGGCCGCCACCACCTGGCACAGGCCGCCCACGAAGCCACTGCCCCCGCGATCCGTGAACTCCAGCACGTCGGGGGCCGGCGGCGACGGGCCCAGGTCGGCCTCCAGGCTGGCCAGCTCCTCCTCCAGGCGCCCGCGCGCGTGGGCCAGGAACTCCTCGCACAGCTCGGCCGCCGGCTCGCCCAGCGCCAGCAGCAGCTCCACGCACTCGGCCTGCTCCGGGGCGCCCGAGCCGCCCTCCCTGCGGGGAGCGGGAGGCGGTGATGGTGGGGGGGACCCCCGGGGGCTCGGTGGGGGCGCGCGGGTGGGCGGGCCGGGGCCCACCTGAACCGCTGGCGCAGCTGCTGGGCCAGGCGCGCCGTAATGAGCTGGCAGTCGTCCTGGATGGCGCGGAAGGACGGCAGGTGCTGGTACTGCTGCAGCACGGCGCGCGCGCGGCCCTGGTAGCGCACGGCCTGCCCGTAGGCGCCCAGCTCCACGCACTTGGTGAGGCGCGAGGGCAGCTCGAAGAGGAACTGCAGCTTCCGCAGGAGCGCGTGCACACCTGCGGGGACCGGAGGGTGTGGCGGGTGAGTGGCCGAGGCCCGCGGGGGCGGGGGAGCCCACCTAGACGGTGATGGGGGCCGAGGGGGGGGGGCGCCCACCTGCCAGCTTGGTGATGCGCTCGTGGCGGTCCTGCAGGGTGGCGCTGATGCGCGCGCTGAAGTCCGTGATCACAGCCATGTTGGCGGCCAGCCGGTCCATCTCGTCCTCCATCTTCCGGAAGTCGTTCTTCATCTTCCGGATGGTGTCTGGGGGGGTGGGGGGGCACGGGCGGAGAATAGCAGGGGAGGCTCGGTGACCCCGGGCCAGTCCGTAGGAACTGCCCCCGCCCCGGCTGTACCTCTGATCCTGACGCTGAGGGGGCCTACGGGGTCCCAGTCCAGCCACCCAGAGCCTAGACCTCCAGGAGGCGCAATTCACACCCGCTCACCCTCATCACCGGCACTGGTGGGGAGGGGGGCTCCCTTGGGGCCGTTTTCCCCTCTACCCTCAGTCCCAGCCTCTCCCGGTGCCCTGATTCTTTTTTTCTTTTTTCGCTTTTTGGGTCCCACCTGGCGATCCACAGGGGTTACTCCTCGCTCATGAACTCAGGAATTACTCCTGGCGATGCTCAGGGGACCATATGGGATGTTGGGGATCCAACCGGGCAAGGCAAACGCCCTACCCGCTGTGCTATTGCTCCGGCCCCCAATGCCCTGATTCTGCCCTCCACACTCCAGCTTCGCGAAAAACTCCTGGTGTTCTCTGCCGCACCCCTCCCTTCCTGAGCCCGCACCTCCCCGCGGATCCCAGCACCTCGCAGGCCCATCTTGACTCCATCTGGCCTCTGCCTCCTCGCTGCCACTCTCCTGGGCCTCACAGAGAATGGCGCCTCTATATATTTATTTTATTTTTGCTTTTTGGATTCCACACCTAGTGATGCTCAGGGGTTACTCCTGGCTCTGCACTCAGGAATCGCTCCTGGCGGTGCTGGAGGACCATATGGGATGCTGGGGATTGAACCCGGCTAGGCCGCATGCAAGGCAAAGAATGGGACCTCTAAAACCACTGCCAGGCCCTCTTCCCACTGACACCCCTCTAAACGCTTCCGGGCCTGCCTTGATCACTCTGAACATCCCTCACTGCTCCATGTTTCCCGTTCCTCCACGTCCGTGACCCACCAGCTTCTTACACCAACCTCTGCCACTTATTAGCGAACCTCATGCACTCAGCTGAAAATGGGCCACAGAACCTCCTTTAAATCAGGGTCTCAAGGGGCTGGAGATAGTACAGCTCTCAGCACCCCATATGGTCCCCCAAGCACTGCCAGGTGTAATTCTTGAGTGCAGTCAGGAGTAGCCCCTGGGCATCACTGGGTGTGGCCCCCAAACCAATAAATAAACGATGACCTTTGCAAAGCGCCTCCCATGCATTCGTCCTTCCCACCTCTCTGGTGGGTCCACCATCCCAGCTTCCCAGACACCTCACCCGGCCAGCCCCCCCCCCCAACTCCAATCCAGGCCCCACCTCTCCACTGGCCATGTGGCTTCACAGAGAAAATACGAGCAAACAGCTTCCTCCAAATCCAGAGGCCGAGGCCAGAGACAGTCCGGTAGTTAGGGCACCTGCCCATGAGCGGCTGATCCTGGATTGATCCTGGGCACTCTAAGCACAAAGCCAGGAGTAGCCTTCGGGCACTGCCAGTTGTGGCCCCAAATCCCCCCAAAGAAAAAAACTCTCCAGGCTGAACGGACAGAGGGCCGCCCCGGGTCTACTGAGGCAGGTCCCATGCGGCTGAGGCTGAGTTGTGGGCGCGGCTGAGACTGTTCTGTGGGCACGGCTGCCCAGCCCTGACCAAGCTCTGCCTGTGGACCTACTTAGCAGCATGTTGTGGGGGGACAAAGAGACAACAAAGCGGGGACCCCGAGACACAGCACAGCCTTGCACGAGACTGTCCCCAGTCGAGCCCCAGCGCCCCATATAGTCGCCTGAGCGGTCCCAGAGCACAGCCAGGGGTGGCCCAGTAAGCCACCGAACAAACAAGGAATGAAAGAGCGAAGGCAGAAGCTGGAAACAGCGTTGAGAGGGATCATGAGCGGGTGTTGGGGACGCATTTCACCTGCTCTAAGCACATTCTCGTTCCACTTACAAACCGCACGGCCCAGGGTCCAACCACCTCCATCCTGCTCTGCCAAATGCTATCAAGAACAGATTATTTTTGGGGGAAAGCAGTGGGGGCTGGGAACACCTACAGCTCAGGGCTTATTCCTGGCTCTGAACTCAGGAATCACTCCTGGCAGGCCTGGGAAACCATATGGGGGGCCGGGGATCAAACCTGGGTCAGCCGCTTGCAAGGCAAGTGCCCTCTCCACTGTCCTCCCTCCCGAGACCCCAAGAACAGATCCAGAGGTGTCTGGACCCATGACACTTGAGTGCTTGCCCTAAAAAAGACATCTGAGGGGTCAGAGAGGTAGTGCAGGGGTTAAGACGCTCACACACGGTTACCCTAGTTCGATGCCTGGCATCACCTAGGCAACACCAAGCCTTGCCAGCCCCAAGCACTACTGGCTGTGTCCACCCACCACAGAATTTTTTTTTTTTGCTTTTTGGATCACACCCTACAATGCACATTGGTTACTCCTGGCTTTGCATGCAAGAATTACTCCTGGCGGTGCTCAGGGGACCATATGGGATGCTGGGAATCGAACCTGGGTTGGCAAGGCAAACGCCCTAGCTGCTGTACTACCGCTCCAGCCCCTCACCCCAGAATTTTTGAACCTGATTTCCAATGGATGAAACTCAAAGCAAAGTTATCGCTGAGCAAGGTAAAAGAATGCCCCGTCTTGGTCTCCTTGAGACTGACTGCAAAGCCATCGCCACAACCAGAGACGACACAGCAGCACAGAGCCCCGGCAGAAGCTGGTCCCCATGTGCACCTGGCTGAGTGGCAGCCATCTGACAGCCACCTCCGGGGTGCTGGTCACCCAGAGAGGGGGCTGGGTGTCAACTGGGGCTGAGCCTGGGAGCTGTGCCACTCGTGAATGCCAAGGGGCTACCTGCTGACCCATGCCCCGTTGTGTCTGCCATCTCCCACGACTCGGGCTGGAGCCGACAGCTTCGTTGGACTCGGTTGTGGCTCAATAGTAAAGCGCATGCGTGACAGACAGCCCACGCAACCCTGGTCCCACACAAAGATAAACAGAGAGAAACCAGATAGAGATCTCTTCGCCAGGGGTAGGGAGGGAAGAGGCTCTTCACTGCAGTCCCCTTTCGAGTTCAACCCACAGAAATTTCAAAATCAATCTCAGTGTCTAGGCCAGGGGTTAGCAAACTTGGGCCTAGGAGCCAAGTCTGGCCACCACCAGGGCTTACTCCTGGCTCTGCACTCAAGAAATGCTCCTGACAGTGCTCAGGGGAACACGGGATGCTGGGGATTGAACCTGGGTCGGCTGTGTGCTAGGCAGGCACCTTACCCATTATACTATCGCACCGGCCACAGTGCCAGGATTTAAATCATGGTTGTGGCACATCTAGTGCCTGATCCTTGGTACGGTCTCCCTGGCCCACTTGTTTGGTTTGTTAACTGAAATATAAAATTCAGTGATTCTTCCTCTACTTAGTAATGTACACAGGCTGGCACCGAATGTCGCCACTGAAGTGCAAAACAAAGAACCCCTGTGAATCACGGCAGACACTTCCCTCACCCCTGCCTCAGTCCTTGGCACCACTCAGCTGTTATGTGTATATATATAACATATATTAATACATAAAATTTATCATTTTATTTATAAATAAAATCATTTCTAAGTTTATTTAGAAATGGGCCCATGCACACCTGCCTATGCTCAGGGCTCACTCCTAGTGGTGCCCTGGGGACCATATGCAAAGCTGGGGATCAAACCAGTCAGCCGCATTCAAGGCAAGTGCCTCAACCCCTGTCCGGCTCCTGCTTCCACTTTCTGCCTCTGTGGACTAAATGGTCCTGTACATTGAACACAGAAGCAGCGCTTCGGGGCCGGGGCGATAGTTCGGTGCGGAGGGCGTTTGCCTTGCATACAGCTGACCCAGGTTCAATCGAGAGCATCCCATATGGTCTCCGAGTATTGCCAGGAGTGATTCCTGAGTGCAGAGCCAGGAGTAACCCCTGAGCATTGCTGGGTGTGGCCCAAAGACAAAAAAAAAAAAAGAGGGTGCTTTAATGCGTGCATTTTGGGCCTGCTTTTTAGCACATTTTTAGCTTATTTTATGAAAGGAACGCTGCTGTGTAAGACTGTAACTGCTGATGTTTCAGGGGTACAATGTTACCACACATGTCTGTGGTGTCAACATCCTTCCACCACAGTTGGCTGACTGCCCCCCTCAACCCTTTCAGAGTCCCCCCTCCCCCCGCATCTTTTGGTAACCAGTTCTGTGGTTCGAGTTTGTCCTCAGTCA
>JAOXYA010000045.1:47584073-47602018 GCA_028565675.1 Sorex palustris | reverse complement strand
ATACTGGGATCAGTGGTGGTGGAGAATGAGCACTGGTGGAGGGATGGGTACTTGATCATTGTATAACTGAAACACAAGCACAAAACTTTGTAAGTCTACAACTGTACCTCATGGTGTTTCATTAATAAACATTTTTTAAAAAGAAAAAATAGCACTACCATATTTTCCAGAGTTCAATTCACTATAGTCTATCCCAAGATACTTATACCAGGTCAGCCAATATACTTTTTAAAAATACATATGCACCTCTATATTTGTTACAGAGCTACTTACAATAGCTAAGATCTGGAAACAATCCAAATAGCAACAACCTATGAGTTGGTAATAAAAGTGAAACTGTGGTCTATGGAAACATGGAATACTACTTGACTATAAAAAATAGAATAAAATCTTTCCTTTTGTTACAATTTCTGTGAAACTAGAAGATCTTGTATTAATTGAAATGAGTCATGGAGAGACAAATTCTGAGTGCTCTTTTAATATGCAGCAAATAGAGAAACAACACAAGGGAATGGACAGTATCCAATAAAAACAAATTTTTGAAGAGATGAATGAGCTATTAGAAATATGAGTGGGGTGATATGGACAAAAAGAAACCTTTGTAAATTGGTTGAGACTTTTAGAAACTTTAGTGGTGGTGATACAGTAAGTTTGTAGGCAAAAAACAAAAACAATATTACTACTGTAATCATGTTACCTCAATAATAAGGAAATTATAATTTAAGAAATCTGAAACAGTAAAACCGTGAGGTATGTACTATGAATTTTTTTTAGTAAAAATGACTTTTAGTTTACTCATGAAATATTTTCCTAAATTTTCAGTAATTTCTATAAAAGTGTGAGGTTTTTGTTTTTGTTTCTGTTGCCACACTCTTCAGTGTTCAGGGATTATTCTTGACTCTGCACTAAGGAATTACTCCTGGTGGTACTAGGGGGATCATACAGAATGCTCAGCATCAAACCAGGGTAGACCATATGCAAGGCAAATACCCAATCCATTGTACTATCTCTCCAGCCCCAATAAATGTATTTTTTTCAATTTTTACCTTGTTTTAATTAACATGTTGATACTAAAAGGTTAGAATCGAAGCCGTAGGAATAACCTTAAAGGCACAAATTCTAAATCATTGTTAAGAGCTATTCTAACTCTATTGGTTACTCTTTTGTGGCAATTTATTTATATTGATATTATTGATATTATATGAATTATTACCATATTTCAGTTGTAGTACGCAGCCATTTTGTGGCATAAACCAGGACCCACTCTCATATGTATCTGTGGTTTAGAACACAGCAGAATACATTAGTCCATAAAGCATAAAATTGAGGTACTAAAGTTAATTTGTAAAATTACCTAGATACATATAGTGACTGGAAATTTGGGGAAAAATTTCAAGAACGTGAGTTAATTTGCTTTATACCCTTTTATTTTCAGGTACATTTGTTTCCAAATAGAAATTAAACTGCAAAAAGTATTTTATTAATTAATTAGATATTTGACACCAACAATCCTAGTGGAAGATAGATTAAGAATATCTTTTCCATTTTACTACTTGATCTTGGTAAAGAAAAAATCTACAATATTACCATTAATTACTCATTTTCAATATGGAGAAATATATTTGTCAATTTGCAATGGATATAAAATTTAATTACATGAGGATCATTTTTAAATTACATATTTCTAATCATTCATACCTGTGTTCTCCCTTATTTCTGTCTCTTTCTGTTGTTTTTACCTTTCTGGAGAAGTTAGTGTTCCATCTTGAACATATACTCCTCTTTCCCTTCATGTCTTTCTTTCTTTTTTATTATTTGTTTTTGGGATACACCCAGTGATAGGACTTACTCCTGGTTCTGCATTGAGCAATTACTCTGGTGGTACTCAGGGGAGAAAATATGGGATGCAGGGAGTCAAATTCAAGGAGGCATGCACCCTACCCACTGTAATATCACTCTAGCCCTTCTTGTATATATTAATAAATTTCATTTAATAAAAAAACCAAATAACAAAATTGCATATGTTATGCAGTTCAATTCAGGCAAATATTTAACCTATTTAAGTTGTGTAAAATATTTCAATAAAAATACCAAAGTGACGCATGCATAAGGCTTGGCCCGAGCGTCCGGAAAGTGGTCTGGAGCTTGGCAGCGGCTGGGTAGTGGAGGTAGTGGAGAACCAGGAAAGTGGAACTTTGTGACCTTGGACTCCAGGCTCAACGGGACCCGGAAATAGAGATCCTCTTCCTGCTCCCACCAATCTCTGGGGACCCAGAGATCAAACCCAGAAGCACCACCCTGCCCTACCCTGCCTGCTTCCACCAATCTTCGATGACCCTGGGATCTCACCCAGAAGCCCCAACCTTCCGGTACCAGATAAATATCTAATTGGCCCACCTCCACTACCTCCACTACCTCCACTATCCAGCTACCGCCACACTCCAGGCTGTTTTCTAGACTGATACATCATAAGACACTTAATACCAATCTTCCCAGATTACCGCACCATATTTGATGGGGTTCAAATATGGTTTGAACCATGGAACACCTGCAAGGATGATTAAAGGCCGCCCTAAAAGCTTCTATCCCTCTCGGAGAGCCTGGCAAGCTACTGCGAGTATCCCACCCACACAGCAGAGCTACCCGTGGTGTATTCAATATGCCAAAACCAGTCAATACAATGGGTCTGATTCCCCTGACCCTGAAAGAGCCACCAATACGGCAGCATTAAGAAGGATGAGAAAGGAGAGGCTGATAAAATCTCAGGGCCAAACTAGGCTGCCAAAACGAAAAAGGAAAAAAATGACTGTCTGTACTTTCAACGTGTGTATGCTGGCATCAGATACATTCATCGAGGACCTGATGGTGCAAGCGCAAAAGATCAGTATGACATCATTGGTATGATCGAAATGAGAAGACATCAATAACATCATGCCATTTTTGACACTGGGAAAGAACTGTTTCTCAGAACATGTGACAAAAGAGGCTTCGGTGGTGTCGATGTCGTTGTCAACACCAAATTGGCCATAAACATTGGTTTATTCAAGTGACTAACAACCCGAATCAGACTATTACACTTAAATAGATGTGGTTCACTGCTGGCAGTTTCTATCTTTGTTGTCTATGCACCGACATCCAATTATGATGAAGGAGAAATTGAGAAGTTCTATATGGAACTGGAGAAGTTCTATAAAGAAGACCACATCTTCTACAAGATCATTGTTAGATTTTAATGCCAAGGTAGGACCGAGAAGATCAGCCGAAGAATTCCACATCGGGACCCATGGCCTAGAATGGAAGGAACAGGTTGAGAGACTGTCTGAGTTTATCACGTCGACCAAGAACATCCATGGTGACTCACAATTACAGAAGGCTGAATCTAAACATTGGACATTGGAGTCTCCCGGTGGATGGTTCCACAATGAAATTGACCACATCATATTGAACTGACAGTTTTGCCTGACCGATGTCGCTGTTGTCCCAAAATTCCAAACGAGATCGGACCACTGTCTCCTTCATGCAAAATTCTACTTCACAGAGCAGGAAGAAAGGGTTGCAAAGTGTAAGAAGAGAACTCCCAGAAAGACCACCAACTGGGAGCTCTTTGGCACTATTGTGGCAACATGGGAAGATGCCATCATTGACAACAATGACAAGGAATACGATCAACTGGTTCAGCACCTCCATGATTGTGTGAAGAACACTGAGAGAGAGATAGCCACAAAAAGATGCCTGTCTTCAAATACTCTCTAGCTCAGTGGCCAACGTGGCTTGGCGCAAGCCTCAGGCAACCACAAGCGAATGTGAGCTCGCAAAGCAGTGCAGTGAAGCAATAAAGGAAGCAATAAAGGAAGAACTCAAAGAGAGAAGAGCAGCAGTGCTGGCAGATGCAGCAGAAGCTGGGGAAAGCATTTGCAATGCCCTCCTGTCCTTCCCCAACTACAAGACCAAAATGACTGCCCTCCGACCTCCTGATGGATATATTACATCTTTCACAAGGACAATGGAGAAGATTATCCATGACTTCTACTCAGATATCTTTGATAGCCATGTCCATCTACCCACATACCAAATTCTACAGAATGGATATGTCATTCCCACTATTCTCCCTTCTGAAATCTGACACGCCATTTTGTCGGTAAATGTGGGGTGATATGGGGTGCTGTGGGTGGCTGTGGGGTCTCGACCTGCAGGACTCCACCTATGAGGGATATCCTGGGTGAGGGGGCTCCTGAGTGAGAAGGAATGGACGCATGGCTTGGATGGAAGGTGTGCAACGACCTTTATTGTCTGCAAGACACTTATATACATTAAGGTGGTGCATGTGCAAAACAGAATGGGCTAATCTCTGTTGTAGCTAATGGTCAGTGGATATATAGTTAAGATAGCCATATAAGGAGTGAAGAGTTACAGAGGGGCTAGCCAGATTGCATCATCCAAGGGCCGCGTGGTAGGATGCCGTGTGCTTGTGAGAAATGAACAGGCCCACAAAGCCAAGATGGAGATCTCTGGCTCCCCAAAGGTAAAGAAGCAAACAGCACCTGGCCCAGACAAAGTCAGCCCGAAAACCTGAAGAACCTGCTGTCTGTACTCATCAAAACACTGGCTTCGCTATTCACATGCTACCTGTCCAAATGCAAGGTTCCATCCCATGGAAAGCCAGAAGACTGTACTACTGTACAAGAAGGGAGACATCCACAACATTGGCAACTATTGCCCGATCTGCCTGTTGTCTGTTGTCTACAAGCTGTTCAGTTGAGTCATCCTGAATAGAATTGGCAGAACACTAGGTGAAGGACAACCATGCGAGCAAGCCAGTTTCTGAAAAGTATTCAGCTCAATCGACCATATCCACATGATGACCAAGATCATTGAGGTTTCTCGGGAGTTCAAGATGCCGCTCTGTCTAACGTTCATTGATTTGAAAAAGGCCTTTGATTCTGTTGAGTCTGATGCGGTCATCGAAGCCCTAGCCAAACAGGGTATTCAACTCACTATATCAGGTCCTCTGTGAGCTCTATTTTGGATTCACTACCAGGATCTCACCATTCTACAGGGAGGTGATCACTGATGTCAAGAGAGGGATTTGGCAAGGTAATACCATTTCACCAAGACTCTTCAGTGCCACCCTTGAGAACATCATGCGATGACTGCAATGGGAAGGCATGGGAGTGAAGATAGACAGTCAGCAACTACACCACCTCTGCTTTGCTGATGACATCGTTCAATAACACCAAACATTAGGCAAGAGGCACAAATGTTGGCCGACTTTGACCGTGAGTGTGGAAAGTTCAGACTCCAGCTGAATCTCATGAAGACAATGTTTATGAGAAACGGTCTCATTCCTGGCGTTCCATTAGCTTTCAATGGGACGATCATCTCCGAATGCAACAGTTATGTGTACCTAGGTTGAGAAGTCAACATGATGAATGACAAGGCACCTGAATTGCGCAGGAGGAAGACAGTGGCTTGGAACACCTTCAAGAGCATCGAAGAAATAGCTAAGAGGATGAAGAAACTTCAGCTCCGGGCACATCTCTTCGATTCCACTGTTCTTCCTGCATTAACATATGCCTCAGAGACCTGGGCCCTATGAAAACAGGATGAGAACACTATTTGGGTCTCCCAAAGAGGAATCGAAGGAGCTATGCTTGGAGTATCATGCTTCACTGAAATTAGAGAAAGAATCCAGAGTTCCGACTTCCATCGATGGTCAAGAATCAGGAATGCTGTCTCATTTTCCAAGGCATTGAAAATCAAATGGACTGGACACATAATGAGATTTGGAGATGACTGCTGGACTAGAGCCATTACAGACTGGATTCCATGGGAAGGCAAAAGATTGTGTGGCTGCCCACCTATGAGATGGTCAGACTTCTTCATCAAGACCCTGAATGATCAGTTTGAGGCTGTTCGTGTTCCTAAAACAAGCAGACACCATTGGGCCACACTGGCGCGCGACAGGGAATAATGGAAACATTACTGGTGCCTGCTCGAGCAAATTGATGAGTAACGGGATGTAAAGTGATCAAGTGATCATGTGTCCACAAAACCCATTCTACTATTTTAGTGAACAGAACTGAATGAGGAATTGTCTTCAATTGATTTTGCTGTTGAAATAGTCCAGAATCTTAGAACTGGAAGAGGCCTGAGAGATGGGGAAGTGGGGAATTTGATCCCCCGGCACCCAACATGGTCTCCTGAGCCCACCAAAATGATCCTTAAGAGCAGAGCCAGGTGTAAGCAGTGAGAACAGCTGGATGTGGCCCAGAAAGTAAAATAAATAAGTGAATAACATTTAAGACAAAGAACTGGAAGAGACATAATTATTACCAAAGAAATACCTCTTGACTCCCAGGCAACAAAATATTTGGAAGCACACATTAATACTGTTATTCTGCCTTAAGAAATAGGATTTGGTGAAATTCCAAAAATAACCATATTCTACAAAGGAATGAGGAGAGAAATAAATGAAAAACAACAGTTTATACAAGCTTATTCTTAATGTGATGTACCATTGAGTAAATCTGACACAGTGCTATCAGGCTTTGAGTCCAAATCTCAGCAAGAATGTTTTCCAACACATTATGCCTTTTAGTGCAATACAAAAGAGAAATTAGAATGCAGAGTATGAAACATAAAATGAATGACTTTAATTTTCCCTAAAGAATGACAGCACTGCAGGTGTCTGTATAGTAATCTCTATTATTATATTTCATCTCTTTACAAATGTTAACATATGCCTAGTGTATAACAACACTGAACTGAAAAATATATTTATTGTTTATTTATACACATGCAGGAATATTACCAAATCACAATTTACATATCTGATAAAATGGATAAGGTCATTGATTTGGATAGGTGGAACTCAGAAAAATATATTTTCAGAGTAATAGATCCAAATAAAAACATATGGGAGAGCCAGAGAAAGATCAGTGTGCCATTTTACTTGCAAGAAGCCTGGATTTGATCCCTAGCACTGAATGGTTTGCATTAGATGCATTCGTACAGATGGAATTTATGGTCAACTTCGTTTTGTTGAAGTTCAGAGTTCCTCTTGTCATAGATGAAGTAAACATACATGGGTATGGTTGCTTCTAATTTCCTTATTCTTTTTTTACTTGTCAATTTGTCTATCCTTTCATCAGTATGATTTAACATAATTACTATTTGGGGTGGAGATGTGGGATGTTGAGTCCATGCCCAGTTTTGCTCAGGGCTTACTCCTGACATTATGCCCAGAGATCACTCCAAGCAGTACTTGGGGAACCATATGGGCCCTCATTCTACTAAAGATTGGAGGGGATAGGTTTGTGCAACATCTGTGGTCCATTGGTTTATGGGCTTGGGTTTTCCTGGTTTGTTTTCTCCATGGTGGATTGATTCGTTGGAGAGTTGGGTTGTGATTGTTTCCATTTAAATGTGTAATACAGGGAACTGTTAGCAAAAATGTTTCTCTAGGGAATCTGCTTCAAAGATCCCTAGGCAGTCACTGCCAGGAAGTAGAGCCTCATTGCAATGTTCTGTGGAACTGAATAGGGCCCCTATTCTTGGTAAATAAAGCAGAGTTAGGAGCTTAAAAAGCTTCCTACGTTCAGCTGAAGTGGGTCCTATATATGGCTGTATGTTAGGGTTCTTGTAACCTATAATGGGGTGGAGCAATTCACCCAGAGTTAATTTCCTTTTAAATTTTATTTTGATCTCTTTCCCCCTTTGGTGTGTGTGCGCGTGAAAGAGAGAGAAAGAGAGAGAGAGAGAGAGAGGGAGAGAGAGAGAGAGAAAGAGAGAGAGAGAGTTAACATACAGTCATGGGCATGTGCTTATTTGCTTCTGCTTCTCCTTGAGGTATATAAGGAGGAGAGCGGGAAGTCTAACATTGTTTACTCCTTCTCAGGAATCAAGAGTCTGGATGCATTGTGCACACCAAAGTGGGAGGTAATCAAAGTAGAGGGAGGCCTTGCTGGCATGAAAATGTCAACACCAGATGTGGAACGTTAAAAAAACATTGTTTATTATAAACAGATGTTGAAAAAACAAAATAAAAAGGAATCGAGGTGGAGGCTGGAGGAGCAGACATAAAGAGTTTGGAGAAAGCCACAGGACATAAAATAAATGGCTGCCATCAATGAGCACAGCAGCATCAACAGTTAGTTCTCTTTACTGAGGACCCCACAGTTTCTACATGTCATACAAGCCAGGGGAAGGAAAATAATAAGAGTTTGGGTTTTTATGTGTTAAGAGTTATTTCTTGCTAGACCATACTTTTAAAGGGAGTGTCTTTCATTTGTGCAAGATGACTGGATCCATTTATTCTGCAAATCTTCCGAGATTAATCTAACAACACTTTTCTTCCAAGGATTCCTAAGTCAGCTCTGAGGCAGGCTTACTGGCAGTCTTAACCATTAGAAACATGTGGTCTTTCGGGTCCACTGAGAATTAAAGGTAGCAGTAAAAGTACTGATAGTAGTAATGGTAATGATGATAGTGGTATTGATTATAGCAATAGTACTAGTAGCAGCAGCAAAAGCAGCAGAAGCAGTAGTAATAGTAGACTCTGGTGTTCTGGTGAAGGCCAGAACTTACTCAGCCCAAACAACAAACTGCAATTATCCTTTGGAATGGAAAACAGAATTTGTTTGTATTTAAAATACTTTCCCCATAGTTGAAAAAATGTCCCAGGAAATGTTTTTACTATGTTACTTCATAATAACTATTCTTTCCTTGGAGTTTCTTTGCTGAAAATTGTATCCTAAGACATATTACTTTTCAAGATATATTATTCTTTAAAAATATTCATGACCATACTTCTTTTTTTATGTGAATGCCATAAGTCTTACTTTTGGTTTGAAGAATCACAGAATTCCTCCTTATAATTAATTAAAAAGAGGACGTTAGTGAGAAACAAATATGATATTATGTGGACACAGAAGTTACCATGAGCTCAGTTAGTGAGTTTAACCCAGCAATCCTGAGCACAGCACTGGGCTCTGCCCCGCGTGGCCACAAAACAAGTCTGTTTCATTTTGTTGGGTTCGGGAGCCGCCTGCGGCCCTTCCTGGCTCTGCGCAGTAGCGACTGACTCCCTTGGGTTGAGGACTGTAGAGTCGGGATTGGTGCAGGAATTGGCAGGATGCAAGGCAAGCGTCATTTAATAACCCCTGGACTATCTCTCCGGTCCCCCCCCCGCCAGAGTTGGCGTATCACTAAGTGCCAACCTGCCAGTTCCAAACCCGACCCCTCCGCTTTTATTACGGGAAAACGGGGCAGGCGCAAAGGCCCACATCGGGGTTCTGTGATCCTCTGCACGGACTCGACACCCCTTCGGGGGGGCGGGTCGGGGACGAGGCTAACGGTGCGCCGGGGAAACGTTCTTCCTTCTTCGCGGCTCCGCAGACCGGGGCTCGGACTCACCGAGGTTATAAAGCAGGAAGAGGCCCTGGAAGGCGGCCTGGCGGGGGTGTGGCCCGGCGCCCTGCGCGTAGCAGCGCCGCAGCGACCCGAAGCCCTCCTGCACCTGGGCCTGCAGCAGCACCGGGTCGGCGGGGCCGTGCTGGGCGTCGGGCCCGAGCCGCGCCACCACGGCCAGCAGCACGGCCAGCGCCGCCTCGAGCACCAGCGCCGCCTCGGCGTGGCCGGCGCGCTGCAGGGCCAGGTCCAGCCGCACGGCGCGCAGCCGGTCGGCCACGAAGCTGGCCACTTCGGCGGGGGACGCGTCGGTGCGCTCGGCCACCTCGCGGGCCAGGTAGCGCACCGTGGCCAGCAGCACCGACGGCGGCCGCAGCTGGCAGGGGTGCGGCGGGGGCCGGCCGGCGGCCGGGCGGCTGTACTCCTTCACCACGCGCTGCGGGTCGGCGCGGGGCCGGGCCCCGTCGCACCCCGGCGTCACCTCGAAGCGGTGCAGGCGACGCTCCTGCTCCCGCCGGACGCGCTCGGCCGTCGGACACATGTCGGGGCACGTGCCCACGGGCAGCTCGAAGTCGCGCATGGCTGGGCTGCGGGGAGGGAGTGGGCACTCGGCACCCCGGGCTCGGCCACGGTCACCCGCCCCATGCCTCGCGCGGGGACGCCCAGTCCGGCCGAGGCCCCGCGGGTGCTCGCGCCCACGACGGACGCCCGCCTGCCCGCCCGGCCGGCCAGGCCCGGCCCCGCCCAGCCCGGCCCCCTCACCTCGTCCCGCCGCCTTCCCACAAGGCCCCTCGGCGCGCCTCCCGAGATGCACCGCGTTGTAGTTCCGCGCTACCCCGCCCGTGACGTAACGCTGTGCGCCGCGCGCGAGCCCGGCGCACTCCCAGGATGCATCGGTTCGTAGTTCCTTCGGCAACCAATCGCCTGGCAGGAGGGGCGGGGCAGAGCAGAGCCACGCCCCGCGCCTGCCAAGGCTCCCGCCTCCAGCCATCCCCGCCTTTGCCTCCCTCCCCACTTGCATTTCCTAACCCCTCCCCCAAGATGGGCACTCTGGGTCCAAGGGTTCTTCTCTAACTTTTTCGCCCAGTAAGCTGGCTCAGTTACCCTCACTGCCTTTTTTTCCCCTGGTAGCTAACGTCCCTATTTTCTAGAACAGGGATCAGCAAATTATCAGCAAAGGGTCAGAGGGAAATTTAAGGAAAATTTAAGGGCTGGTCATGCAGGCGACAGACCCAGTTCGATTCCCCAGCTCCGCATATGATCCAGGGAGCACTGCCAAGAGTTACTCATGGGTGTGGTCCAATAATTCTCCCCTCTGCCACTCCTCCCCCAAAAAAACCCAATAAATGTTTTGAGACTTGCAGGTGGAAACTACTCGATTCTGCAGCAATTCAACCATGCCAGTGTGGCAGGAAAGCTGTCCCACACAAAACTAGTGAACTTAATTGCTCCAATATTTTTATATACTTGTTTGGAATGATTTACATCTTTCAGATTATTTGCTTAAAGAAAACATTTAAAAATCTCCAGGTTAATAAGACTTCACCTGTGCGATGCTAGAGGACACACGCCTGATCACATAGCGAGTACGGACAGTTCTCGTTAAGAAGTTCTCTATAGAGGAACTGTAAAAATGAATTTTACAGGAAGCACACAACCTAAGAAAAAGTTTAGGAGCTTGGTTAAAATTTGGCCAAGGAAAAGAAAATCTTTGGCAGGCCCACAAGTCAGGAAATCAGAAACACACAACTTCAGGCAGCTGAAAACCATGTGACTCATCCTAGCAATAAATAAACCACCCAGAAGAAAACCTGCATTGAGGCCGGAACAATAGTAAATAGGGCCCTTGCTGTGCATGTGACCAACCTGGGTTTGATCCCGGTACCCATATGGTCTCCCAAGCCCTACCAGGAACTCCAGAGCCAGGAGTAAGCCCTGAGCACCACCAGATGGTGGCCCCCCAAAAGAAACCTTGCACCATCAGTATAGACCTTCATTAATTTAAATAAAGTCCCTCTCTCTATAAATAAATTTCCCTATAAAAGAAAGTAAAAATCCTCAGAAGGACTGGAGAGATAGTACAGAAGCTATGGCACTTGCCTTGCATTCAAATCCCAGTACCACATAAGATCCCCTGAGTCTGTGGGGGTCACTCCTGAGCACAGAGACAGGAATAGCCCCTGAGCACCACCAGGGGTGGCCCCCAAACACAGCGTAAGTAAAAATCATCCTAGGTCATGGACTTTACAAAGGCAGAGGGCCCCATGTGGCTGCAGATGAGATGTGTAAACAGAAGTTTAGTAGCTGGATCTGCTGCTTTTTGGGGAGGAAGGTGGGCAGTCCGGGCTTGGATGACTGCGCAGTACCAGCGTCCACACCCCCAGCCCTCTGTGCCACCTCCTGAGCCCTGCACTGCTGCTTGAACCTCGACATAAGAGACTAGATGAGAGGCGGGAGATGGAGATTCCACCGCGGCAGGCGTGGTCAGGGAGGGGAGAATTTCATTGTTCTCATTCTTGGTCCAGTTACACACAGAAAAGGCTCCAGGAGTTAGAAGACCAGGAGAGAAGACGAAGGGCACCAGGGAGAAGATGAAGGTGTGGCTGGCAGTGCTTGCACGAGAGTCTGGGGTCGGGGCGGCTGGTTGTCAGGGCGGGACCTGGGTCAGGTGCTGGTGCAAGATCTCCTCTGCGCGCTTCAGGTACTCAGCTGCCTTTTTCTTCACGCCCTCCCGGCGGGCCGGGGACGGGTCATCTAGGGAGAGAAAAAGGCTTAGTGGAGGTGCCTGGGCCCAGGCCCCTGAGTCTAGAAGCCCTGACCTAAGCCCTTCTAATTCACAGAGTAGCACGGAGTTCACCAACCACGCATCTTTCGTCTTTTCTGGGACTCGGTATCTATTCTCCCAAGGCACAGTGCAGGGCTCCTGCCTGGCATAAGAGATCCACCTAGAGGGGCCGGAGCGATAGTACAGAGAGGAGGGCATTTGTCTTACAGGCGGCTGACCCATGTTCGATCCCCGGCATCCCATATTGTCCCTCAAGCACCGCCAGGAGTAACCCCTAAGCAATGCTGGGTATGATCCAAAAAAAAAGATTGGTCTGCAGCTCCCCTGGGTCCCACCAGGATCAGGGAAGGAAGGAAGGAGGGAGGGAGAGAAGGAAGGAAGGAAGGAAGGAGGGAAGGAATGAAGGAAGGAAAGAAGGAAGGAGGGAGGGAGGGTGGGAGAGAGGGAGGAGCCAGCTGAGATCTGCAGCTGGCCTGTGAGGTGCAATCCTGCCCCTTGAAGTGCTTCTTTCCCCCTCCCCACCCCTGCCCTCGGCCTTCCTCACCCCTACTCACCCGGCACACCCCGGAGCAGGATGTGCACCCCATCCCGGTAGGCCTGCAGTGCCTTGGCGTAGGCCCCCGCCTTCTCGTCGTGCAGGGCCTGGGTGATGAGCTCCGTGGCTCGGCTCAGATAGGCAGGGGGTGGGGCCCCATCCCCGTCCTCCTCCTCTTCCTCTGGCCCTCCTGGCTCCCAGGGCTCCTGGGCCGGTCCCTGTGCCTCAGCCTCCATGGCAGCCAGCAAGCCTGCGTGGGTAGGGCTGGGGCCTGCACCCTCTGCAGAGAGAGACGAAGAACTCGGGCTGGATGGCAGTGCCCGGGCCGCGCAGGACCTGCTGCAGACCCAGGCAGCGGAATTTTTCAATGGACTGTTTAGCGTCTCTAGGCCACGTCTGTGGTGCTTGGGGACTGAACGCGGGCTGCAGGTGCACCTCGAACCGCCTCTGGTCATGCCTGCCCGCACACCCTCTCTTGCACTTCCAGGGAAGGTGCTTGCACCCCCGTGGGCCCTGGCACCTCTGTTATTTCCAGCCTCCTGGATAGTGGCACGTACCGGGGGCACCAGCTGGCCAGGTCAGGAGCCCTCGCCCAGGGCCATGCCACCTGCTCCTGCTTCTCACCTACGATGCCTGTGGGCCACAGGGGCTTTCTCAGCCCCAGAGGCACCGTGCCCAAGGCCTGGCTCTGCCCGACCTCACCTCACTAGTCCTAGCAGTTACCTTCCTTGGAGAAGGGGTCAAAGAGGGCCAGCTCGGCGTCGGACAGGGGGCCGCGGGCCGGGGAGCCGGACACCTCCTCGGTGCTCCCACAGTTGAACAGGAGATCCAGGGCCTCCTGGGCTGGGCTGGACGGCGCAGGGTCCACTGAAGAACAAACCACGGGGGACACTCGGGTCTGCCCTAAGCCACCCCTGAGTTTTCTCTTTCGGGCCACACCACTCAGCATGCTCAGGGCTAACTCCTGGCTCAGGGATCATGGGGGGGGGCGGGGGGAGGACGCGGGAGACCATATGGGGTGGTGGCGATCGAATCGGGGTGCTCTGTGTGCAAGGCAAATGCCCTACCTGCTTTACTATCACTCCGGCCCCCGTGCCCCCTGTCAAGAAGGACCCTCCCCCCTCCCTGAGGCACCCACGGCTGCACACAAGCCCATCTGTGTGTATGTGTGTGTGGGGGGGGTTGTCAGTTCACAGATGAAGGACTCAGAGGGCAGACATGGAAGATGACCGGGGCGCCCCTGCAGGTCAGGGAAGAGGAGCTGGGACCCACCCAGGCTCCTCCCGGAGGTCACTGAGGACAGGTAGGGACCACCCAACCCCCACCTGGCACCTTCCCACACCCCGATGTACCTGGCACCTCCAGCTCCTCAAAGCCCCTCCTCTCCGCGGGCAGGGGCTGGGGCAGCCGGGAGTCCTCAGGCCGGGGCTCCTCTGAGGGCAGTGTGGGGATGAGAGGGGGCGGCAGGATGTGCAGGTCTCGGGCCAAGTCAGAGGGCCGGGTCACCTCCCCACCCTGCAGGAGGGAAAGACCAGCCGAGGGAGTCCCGGGCGCAGCCTGGCGGGAAGCTTCGGGGTGCAGAGAGGTGGGGGGGCGAGGGGGGCGTACCCGGAAGAACTCCTTGAGCTGGGGGCTATTGTTGAGCGCCGGGATGTGCACGGTGAACCGGAGCAAGTCCTCGGCCCCCTTCCGCCGCTCCTCGATCACTGACGGCTCGAACCGGCCTGGCCCAGGATGAGAGAGGAAAGACCCAGTGACCTTCGTGAGGGCCTCCAGGCCACGGTCTAGGGGGCTGGAGAGGAGGAGGCACAGCCTTTGGCCCTCACCGCTTCCAGCCACCCTGCTAGGGTCACTGTCTGAGCACAGGGCGGGGAGCATCTGAAGGTGACTGAGGGCCAAAGAGCCAGGACAGTGAGTTGGCCTCACGGGACCACTGGCCTTGCAGGCGGCCAACTCCAGCTCAATCCCCGGCCCTATGTATGGTCCCTGAACCCCCGAGCACGGCCAAGGGTGACTCCTGAGCACAGAGCTGGCAGTTAAGCCCTGAGCACCATTGGGAGTGGCCCCCAGACAAAAGCGAAAGGAAAACAGAGATAAAGAGAGAAATGAGTATTCCTGGTGTCCCACACCACAGGGGGCAGCAGCAAATGATGCACCAACCCTAGGGCAGGGAGGAGGGGGAGGCTCAGAGAGGGGGCACTGCCCGTCATGCCCTTTCGTGGCCCCAGAGCTGTGTCCTGGCGGGCAGGCAGAGTCTCTAACTCTGGGCCAGGGGTCCGGGGGCATCTCTGCTCTGTCCACTCCCGGGCCCAACCCGCCATCCAGGGTCCTTCTCCAGGCTGAGGAGAAACATCTCCCACGAGGCTAGTGACCTGGAAACAGGTCAGCGCCCTCGGCCAGAGACAGAACTGGGCTGGGGCCAGGAGGGGAAAGACACTGCTCACGCCGGAACAGGAAGTCCATGAGCGTGGCCGGTAGCTCAGATACTCCCAGTACGTGGTCCCTTAGCACCTTGGGGCACACGGTCACTGGTTCTGGACGGGACACGTCTCTAGGGGAGTCCCACCCGGGGTGAGATTTCTGTCACTTCCTGAGCCCTCAGTGTCCCTGTCTTGCAAGGGGGTGAATGAGGATGAGGTATGTAAGGAGCCCAGTGCACCAGGCAATGCAAACCTGTTTCCCGGGGTTATTTAATTCAGTTCTAGGGCCACACTCAGCGGTACTCAGGGCTTACTCCTGGCTCTGTGCTCAGGGGTCACTCCTGGTGAAACTCGGGGACCCTCTGCGGTTCTCTGAGCTCAGGGGGATTGAACCTGTGTCGGGCATTGTGCCAGGCAAGCTGCGTGTGACAGAAGCCATCTCTCGGGGTGGCTGTCGCGCCCCTCCTGCAGAGTCCCCTGCCCGCCTCTCCCCTCCTCAGGCTCACCGAACACCTGGGCACGTGGGAAGGCAGGAAACTCCTCGGTCCGGCGGAAGAGGTTGCGGTGCGTGTAGGCCAGGTCCCCATGCAGCTTGCGAAAGTCACTGTAGCGCTTCCAGACCACCACCTGATGGGACGGGACACGGGGACTGGAACAGGGCAGCGGGGAGCAGGGACCCGCCCCGGCACCCCCACCTCCCCAGGCCCAGGAGGAAAGCGGGGGCTGGCCTCCTCTCCAAGGGACCAGCCGTTGGGACCGGAGCGATAGTACAGCCGGGAGGGCACTTGCCTTGCATGCAGAGGACCTGGGTTGGATCCCCGGTATCCCATAGGGTACCCTAAGCACCGCCAGGAGAAATTCCTGAGTCCGGAGCCAGGAGTAACCCCTGAGCACCACTGGGTATGACCCACAAAGCAAAAACAAAACAAAACAAATGAAAAAAAAAACCCAAGCGACCAGCCGTGCTTTCCATCATTGGCCCTTGAACTGAGCAGTGGCCGCCCTTCATGGGGCCTCACCTCTTTGACATCCTCGGGATCCTTCTTTGAGATGAACTGAGGAAGAAAGACAGGGCAGGTCAGTGCAGGGGTCATCTACTCCTCTCCCCCACGTGACCCCTGGGGGCCGGGATGTCCCCACACTCTCCCGTGGTGGGTCCCTTTGGCTACTGGTCCCTTGTATCCTGCTGTCCTGTGTCCAGGCTCTGCCCGTAATGGATTGGGTGACATATAAAATGGTAGACATGGATTCTTTCATAGTAATGCAGGCTACAAGTTCAAAATCCAGCCAGGCCGTGCATTCTCTGAGGCCTGGGGAGAGCGTATGTTCTTTGTTGCGTTTGGTTTTGGTGGGTGGCAGCTTTCCTTGTCTCTTCACTCCAGACTCTGCCTTTTTGGCAGCATTCATTGCTTCCTCTTCTCTATGTCTTCGCTTGTCTGATCCAAGTCTCCCTCTGCCTTTTCCATGTAAGAACTCTTGTCGTGGGTTTTGTTGCCCATACAACATCATCCAAGATGATCTCATCTCAAGAGCCTTAACCTGATTGCAGAGACTCCCCCAACACCCCCAGTAAGATCACATTTACAACTTACTTATGGGAATCAGGACCTGCATTGCTCTGTTGGGGTCAAGATTCAACCCGGGGCAAGTGCTGTCATTCTCCTCTTGCCCAAGGAAGCCGTTTCATTTCTAAGTCCTGAAGATTCTGTTCCTCCCCTTTCCAGTATTACTGCTACCATTTGGATCTTGATCCAAAGAGCTCCTGAAAATTTGAAAATTTATGCTGGCTACCTACTTGATAACACAACGTTGCCTTTAGAGCGCTTTACAAACTTGAAAACACGTCTCTGCAGCTGGAATGAGCAACTTTCAGGAGTGGTGTTGCCAGTGACTTCCTCCCTCTTCTTCCTCGGCACCCCTCACCATGTGGCCCAGTGTGCTCCCTGCTCCTGCTGTCTCTCTGGACCCCTTCTCACCGTTCCTTCCGCAAGGTGGACTCTTCATCCTCATCGCCACTGTGCTCGCATCTCCTTAGACCCCCAAATCACTGGAGAGTCTCTCTTTCCACACAAGTCTGCTTCTGAAAGGAGAGGGACAGATAGAAAGTGAGCTCTCTGGAGTGTGGAATGTTAAAAAAAAAAAAAAAGAAGTAAATTTTTTTAGGGAGTGGGGGTTTGCAGAGGACCATACCCAGTGATGCTCAAGTTTTATTCCTGGCTCTATACTCGGAAATTACATCTGGTAGTGTTCAGGGATGGCAAGGATCAAAACCTGTCAGCGGCATGCAAGGTAAGCACCCTACCGCTGTACTCTGGCCCTGGAATGTAAAAAAAAAAAAAGTGGGAGGACAACAAATGGTCAGAGGCAACAGAAAATGAGAATTGGTCTGTGGGACTAAGCTTGCATAGCGGGGGTGGGGGTGCACAGGGAATAGAGGAGGGAGGAGGGACAAGAGGGTTAAGGGGAACAGGGATTGAGGAGGGAAGAGGAGACACTCTGGTCAGGATGTGTATTGGAAAGTTGGGTACTTGAGATCCTCTTTTAACAGCATCATAGATCATGGCACCTCAAATCAAAATAATTTGTTCCAAGTTTGTGTCCCTTCTTACTGAAACCCTAATCTCTCCTGCTTGGCTTCTACCTAGCTTCATCTTCCTCCCCTGTTCACCTATATCACCACCTATAGGCGATGCTGAGTCCTAACTCTTCTGATAGCCAAATATGTCAGAAATGTGTCCGGACCCCGCAGTAGGTTACTGTCGCCGGGCCACCCCAGGGGGGAATGGGTGCTGTCCCT
>JAOXYA010000045.1:47523811-47559083 GCA_028565675.1 Sorex palustris | reverse complement strand
TATAACGATCTATCTCATGGATATTCAATTGAAAAAAAAGTAATGTAGAGGTCATGCCCACTTTAATCAGCTTAATCAATGACTAAATAAATAGCAGTACTCCTACATTAAAAAAAAATGGAGCTGGAGCAATAGCACAGCAGGTAGGGCGTTTGCCTTGCAGGTGGCCGACCCGGGTTCGATTTCCAGCATCCCACATGGTCCCTTGAACACCACCAGGAGTAATTCCTGAGTTCAGAGCCAGGAGTAACCCCTGTGCATTGCCAGGTGTGACCCAAAAAGAAAAAAGAAAAAGTCCTGTTGTCCTCACCTTTGCTTTATGTGTTTGTGTGATGTCAGGTATCGAACCCAAGATCTCACACACAGAAGGCAAATGCTCTCAAGCTGAGCCACAATTTTGAAAGGGATACCAAAAGCAGGTTTGGGGTGATGAATAGCACATGATAAAATAAGTACAGCAAAAGAAAAAATAATAATAAATACAGCAAAATATCAATACAGACTTCCCATGGAGGGTATATGGGTGTTTACTGAAAAATTCTTTAACCCTTCCTTATGGAAGGTTGTGGCAAATGTTTCCATTGCAATAGTTTTATATTGTAACAGTTCCAGGATAAAATACTTGGGGGTTCAGAGATTCAGAGGGGAGAAGAATCCAAAAGTTAGAGATCGCCACAATATTACACATGTATGGTACTTGCCAGGTTCAATCCTTGGCATCTCAAATGTTCCCCTGAGCAACACCAGGACTAATTCCTGAGTGCACAACCAGGAGCAACCCCTGAGTATGATCCCAAAACTGTAGCGCTGTAGCACTATCCTCCCGTTGTTCATCGATTTACTCAAGCGGACCCAGTAATGTCTCCATCGTGAGACTTGTTATTGTGTTTGACATATCGAATACATCACAGGTAGCTTGTCAGGTTTTGCCGTGCGGGCAAGACACTCTCGGTAGCTTGCCGGGCTCTCCGAGATGATCCCAAAACAAATAAAAGCAAACAAAAAAAAAATCTGAAAGTTATTTTCTACATTGTTACTATTTGTGATAATTTTCTGGACATAGATAGTGGCGTGATGGTAATGAAAATGACTTAATAAAAATAGCATGATAATTTTTATGTTTTTTTGTATTTTACCATTTTAAAAATTGGAGCCAGGGGCCGGAGTGATAACACAGTGGGTAGGGTGCTTGCCTTGCATGTGGCTATCCGAGTTCAACCCCTAGCATCCCATATGTTCCCCTCAGCCCTGACAGTAGTAGTACCTGAGTGCAGAGTCAGGAATAACCCCAAAGCATCACCAGGTGTGGCCCAAAAATAATCAAACAAAAAAGTTGGGTCCAGAGTGATAGTACAGCAGTCAAGGTGTTTGCTTTGCATGCAGCAAACCTGAGCTCAATTCCTGGAACCGCATATGGTCGCCCAAGTACCACCAAGAGTAATCCCTAAGGTCAGAGCAGGAGTAAATCCTGGGTACTGCAGGGTATGCTCACTGACATTTTATTTTTTTTTTAAGCCTGAAAGCCTGCAGAGAAATGTGTGCAGAGTGTATGTGCCTTCTCTGGAGACCAGGCAGGAAGGATCTGCAGGCACTGACCACTTAGGAGGCATCAATACTGGAAAGACAACATCTCTGGAAACAGACCTTGCTCATAATGCCGGCTCTTTCACTTTCCAGCCATAATGACTATATTTTTTTAGGGGCTTTGGTCACACCCAGCATTGCAATGAGCAAATCTCAGCTTTTCACTATGATATGGCTTCCAGCACGCTCTGGGGAACAAAGTGCCTGGGATCAAACCTAAGACAAAGCACTCTGGCCCTTACCTTTCTCTCCTCAGCCCTACATTTGTTTTATTTTTGCCACACCCAGAGATACTCAGGGGTTACTCCTGGCTCTGTGCTCAGGAATCACTTCTGGCAGGGTTCTCAGGAACATATAGGATGCTGGAGCTTGAACTCAGGTTGGTCATGTGTAAGACAAGTACCCTCCCTGCTGAACAATCTCTCCGGCCCCATTATATTTGTTTCTGATTGCTATTGCTGTAACAAATTACACAACACAAATTATTACACTGTACTTCTGGAAATCTGAAATGTGTCTCATTGGGCTAAAATCAAGAGTTGTATTCCCTCCTGGCCAGAATTTATCTTAGTGGCAGAGTGAATTTCAAAGACCCCGAACTTGGTTTTTGGTTGCTGCTCAAGTGTGCAAAGTACACACATACACATAGGAAGAGCTTCATCTTTCTTCTGTAGATACTAGGCAGGCAATTTATTGTACTGCTTTTCCATTCTAGAAGCCTTTGTTATGTTTTCTTTAGCTTTTTTTCATTTTTTTGAGGTCACTCCCAGCGATGCTCAAGGGTTACTCCTGGCTTTGCACTCAGGAATTACTCCTGGCGGTACATGGGATGCTGGGGATCGAACCCGGGTCAGTGGTGTGCAAGGCAAACGCCTTACCCACTGTACTATTGTTCTGGGCCCCATAGAAGACTTTGTCTTTTGTCTTGGCCCTTGGCCATTTCTTCTTCCCTTCTTTTTTGGGGGGGCCACACTCGGCAGTGTTCAGACCAGACCTTACTCCTGGCTCTGTTCTCATGAATCACTGTGAAGGGGCTCAGGGGGCCATGAAAGGCACTGAGTACTTTACCCACTGTATTCTTCAGCCCCTCTTGACCCTTTCACCTTCAGAGCCAACAGTACTGTCCCTCTTGCCCTCTCTCTGCCCTCCCCACCATCATACTCAAACAACAGCAAAGTGGTATTTAGGGGGCAGGGATGTAACTCGGTTGTAGAACACATGCTTTTTATGTATGAGAGGCAGGGTTGAAGGGGTGGAGGGAGAGGGAAGTTCCCTGGGTACTCGGCTCCACATCTCAGGTCCAGGATAACATTCCTGAGTAGGGGAAGAAGGCTCAAAGCTGGACCCATGTCAGAGACCCCCGTTATTCCAGGATGGGAAAGACAATAGATTAAAAGGACCGTGATCGAGCCAGAGAGGACAGCAGGCAAGGCACTTGCCTTTAATGCAGCAGCCAACTTGAATTCAACCCTATCACCATATATGTCCCCAGAGTCCTCTGGGAGTGATTCCGGAGCACAGCACAGCGTGGCCAGAAAAGGGAAAAAGAGGGTGGGGCTGGGGGTGGAGCTATAGTGCAGCGAGTAGGGCATTTGGCTTGCACAGGGTCGACCTGGGTTCGTTCTCTCGGCATCCCATAAGTTCCCAGAGGACCATCAGGAGTGATTCCTGAGTGCAAAGCCAGGAGTAATCCCTGAGCACCGCCGACCCCAAAACCAAAAGGAAAAAAAGGAAAGAAAACAGGAAATAAAAGTCTTACAAAGGCAGAGTGAAGGGTTCAGAGTGCGGAGGTGGGGAGGGTCGCCGTAGCAGGCCTCGAAATGTAAGCAACGGTTAAAAGAGATGAAGGTGGGATAGAGGGCGGTTTTGAAAACAAATCCTCGGAGGCACCCTGGGTGACTCGACACGGCGTGGCGTTCCGGCTGCCGCGGCTCGGAGCTAGCCGGGTTCTCCCCACACTTCCGCTCTCCCTGCCCGGCCCCTCTGCATGCGACTGGCGATTGGCGGAGTCCGCCCCGAGGCCCCGCCCCTCCCCCATTTTGATTGGCTGGAGCGTTTAAAGATCCTGCGGTGATAGGACGATTCTCAACTTCTAGTATTTGAAATTTCCAGTTCCAGTTCCCTAGTGTCGCCAGCAGGCCAGCTTTATTCATTCCGTCCATCGAGTGCCGGCTCAAGTGAGTGTCCATCTGAACGCCGGAGCGGGAGACAGAGATCCTGCTTCTTCCTGGAGCCCATCCCGGGAGGGTGAAAAGAAATAGGTCAGATGGAGGGAGCATGTATTGACGGGTCCCCTACCCCAGCCAAATAATCTGCATCCCGCCTGCACCTCGGGGATGGGGAGCTCCAGGGCTTCGGAACCCTCAGTGTTAACGTCTGGCAGTCGTTTGCGGCTTCTCTGGGCCTGTCTGCACTTCTGTAGACGCAAAAATTGAGAGGCCCGCCGGCTGCAAAGAAACGTTCTTACAAGACAGCGGGCGCTTATGCCAGTCCCCTGCCAATCTGCCCATGCGAGACTGACCCAAAAAATTCCCGGACCTGGGCCGGAGCGATAGTACAGCGGGTCGGGTTCTCGCCTTGCACACGGCCGACCCGGGTTCCATCCCAGGCATTCCATAGGGTCCCCTGAACCTGCCAGCAGTGATTCCTGAGCTCAGAGCCAAGAGTAGCTCTTGAGCACCCCCGGGTGTGACACCCTCCCTCCCCCAAAAAAAAAACTTTAAAAAAAAGTGAAACAAAAAAACTCCCGAGCCCATCCTGGGTCTTTGGGAGGTAGGCGTGCACCCAGCCCAAGTGCCTCTGACACTGACCGTCGGTCGTTCTGGGAGCTAGTGTAGGGGCGATCCAAGATATTCAAAGTGAGTTTTCGGTTGGCGCTAGAACCCTTTGTCCATCTCTGTGACCACTCAGTGTCACCAGTGACCGGACTCCGTGACTCGACGTGGCTTCCCTTGTCCGTCGCACCCATTCTTTTCTTCTGCATCCCCATTGTCCCGTTTCCCTTCGCAGACCCTCCGGAGGCGGTGGCGATGCTGTCGGGCACCGAGGCGGAATGCGAGGACGCGGAGCTGCGGTGCCGCGTGACGGTGGAGGAGCTGAGCCCTGGCGGGCAGCCACGAAAGCGCCAGGCGCTGCGCTCGGCCGAGCTGAGCCTGGGTCGCAACGAACGCCGCGAGCTACTGCTGCGACTGCAGCCCCCGGGACCCTCGGAGCCCGCGCGCTGCTTTCCCCTGCGCGCCGCGCGCCTCTTCACGCGCTTCGCGGCCACCGGGCGCAGCGCGCTGCGGGTCCCCGGGCCGGGCGCGCCCCCACGCGGCTCCGTGCAGCTCCTGCTCTCCGACTGTCCCCCCGATCGCCTGCGCCGCTTCCTGCGCACGCTGCGCCTCAAACTGGCCGCTGCCCCCGGCCCCGCGCCCGGCTCCTCCCGCTCGCAGCTGCTCGGCCCGCGACCCCGCGACTTCGTCACCGTCAGCCCGGTGCAGCCCGAGGAGCTGCGGCGCGCGGCGGCCGCCCGGGGCCCGGACTCGGCACGGGGGAAAGCAACCACCACGGAGACCCCCTCGGAGTCGGATCCCAGCACGGTGAGAACAGGGAAAGGAGGAGGATGGGGGGGGGGCGGACAGGCGGTCATTTTGGTGCACTGGGCATAGGGCGTCCCGTTGGAGCAGGATGTGGGAATGGTTCCCGCGAGTCCACCCGGCAAGGGCTAGCAGAAAAAAGGACGCCGGCCATAGGAAGGACAGAGCAGAGGGGCTGGAGCGATAGTACAGCGGGTAGGGTGTTTGCCTTGCAAGAGGCTGACCCGGGTTCGATTCCTTGCATCCTATATGTTCCCCCTGAGCACCGCCCAGAAGTGATTCCTGAGTGTATGAGCCAGGAGTAGTAACCCTTCTGCATCGCCGGTGAGACCCAAAAAGCAAAAAAAGAAAAAGGAGAGAGCAGAAAAGGGGTTGTAAAGGCGGCTTTAGAAGGGACAGCTGATTGCGGTCAGCCTGGAGGAGAGAACCTTTTGGAGAGAAGGCTGTGGTTGGTGCCAGGGACAGTTCCCAGGTCCGATGGGGCAGACAGGGGATTTGAGCAAGTCTGGTGGGTTCTGGAGTGATCACAGATCCCAAGGGTTGAGATGAGGCTGTGGGAAGGTAGTGCTGAGGCAAGAGGTGTCATGGTCCTCCCCCATGGGCAGGGCATGGTCTCAGTGGCCCCTGCACAACCAGAGAAGAAGCACTGCACCCCAGGAGCACACAGCTCTGCTAGGCTGCTGGGTCAGGCTGAGTGCAGCCACGGTTTCCCCCACACTCACAAGAATGGGGAAGGAGGACCCTGACCAGGAAGAGTTTTGCTTAAGCACTTGGAGCTGAGAGACAGGTTTGTAGGAAGAAGCAAAGAAGGAAGTTCAGAGGTTGGAGAGATCATTAAGGCACTTGCCTTGCATTTGGCTCTCCCAGGTTTCATCCTGGCACCCCATATGGTCTCCTGACCTCCTCCAGGAGTGATCCCTGAGCTCAGAGCCAAGAGTAAGCCCTGAGCACCACTGGGTGTGGCCCAAACCATCCCTTGACCCTCTCCCCAGAGAAGAGACCTGGACCCCAATAGTTACTGGCAGACTTTTTTGGCTCCCAGGACTGAAGGCTGCTGGACATCAAGGGCTTTGGGCCTCACGCTGCTCCCAGGCTGGACAGGGATTGGTCAGTACCTGTCAGTGGGAAGGAAGTCACTGAGCTGCTGTGTCCCTCACAGAAATCCCCTAGGTGGCCCCTGCCGGCGAGGAAGTTGAGTCTGCCCCCCTGCAAATCCAGGCTCTCTGAGGAGCAAGCTGCTGTGTTAAGAGCTGTCCTGCAAGGCCAGAGTGTCTTCTTCACCGGAAGTGCAGGTAGTGTGTGTCTGGTGTGTGGGGGGAGTGGCATGGGGGGTGCAGGCGGGCCTGACTCCGCTCTCCTCCTAGGTACAGGCAAGTCTTACCTGCTGAAGCGCATCCTGGGCTCGCTGCCCCCAACGGGCACTGTGGCCACTGCCAGTACTGGTGTGGCCGCCTGCCACATTGGGGGCACCACCCTCCATGCCTTTGCAGGTAAGCAGGCACCCCTGGGAGCATCCTGCGCGCGAGAGGGGGAGGTCCGGGGGTCTAGGCTGAAGGGTGTCCCCTCCCAGGCATCGGCTCAGGCCAGGCACCACTGGCCCAGTGCGTGGCACTGGCCCAGCGCCCAGGGGTGCGGCAGGCCTGGCTGAGCTGCCAGCGGCTGGTTATTGACGAGATCTCCATGGTGGAGGCTGAGCTGTTTGACAAGCTGGAGGCCGTGGCCAGGTCAGTGCAGGCAGCAAGGGCTGGGCAGAGGAGGAAGCCACCTGGCCCGCCCCTGAGCCCCCGGTTCTTCTCCAGGGTGGTCCGACAGCAGGACAAGCCGTTTGGGGGCATCCAGCTCATCATCTGTGGGGACTTCCTGCAGCTGCCACCTGTAACCAAAGGCTCCCAGCCCCCTCAGTTCTGCTTTCAGGTACCCCTCACTCTCTGGCCTTGCCCCTAACCCCACTCTTGGGGGTCTCTTGGGTTCACTCACACCCCCACTTTGCCTCCCTAGGCCAAGAGCTGGAGGAGATGTATCTCAGTGACCCTGGAACTGACTGAAGTATGGAGGCAGGCCGACCAGACCTTCATCTCTCTCCTACAGGCTGTGAGGCTGGGCAGGTGGGTGCTGGGGCGCAGAGTGGGAGACCGGGCCACAAGAGAGGCTCATCCTGCCCCGCCCTTGGAAGGTGGAGAAATGCTTGTCCCTTGGGAAGGGCAGACGGGGGTAAAAAGCAGCATGGTCCCATGGAAAATAGGCCTTTTTGGACCAGGACAGTAGTTCACAGGGCTGGAGTGAATATGGGAGACCCAGGCTCCATCCCCGGCCCCTTGGGGTTGAGAATGGCCCCTCTACACTGACCTGGGGAGAAAACCACAAGCACTTCTGGGTGTGGCCAGAGAAAAAACAAAAAGATGGTTATTTAGGGCTGGAGCAATAGAGAAGAAGGCCTTCCATGTGGCCAAACTGGATTTTATCCTCGGCATACCATATAGTCCCCTGAGCATCACTGGAGTGATCCCTGAACGCAGAGCCAGAAGTAAACTCTGAGTACAGCTGGGTATGGCCTCAAAACAAAACAACATAAAAAGAAACCTCTGGGGGCTAGAGCGATAGCACAGCGGGTAGGGCATTTGTCTTGCATGTGGCCGACACAGGTTTGATCCCCAGCATCCCATATGGTCCCCTGAGCACCGCCAGGAGTAATTCCTGAGTGCAGAGCCAGGAGTAAGCCCTGTGCACCGCCGGTATGACCAAAAAGAAAAAAAAAAAAAGAATAAGGGGGCTCATACACCAAATATGCAGAATAGGACTGAGAAAAAGAAGGGTTCTTACACCAGCTGTGCAGTGTGGGGCTAAGAGGGGTTCACTGACAGCTCCCCCATGCCCTCTCAGACAATTCAGGGTACGCCAGGCCCTCTTCCCTCCCCTCAGAAACTCGGGGCCCCGCAGACGCGCCCTCACACCTGCAAATGTGGCCACGAAGGCTCAAGATTGGGCTCATCCTCTTCCGGGTCAAATTCGGGGTTCTCGCTGGGCGGCAAGGTCCGGAAGATGTTCACTGAGATCTGAGGGGAGAGCCAGGCTTCATTAAGGAAGAGCCCCACAGCAGAGGCAGACGCGTCGCTCTGAGGGGCCCGGCAAGCCCTCAGCTCCTGCGCACCTCATTCTGGAAGCCCCGGGTTAGAGTTGGGGTGCAGCCCCAGAGCGGGGGGTACAGAGACCAAGACGGGCCTCTGAGCCTGCCAGACAACAAAGTGGCGAGGCCTAGCTTTGGTCTGGAGCTGGGTGCACAGAAGACACACACAGGCCTGGGGTGGGAGGAGCCTTGGGGGTGTACACGTCCCCCACTTTTGGAAGGCATCAGCAAAAGGGGGTTTGGGGGATGCAGGGGCTCATACAATGAGCAGGTCATCAGGGTGCCGGGTCCCCCAGGCTTCCTCCAGATGTGGGGTTCCAGGTGCTCACCATGCGGATGATGTCGGGGTACACCGGCTCAATGAGGACCCCCCGGGTGCTGCCCACACACTCCACCAGCTCGTTGAGGGCCGCCCGCTTCACCTCCTTCCCCTTGAGATCAGCCACGCAGTCCAAGAAGTCGAACATGACCCCGCACTGGGCCAGCTTCCGGCTCAGCAGCTCGTGCAGCTCTGCCGCTGGGACATCTGGGCAGGGGTGGGGGGCTGAGTGGGGACCCCAGCGCCAGCCCAGGCCCACGGGGGTGCAGGAGCGCCTCCTCCTCCTCCTCCCACAGGGGCACCAAAGGGCAGGTCCCAGCCCCAGTCCTTCCTCAGGGGTCTGGGGGTACCGTGTTCAAGAGCCAGAGTGAGGAGAGGCTGGGGGGGGGGTCTGCTCGGCTTGGGGGGCAGCCCCGTCCCTAGTGAGTCAAGCCCAGCACCTGCTCCCGGCCCCTGGAACCTGCCCTGCGGGCCCCACCCTTGGCCCTGGCCTGCCCCCCCATGACGCCACCTCTAGCTGCCCCACCTCTGGGGACAGGCTAGTCAGGCCATGCGTCAGCAGAGGGCCGGGCCATGGCCCAGGGGTGCAGGGGGGCTCACCCTTCAGCAGGGGCAGCGGCGTGAGCTCCTGCTGGTTGCTCTGGTAGCGGAACTGCGAGGAACTGTGTGAGCGTCGGGGCCGGGCCCGGCGCAGCGAGCGGCGGGAGAAGCCGTCCACCTTGTCCGGAGGGGGCACGGGGGACAGCCCGGGGGAGGAGGGGCTGGTGGGGGTGCTGGCGGGGGGCAGCTTCGTCTCCATGGCGGTGGTCAGCGCGGTCAGTCAAGCCTTCAGAGCCCCTGTGGTGCCCTCTGGGCCGGGCCGGTGCTGAGCGTGCTGGCTAACTTGGGCCCATTCTGCGGGGCTGGGGGGGGGCACAACAACAGTTCTGGGCCCCCCCCCAGGGCCTTCGGCAACTGTCCAGTCCTGGGGGGGCAGGCAGGGAGAGATGAGGCCGGCTCAGGTCTCGGGTCCTTCCAGGAGGTCCCGCGGAGTGAGGGCGCCCACGCTGGTCCTTCGGCAGATGCTGTGCGGAAAGTCGGCGAGAAAGAGGCAGAGAACTGGTCAGCTGCTACCCGGCCCGAGCACAGACCCCCCATCCCAGGCTGCAGGCGCCCCCCGAAACAAGCCTCGCGGCAGGGCCTCGCCGGGACCCCAGCCTTCACCCCCGCCCGCCCCGGCCTGGGACTCCTCCAGAACGCGGCCCAGACCCCGGCTCGCCCCCCCTTCCTCGAGCCCCACATTCTCCTCCATCTCAGCTCCTCCACCCTGCCCCCCTGAACCCCATCGGCCCCCCCGGACCCCCCGGCCGGCTGGGACTCACTTCTCCGAGGGTCGCACTCTGCAGCCCGCTCTCCCGGCTCTCCCGGGGGCCGTTCCCGGCCGCGGTGGGGGCGCAGCTCACGGCCCCTCCGCAGTGGCTTCCCGCGGGGCGCGGGCGCGGGGCGGCGGCGCTCCGGGGTTCCCGCTCGGGCTCCGGGGGGCCCGGGGCATGCCCCCCCGCCCCCGTCAAGCCCCGACTCGGGCGCGGGCTCCGGGCAGGCCGCGCGCCCACCTCTGCCTGCAGCCGGGGTCCGAGCCGCGCCGCCGCGGGAGCCCGGGCTCTGCGCGCACCGGCACCCGCCGCCCAGCGGCTCAGGATGACATCAAGTCACCTCCCCCCGCCCGGCCCGCGCCTCCCCGCGGGCTGGGGGGCGGGGGGCTGCGTCAGGGAGTTCCCGGGGCAGCTGGGAGTTGTAGTTCCAGCCCCGCTTAAAGGGGGTAAGCTTAAAAGGCCGCGGAAGGCGGGGGTGGGTGGTCCCTGCGGCCGCCCCGGAT
This sequence comes from Sorex palustris, assembly GCA_028565675.1. NCBI lineage: Eukaryota > Metazoa > Chordata > Mammalia > Eulipotyphla > Soricidae > Sorex > Sorex palustris. The sequence continues at coordinate 47,548,623 of JAOXYA010000045.1, read as the reverse complement.
GGTGCCAGCCGCGAGGGATGCGGCGACGACGCCGGGGCTGGCCGCCCGGGCTGCGAGGGGGCGCGCACGGGGAGAGGGGCGCTGCACGCGGAGGGTCTGCACTGGAGCTTCGGGAGGTGCCAGGATCCTGGCATCGGAGAGGGGGCCTGCTCCACCTCCCAGCTCCACCCTTCTGGGAATCCTACCCTCACCCAAAATACACACACACACAAAAAAAATACACACACACGGGGACACACACACACACATGGAACCAGCACGGGACTGGTTAATAAGTCTGCGGCGAACGAGTGGCTGCCGGGAGGGGTGTGGTGCGCCAGAGGCTGCTGGGAAATGTAGTCCGACCTCAGACCTGCAGTCCCCCTCCCGTCCCTTTGCTGTCTACAGTGACATCATGTTCTGGGGTTTAAAGGGCCAGCCTTCAAGTGGCAGAGCAGTGAGCAGGGGCTCCTCTGGCATTGCCGCCCGACCTCAAGCCCGCTGGCCTTCCTGCAGGACCCTCCGGGTCAGGACCCTAAACTGCACTGGTGGGTCTCCTTCCAAGGTGCAGGGTATCAAGTCACAAGTGACATTCTAGAGTTGGGCAGAAGTACTCAACCTGCCCCCTGGCGCCCCTTCCCCAGGCCTCTGGGCCCATTTACTTGACTGAAGTCCAAGCCTCCCACCGTGAACTCAGCACCAGGCGGTTTTGTCTGGATGAAGCGCTGGTCCATGCCAGGTGTGAAGGTGGACAATGAGGACTGGACATAGGGATGCTTCCACAGGCTTCCCCACCCTGTCCAGAGCGTGGGAGAAACCATGCCGGGAGTTTCCGTGCCCTCACAGAAACCCTCAGTATCTTCTCTGCTGCAGAGAGAGCCTGAGTGTCTGAGGGGGTTTTCTTACCCTCTTGCCCAAGTAACAAAAACCAAATGTGGGGAGCAGGCCTGTGGCTTAGCCACGGAGCACTTGCCTTGCATGGGTGAGGGAGACCCTGGGTTTGGTCCCCTGCACTGCAAAACACACTGTCCACTGTCACTGTCCTCCCATTGTTCATTGATTGCTCGAGTGGGCCCAGTAACGTCTCTATTTTGAGACTTGTCGTTACTGTGTTTGTTCAACCGAGAGTATCTTGCCCGGGCTCTCTGAGAGGGGCGCAGGAATCGAACCCGGCTCAACCGGGCTGGCTCTGCACAAGGCAAATGCCCTACCGCTGTGCTATCGCTCCAGCCCAAAACAAAACACCTCTCGGGGCTGGAGAGATAGCACAGCGGGTAGGGCGTTTGCCTTGGACGCAACTGACCCGGGTTCGATTCCCAGCATCCCATATGGTCCCCTGAGCACCACCAGGGATAATTCCTGAGCGCAGAGCCAGGAGTAACCCCTGTGCATCGCCAGGCGTGACCCAAAAAGCAAAATAAACAAACAAAAAAAACCTCTTTATTGGGGCTGGGAAGAAAGCACAAACAACTAGTGTGTGTGCTTTGCAAGTGGGAAGCCCCCGGGTCTGACCCCAGCCCTGCGTGTTATCCACCAGGAGCAACCCCCAAACCCTCTGGGTGTGGCCCAGAGACCAAAGCAAAGGAACAAAAACACCCAATGAACTGTTTAGCCAGAGCAGGACTGGGGAAAGGCCTTGGAGAACTGGCCTGCAGTTGCCCCCGGCTCGAGAGCTAAGCTAGGAGTTAGGGCGCTGCTGCTGTGTGTTTTATCCGCAGTCAATCCCTGATACCACATACGGTCCTCTGAGCACCCCCAGGAGTGCTCCCTGAGTGCAGAGCCAGGGGAAGCCCTGAGTATCGCCAGGTGTGGCCCTTCAACAGACTGAGAGACACACAGACAGACAGACAAGAATCTTCGTCAGGTTTTCCACCTGGTCCTCAGGACTCTCATCCATCAGAGGGAGACCCAGACTCTCCCTGCGAAGGTGCGAAGGCTCCTCTGTACTGCACAGCATGCTCGGGGAGGGCAGGCCAGGGCCCAGAGGCCCAGAGAAGGCACGGGATTCACCCGGGGTCACACAGCCTAGCCTCAGAGATCAGGGACCAAACAACAGACCATGGACTCCTAGGTCTCAAGACCAAGTTGGCCTTGGCATGGTGGTGCTGTGAGCAGAGGGGGCACTGGATGTGAGCATAAAGGAATGATCTGAGAGTCCCTCAGACAGATGGTGATCCAACCACACCTAGAAACAGCGCTGGGGCCTGCAGGGTGCAATTTTTTTTTCTTTTTGGGTCACACCTGGTGATGCTCAGAGGTTACTCCTGGCTCTGCACTCAGGAATCACTCCTGGCGGTGCTCGAGGGGACCATATGGGATGCTGGGAATCGAACCCTGGTAGGCCGCATGCAAGGCAAATGCCCTACCCTATATGCTATTGCTCCAGTCCCTGCAATCTTGTTAAGGCTTTTCTTTCTTTATTCTGGGGGGTGGGGGGCTGTATTTGGTCCACACCAGGAGTGCTCGGGGTTTCCTGCTGGTACTCAGGGAACCATATAGGGTGCTGGGGATCAAACCCAGGTTGGCTGCTTGCAAGGCATTACCCATTATATTCTCTCTCTGGCTCTGAAAATCTCTTTGCTCTTTGGGTCACACCCAGCGATGCTCAGGGGTTCCTCCTGGCTCTGCACTCAGGAATTACTCCTGGCGGTGCTTGGGGAACCATATGAGATAATAGGGATTGAACCCGGGTTGGCCGCCTGCAAGGCAAACACCCTACCCGCCGTACTATCCCTCCGACCCCCCAAAATCTCTTTCCCTTTTTGTGGGGGAGGAGGCACAGACAACTGTGCTCAGGGATCACTCCTGGTGGGCCTTGGGGAGGTCCTATGAAGCTTCAATGTCTTTCCTTTTTTTTTGTTTTGTTTTTGTTTTGGGGTCACGCCTGGCAGTGCTCAGGATTTAATCTTGACTCTGGGCTCAGGGATCACTCTCGGCACCCCCACTCAGGGCTCCAGAGACGCTGGGGATCAACCCAGGTCTGCCAGGTGCAAGGCAAGCACCCTACCTGCTGTACCATGGCTCAGCCCAGGTCCTTTTCAAATCACCTTTATCAAGATGATAAGATTCCCAGAGCTGGAGAGACAGTGCAGAGGGTGGGGCACTTGCCTTGTAGCTGCTGACCTGAATTCAATTCCCAGCACACCATATGGTCCCCCCACCACCGCAGTAGTGATCCCTGAGCACAGAGCCAGGAGTAATCCCTGAGTACTGTTGGATGTGGCCTAGAAGATCAACGAATAAAGGTAATATGTATCTAGCTGACATCACATTCACTGGTTCTGGGGTGCTGTTGAATGAGTGACTTTCTGTTTTGTAAGATGAAGAAACACGTTCTGAAGTCACATGGATGTGCCTCCACTTCCCACGAGAACTGCACACTGAGAGAAGGTTAAGATGGTACCGTTGGTGCCGTGTACCACCTTTACACAGGAAAAACGCAGGCCCCTCTACACAGCCCCAGCCTAAGGCCACTGTCTCCAGGCTGCCACCAAATCCCTTCCCCTCTGCTCCACCCATCCTAGAGGTGCTCAAGGGAGTCACAGAAAGTGGTAGAGGGCTGCCCCACCCAGCCCCACCCAGACCTGCAGCCTCTGTTTATCAAGTTTTAATCTTAATCGAACCCTCAGGCAAAGCCAGACTCCCCATTTTTCTCTCTCTTCTACCCCTGGGGTCCAGTTGTTCAATGAAAGCTCCCACACCCCCATCCACCGCCACCCCCAGAATCTGTGGATTTGTTTCAGTTGCTGGGCCAGCATCTCAGCTCACCAAGACGTCTCTGGGTCCTAACATCATCTTTCCCAGCTGATGCTTAAAATCCCTGCCATCAGGCCCTCACTGAGGACAGTGCCTAGTTGGGGGGGGGGGGCGCACCGGGTGGGGGTTTGATAGTCTCTGAGTTGACAGGTGCAAGAAGGACCTTGGCTGAAGTCAGGGGGTCAGGCCCAGGAGGGATTCCTGGCCAGCACCCTCCTCTTTAGTTTTTTATTTTGGGGGCCACCCTCAAAGGTGCTCAGGGTTTCCTTCTGGTCCTGTGCTCAGGGCTTATTCCTGGTGGGGCTCAGGGGACGTTGTATAGTGCTGGGGATCGAACCCAGAACCCAGGTCAGTCACTGTGCAAGGCAAGAGCTCTACCTGCTGTCCTATGGCGCCGGCTGGGCACCTGCTCTAAGACACCGGGCTCCGACATGTGAAAAGTGGGTGCAGCCCCGCTGGAGGAAAGGCCACCAGGAAGCAGCCACCCAAGTGTCCCCAAGTTTTATACCCTGAGCAGATAATTTCCACTGCAGGAAAGATTTGTGTCCCTCCCCAGTGACCAAGAGGACACCTTTATGAAGAGTTCAGAACTGGCCCTGCCATGCCTTCTGCCCCTGGACTGAGACTGCCTGTTCATCAAGCTGTTAGACCCATGGATGACCTCAGCTTTCCTCTTCTGTAAAATGGGAATATTCACAATACTTCACTCACGAGCATGTGGCAAAGAACCGACGAGGTAACAGGTCAAGGCTCAGTTCCTGATATCTGTGCTTTTTTCAAATTGGGTAGGGGTGATGCTCACAGGACCACACAATGCTGGGGATCAAGATTCACCATGTCCAGAACGGATACTCCAGGCCTGACAATCCTCCCCAGAAACCCAGCGTCTGTTCTTCGTGACAGAAACGGACACCCCTGGAGGACACGGCAGCGCCTGGCTCCCACTGGACTCAGCTGCATTTCACTGGCATTTCTGGGGGGACCATCTGACTCGACAGCTCCCCGGTCTGGGGCCTTCCCTGATGTTCCCAAAATTCCCTCACCCCTTGGTCCTCCATCTCTGCGGGCCCTGGACAGTCTTGCCCAGGTCACAGGCTCCCCTGGGGACACTTGGAGACAGGACTTGCTTCCAGCTGCCTTTTATCTTTAACTGCAGCATCTCTAAGGGGGATGATTCTGGGTGGGGGGCCTTCACCCAGGGGAGACAGGGCAGTGATGGTGGAGAGCCCTCACGGGGCAGGGGTGGGGTGGGGGTGGAGGCGGCAGGTCTGTGATGGGGAAAGCCCTCATCTGGGAGCAGGGTGTGAGTGACCTTTGGGGAGCCCTCCCCCAGGGGATGGGGCTGTGACCCGTGAGGATCCGTCCTTGGGGGCAGGGCTGCGTGAGAGCCTGTAATAAAGTGCGGCTGACATTTTCTGACAGGGCCAAGTTGTAGTCTCAGAGGCTGCCCCTCAGCACTGTTGTAGGGGCTCTGCAGCGGCTTGATTTATGGACACCGAAGGGTCAACGTCATGATGCTCAGGCATGGTCAAAATCCTATTCATGTATTTTTGTTTGTTTGGGGACCACACCCAGCTGCGCCCAGGGATCACTCCCAGTGGTGCTCAGGGGACCGTGTGTGCGGAGCTGGGGAACAAACCCAGGTCATTCCACAGGCAAGCCTGCACCAGCCGGTGCTACTTCGGCCTCCCTCGTACCCATCTTTTCTCCCAACTTCTAAAACTGGAAAAATCCTTCCTAGTTCCCAGGCTGCACACAACGGACCCCAGGGGAGTTAAAATCCATTTATTACTGATTTGCAGATTAGAGATCTGAAAACAATTGTGATTATTTCAGAAAGGGGCCTGCGGGGCCCAAGCAGCAGCAGGCAGAAGGGAGGGTCAGTTGATCTGCCAAGCATTCCAGGTAATGAGTGGGAAGAGCCGTTGTTGGCTGCCCTGCAGCTTTTGATAAAATGTTTTCTTAACTGCCAAGTGCCGATAATGATCTTTAGCTTAGAGGGGTTTTAAGAGCGTGGAAGGAGGCAAAGCTAGGGGAAGTGCTTATGCAAATGTTGAAGCCCACACTCGCTTCTACCGCTGGGTGCTGCGGCTCTCACTCCAACTCACCAACTCACTTTATTCCCCGGGGAAGCGGACCACGAAGTTGGACGAGACGCTGTCCCTTTAAATCCGCCCCGACTCCCCGCCCAGCGGTGGGGCATGCGCACTCCTCGCCGCGCTGACAACTCCGGCCCCAGCCTTCCGAAGAGCCCGTGGAAGGGAGGTTAAAGGTCCTCCCACACGGAATTCATACGCAAGCGTAAATCAAAATTGGGAGCACTCGATCCTGCGGAGAGTCCTGTCCCTTTGCGCGCCCGCAGGCCCCGCCCCCCGCGGCCAATCAGTGGATCGCGCCCTCCGCGATGGCCAATGGCAGCGCGCGCGGGGGGCGTGGCCCGGCGCCCGGGGGCGCGGCCTGGCGCCGTGAGAAGCGGCGGGGCAAGCCGGGGGCTCTCGTGAACAGCGCCAGCCGGACAGCGATCGCCGGCGGGCGGCGAGCGGAGGCGGCCCGGGCCCGGCGCCCTCCGAGATGTCACGATGGCTGTGGCCGTGGTCGAACTGTGTGAAAGAGCGAGTGTGCCGCTACTTGCTGCACCACTACTTGGGTCACTTCTTCCAGGAGCACCTCAGCCTGGAGCAGCTGAGTCTCGACCTGTACAAGGGCAGCGTTGCCCTGCGGGACATCCACTTGGAGAACTGGGTGAGGCACCGCGCCCGGGCCCGCGAGGGGGCTGGCGGCCGGGGCGGGGGGCTTCGCCTCCCGATCCCCGGGGAGAGGCCGAAGCGCCGGGAGGCCAGAGGTGTCCGGGCAGTCCTGGCGTGCGGGCGTCCGCGGGGCCGGGGCTGGGCGCCCCCGGAGCCTGCTGCCGGGCGGGCAGAGCGCTGGCCTTCACTTCAGAGGGGAAACTGAGGCCGGGCTGGGCTGTCACCTGTCCCGAGAGCGCCAGGAGCGGCGCGGCAACGGGGGACCTGAGTGCCCGGTGCCCGGGGGCCGAGCCGGGGCCGAGCGGCGAGCGGGGAGCCGGGGGTCGGGCGCCCCGCCGAGGCCCCGGGGAGGGGGAGGCGCCCCGACCTCCGGGGCCCGGCGGGTGGGGTTCGCCTCCGGATGTGGCTGTCAACAACAGCGTCAGCGCCGTGTGGATCAACACCTCGTGCGCCTACTTCCTGCTCTGGGCGAGTGGGCGGAGCCAGCGGGCGTCGGGGGCGGGGCTTCGGGGGTCGGGGGCAGCCCGGTCCCCCCACCCCCCCACGATGGTGGGGAGGCGACCTCGGGCCGGGAGGAGACCCCGCGGGGCTGGGAGTGGGAAGGTCTGGGTCAGGGCTGGGGCTGGGGGCGGCGAGGGGCGGTGACTCACAGCTCAGCCAGCCCAGGAAGGCACCACCAGTGGGAGGCCCCAGCGGCCCGCCCGGGGTCAGCCCTCCAGCGGCTCCCTGGCCTCTTGCGATCTGGCCTGGAAACCTTTGGCTTGAGGGGCTCTCCCGGCCTTTCCCAGGTGGTTGGGGGTCAGTGGCTCTTGGCTGCGAACCCCAGTCCTGAAGCCTTTCTCTGGCTTCTGGCCGCCCTCCTGCCCCCTCCCAGGGAGGTGCACCTCTGCTGGCCAGTGTGCTCCCCACTAGGCTAGCCCAGGCCTCAGTTTCCCCTGCATGTGACGCCACCTGAGGCCTTGTGGCTCTGGGTGCATTTGTCCACACTGTGTTTCCTGAGATTTATCGGGCTGCCAGCCCCAGAGCTCTTGGGGTGCTGCGGAAAGGCTGGTGGGGTGCAACTTTGGGTCTCAGCAACAATGCACCCACAAGTTTGGAGTAGGGAGAAGTCACCTCAGGCTCTGCCTCTCCTGACTGCTGAGCGAATATGGGGGTGCTGCCTCTCACCACCAGGCTTTGCCTGCACGGCTCACACCCCTGCCCGCACGCATCGCCCGCGCTCTCCTTGGGCTGCAAAGATCAGGCCCATTTGATGGAGTAGCAGGAGGCGGGCCAAGAGGGCGAGCCGACAGGCTGGGGGGCTCTCTCCCTGCATTTGGGTCTCTTGAGCCAACTTTTGCGCCTCCCAGTCGGTGAACGAGGTCCTGGAGTCTATGGAGTCACCCCTGGAGCTGGTGGAAGGCTTCGTGGGCGCCATCGAGGTGGCCGTACCCTGGGCCGCACTGCTCACCGACCACTGCACGGTGCGTGTGTCTGGCCTGCAGCTCACCCTGCAGCCCCGCCGGCCCGGCCCAGGTGAGCGCAGTCAAGGGGGACCCCGCTGGGGGGGAGGGCTGTCCGCCCCCCCCCAGCTGTTCTGAGAGCCCCTCCGTGCCCGTGCAGGGCCTGGGGCGGCTGAGTGGCAGAGCACAACGTCACGCATGACCACCAGCATGCAGCTTGCCCAGGAGTGTCTGCGAGATGAACTGCCCCAGCCGTCAGAGCCACCACAGCCCCTGGAGGGGCTGGAGATGTTTGCCCAGACCATCGAGACTGGTGAGTGGACGCGTCCTCTCTGGCCACCCATGGGCAGGCCCGGATAGCCCCATGACCCCCCGCTGCTGCCCTGTCCTCCCCCCGCAGTGCTGCGCAGGGTCAAGGTGACTTTCCTGGACTCTGTGGTCAGGGTGGAGCACCAGCCCGGGGACCGGGAGCACGGCATGGCCGTGGAAGTTCATGTGCAAAGGTAGGGACAGGCCAGCCCTGGGGGGCTGTTGGGAGGAAGAGGAGTGAGGGGGCCCACGGGCTGCCCGTGATGTATTCCACCCCACCCACCCTGCTCCGGTCAGGGCTGCTGGGAAGTGCCTGGGCAAGTGTCGGGGTCTAGGAGGTGGCCATTGGGTAGGGGGTGGGGCACGCAGGGACCAGGTGGAGCAGAATAGGGGGGACCCCGAGGATCGGGCCACATCCAGAGAGTGAGCAAGCATGGCCCGGCTGTGGGGGGCTTCGGGCCGGGGTGGCCAGGCCCCAGCTGACCCTGCGCCCCCCCAGACTGGAGTACTGTGACGAGGCGGTGCGGGAGCCTGGGCAGGCACCCCCCGTGGACGTGCACCAGCCCCCCACCTTCCTGCACAAGCTGCTGCAGCTGGCGGGGGTCCGCCTGCACTTTGAGGAGCTCCCCGCACAGGTGCGCCCCCTCCCAACTGCACCCCGGTGCCCTCTGACCTCCTCCCCCCGCCCCGCTGCCTCCCACAGTCCCTGAGTTCCCCTCTGAACCCCTCCTAGGAGGACTCCCCCGCGCCCCCCATGCAGATTGGGAGCTGCTCGGGGTACATGGAGCTGACAGTGAAGCTGAAGCAGAACGAGGCCTTCCCGGGCCCCAAGGTGGGCCCTGCGCCCAGACGCGACCCTCCCCCCAGTGATGCAAATCTTGCCTAGGATGGGGAGGTGGGGGATGGGGGGAACCAGAGGGCTGGCCCAAGCACCAGGGTTGGGGGGACACTTTCTGCCTCCTCTGCTGCCAGAGACCTGAGGCTCAGAGAGGCCAGGCTCTGGCCACGGTCACCCAGCTGGCTGGTGACAGCTTTGCCTGCGTCCTTGTGGGAGCGCACGGGGGTGTGGCAGGCGCCCAGGAGGCAGCCCCAGCAGGGCAATGGGAAAAGGAAGGGGCCAGGCGGGAGGGGGTGTCCTCACTGTCTGGTCGGATGTGGGCCCCCGCTGCCCCCTCCCCAAAAGAGAGCAGGAGGTAAGTGGGCGCCCGTTGTCCTCTGTCCGCAGCTGGAGGTGGCCGGCCAGCTGGGCTCGCTGCACCTGCTCCTCACCCCGCGACAGCTACAGCAGCTTCAGGAGCTGCTGGGCGCCATGAACCTCCCAGGTGAGGCACCTTCCTGCAGCGGGGGCAGGGTGGGGTTGGCTGGGGGCAGTTGACCCACACCCGAGGCCGCATCTCCCCCCAGACGCCCCAGGCCTGGCCGACAAGCTGAACAAGAGCCGCCCTCTGGGGGCCGAGGACCTGTGGCTGATCGAGCAGGACCTGAACCAGCAGCTGCAGGCGGGGGCTGAGCCCCTCAGCCCCGACCCCCTCAACCCCCTCGTCAGCCTGGACAGCACTGGTGGTGGTGAGCACGCTCGGGCATCCTCGGGGGGCTACGGGGGGCCATGCCATGCCATCACCATGCCTGACCCCAGCCCCGGCCCGCAGACCTCTTCTTCTCCATGACCGGCCTCACGAGCAGCGCCATATCCGCTGTGTCTGACCTGTCCCTCTCCGACGTGGACCTGGCGTCCTCCATGCGCAGTGAGGCCAGCAGCACCCGCCGTCTCTCCACCCAGGCCCGCCCCGTCGGTGAGCGCCAGGGGGCCTCGGCCTGAGGGCAGTGGGGATGGCACCCTGATGTGACAGCTGCCAGCGAGCAGTCCGGAGACCCCGTGGGGGGGCAGCTGCCTGAGTGCTGTGTCTGCCTCTCGGGTGGGTGCTGGTGTGGGGGTCGCTTTGGAGGGTCAGGGCGTCTCCAGACTGTGCGGTGCCAGGACTCGAACCGGGGCCTCACTCTCACAGAGCTACCTTCAGCCCGCTTGGCCACATCCCCAGCTTTGCATGGAGGGTCGGCCTCGTGTCATCAAAGTGGCACCAGGAGGAACTGAAGTCTGTCTGCTTAGCCCCGTGCTCGCCACTGCTCAGACACAGTTCCCTGGGGTAGATGGTGTCCGAGGAGCTGACCCAGGTCCCCCCAAGCCCCCACCTGGCATCTGCCCTGCTGAAGCCTGTGTTGTGTCGTTCCCCGCCCCTCCCCCCGCCCCAGGCAAGCCGGCTCCCGCACCCCTCCCGGACACCCTGCGCCCTGACTCACTGCTAAAGATGACCTTGGGGGGGATGACCCTGACCCTGCTCCAGACGTCAGCCCCGGCTTCTGGCCCGCCGGACCTCGCCACACATTTCTTTGCGGAGTTCGAAGCCACCAAGGATGGGCCCTTTGGCTCCCGCGACTTCCACCACCTTCGCCCGCGCTTCCAGACAGCCTGTCCCTGCAGCCACGTCCGGTACCCACCCCCCCCCCACAGGCCTGGGCCCTGAGCAGAACCCCTGCGTCCCCCTTGTCACCGCCTCTCACCCCAGCGTCTCCCCCGCAGGCTGACGGGCACAGCCGTGCAGCTGTCCTGGGAGCTGCGGACGGGCCGGGGCCGGCGCACCACCAGCTCGGACGTCCACTTTGGGCAGCTCGAGGTGCTGGAGTGTCTGTGGCCCAGAGGTGCCCAGGAGCCCGAGTACACCGAGGTGCGGGCTGGGCCAGCGGGGGGCCGGGTGGGGCCTGCGGCATGGGGCGTCCCTGGCACCGGCCTGACCTGCCTACCGGGTCCCCCCAGATCCTGAGCTTCCCAGGCAAGGCGGGCTCCCAGGCCTCAGCCCGGCCCTGTGCCCACCTTCGTCACATGCAGACGCTGCGCCGCGTGTCCAAGGTAATGCCAGGCCTGGGGGCCCTGCCCCGCCCCCCCGACCCTCCCACACGTTCTGCTCAGGCAGGTCTCCCCCACCCCCACTGCTCTGCGTGGCCAGCCTGGCTCCTTGGGGTGGGGTTCAGCAGGTCCAGCTCTGAGCTGCAGGGGAGGTGAGGGTCGTCGTCCCCCTTCCCTCCGGGCCCCCTGCTGGGTGCAGCGTCTAGCTCGGGACCCCTGGCCGTCCTGCGCACTCCCCTCTGGACAGCCCTCCCTGACCTGAACCCCCTCCCCCCCACTCAGAGCCGCCCCCAGCGCCCCGCGGCCTGTCACTGCCACTCGGAACTGGCCCTGGACCTGGCCCCCTTCCAGGCGGACGTGGAACTGGGGGTCCTGCACCGGCTCACGGTCCTGCTGCGCCAGGCCAGCGTCCCCCCCACGGAGCCTCCCCCGACGGGTCTGCTGGTGAGGCGCCTCCCGGGACCAGGCTGGGGGCGGCAGGAGCCCCGGGGCAGCTCTGACAACCCTGCTCGGACCCCCCCACCCCCGCTCCCCTGCACAGACCGAGACCCCGCCAGCCCCTGAGCAGCAAACCGTGGTTCGTCTCTCTGCTCCCCGGGCCACCCTGCGGCTGCGTTTCCCCATCGCTGACCTGCGGCCTGAGCGCGACCCCTGGGCCGGCCGCGGCTTCCGGGCCGAGCAGCTGCAGCTGGAACTGACTGAGCCCCAGTTCCGCTCGGAGCTGAGCAGCGGGCCCGGCCCCCCGGCCCCCACCCGGCTGGAGCTCACCTGCTCCGACCTGCACGGTGAGACTCGGGGGGCAGCCACCCCGGGCGGCAGGTGGGCTCAGGCTCCCCAAAGTCTTGCCCACGGAGTCTCAGGCTGGGCACCCACTGGGCACGGGGCTGGGGGGAGACAAGGAGAGAAGCCGGAACGACCCCCCTCTCCCTCAGGCACCTACAAGGACGGAGACAAGCCCCCGGTCCCCTGCCTGCGCGCCTCCAAAGCCCCGGACCCCGAGAACCCCGGGGGCAAGTGCTTCTTCCCCCAGTAAGTGAAGCCCCAGGGGTGGGGGTGGGGGGACAGTCGGCGACACAGGGCCACAGGCCAGTGACGGGCCTGTCTCCCGGCAGGGTAGTGGTGACCCTGCACCCCCAGCTCAGCAGCACGCAGTGGGAAGCGGCGCCCGAGCGGGCCGAGGAGCTGGCGCTGTCGGCCGAGAGCCCCTGCGAGCTGGGGGAGCCCGAGCCCTCGCCCTTCTCGGCCAAGCGGACCATGTACGAGACGGAGGAGGTGAGCCCGGCCCCGCGTCCCTCAGGCCCGGTTCCGCGGGGAGCCAGGGTCCCATGGTGCCCGCCTGCCCCTAGATGGTGATCCCCGGGGACGCCGAGGAGATGCGGGCTTTCCAGAACCGAGCGCTGGCCCTGTCCCGCTGCTGCCTGGAGCTGCTGCTGCCCAATGCCCACATCTTCCTGCCCAGCAAGGACTTCTACGAGAGCCTCTACAACAGGTGGGGGCAGGGCGCCCGGAGACCCTCGCCCACACACCTGGCCGTCCATCCATCCATCCATCCGTCCATCCGTCCATCCGTTTGTCGGTTTCAGGATCAACAACGACCTGCTCATGTGGGAGCCCCCAGACCTGCTGCCCGGCGCCCCGTCCCCCGCCCAGCCCCCAGGCGACCAGGACCCCTCGGGCTTCTGGAGCGACCACTTCAAGATGTGCAAGTCAGCCTTCAAGCTGGGTATGGCGGGGCGGGGCAGGGGAGGGGTCCCCCCTCTGGAGCAGGGCAGGGGAGTGGGGGTACCTTTCGGGGCTCTCTGCCCATGCAGCCCCCTCCTCTCCCCAGACTCAGACTCCGAGGAGGACGACGCCCCTTTCGTCTCCGCACGGGCACCCTCCGGCCCGCAGCCCCCCGCCCCCGAGGCACCGCCGGGCCCTCACGCCCAAAGTTCTTTCTCCACGCTGGTGACGGTGCTGAAGGGGCGGGTCACTGCGCTCTGTGACACCAAGGTGAGGGCAGTGCCTGGGCCAGCACCCCAGAGTAGCAGCAGCTCTCGGCAGTGTGGGGGTGTGGGATCTAGGTCCCCTGGGGTGGGCGCTTGGAGCCACTGAGGCCACGCCTGTGCCCCCCCCCCCACAGGATGAGGCCGGGAGGCGCCTGGAGGCCACGCACGGGGAGCTGGTGCTAGACGTGGAACGAGGCCGCCTGTTCAACGTCACCCAGTACCGCGGCCAGCCGGGCCTCGGCTACTTCTGCCTGGAGGCTGAGAAGGCCGCGCTCTACCACCGAGGTGTGAGGGCTGGGGGCCAGTCTCCCAGGGCGGCAGGTGTGGGGGGCGGCGGGGGGTGGGGGGCCGAGGGTGGAGCCGGCCGGCTGGCAGGGGCTCACCAGCTCCCCCCCCAGCGGCTGTGGACGATTACCCGCTGCCCAGTCAGCTGGAGCTGCCCAGCTTCGCGCCCCCGGCCCAGCTGGCTGCCACCATCTACCCGTCGGAGGAAGGCGTGGTGGAGCGCGGAGCCTCGGGGCGCAAGGGGCAGGGGCGGGCCCCCAACATGCTGTCCACCGCCGTGCGCATCCACCTGGACCCTCACAAGAACATCAAGGTACGGTGGTCACTCCGGACCCCCGCCCCGCCGCCTCTCGGGGGGTGACTGGACCAGACACCCCCTCTCTGACCACGGCCCTCCCCCCAGGAGTTCCTGGTCACACTGCGGCTGCACCGCGCCACCCTGCGCCACCGCACGGCCCTGCCAGGACAGAGCTGGTACTCGCAGGTGGGGCCGGGGGCCTGGGCGGGGCCAGTGGGTGGGGGCCGGGGTGGGGGTCCCCAGGCACGGCATCCCCCTCACCGCCCTTCCCCACAGCTGCTGGAGTTCCTCGATGTGCTGGACGACCCCATCCTGGGCTACCTGCCCCCAACGGTCATCACGGTGCTGCACACACACCTGCTGTCCTGCGCTGTTGACTACAGGTGCGGGGGAGGGGGCGGGAGGGAGGTCGCCCTGGGGTGGAGGGTGTTTTGACTCACGTGGCCCCCAACCTGTGTGTCCCTTTTCCCCCAGACCCCTCTACCTCCCCGTGCGTGTGCTCCTGACCGCCGAGAGCTTCTCCCTGTCCAGCAATATCATCATGGACACGTCCACCTTCCTGCTCAGGTGAGCGCCGGCTTGGGGCCTCACCGGGCCTTCCTGGCCACATGGGGCGCTGGCCCTGGTGCAGAAGTGAAGGGGTTCCGCCTCCAGGGGGCTATCCCAAGCGCGTGAGGAGATGGGGGGGAGTCCAGAGTGACCAAAATGGCCAGAAACCCCCAGACCCGCCAGAAACACCCAGATTCCCGCCTGGTGTCAGAGGCAAAGTGAGGCCAGGAGTGGGGGGTTCCCGCAGACACTGGGTTTGGGGGCTTCGTGGAGAAAGGAACAGAGTGCACACGACCTAGGGGTTCGTCAGGCTGGAGGGGGCTCGTTGCGGCTGCGTCATGGAGCTCGGACGGTGGCCACGAGAGGCAGCGGGAGCCAGCCTGGGGTGCGGGGCGCACGTCCCCGGCCCGCCGAGGCCCTGTCTGCCCCCCTGACCCTCAGCCCTGCTCTGCCCCAGGTTCATCCTGGACGACTCGGCCTTGTACCTGTCTGACAAGTGTGAGGTGGAGAGCCTGGACCTGAGGCGAGGTGGGCAGGGCCCGGGACACCCCCCCCACACACACACACCCCTGCGGGCCAGAAACCCCCCAGAAAGCCCGGGTTCCCCCGCTGCAGCAACCCCGCCGTCTCGAACCTTCCTCCCGCTCTCGCCTCAGACTACGTCTGCGTCCTGGATGTTGACCTGCTGGAGCTCGTGATCAAAACCTGGAAGGGGGACACGGAGGGCAAGCTGGTGAGCGGGGGGCAGAGCCGGGCCCCCGAGCCCCGCCTTTCTCCGCCTGTCAGACGGGGCTGGCTGAGGTGGTCCTGCCACCCCCCACCCAGCCTTCTGCGGGGCTGACTCTCTCACGGTCCTGGCCCCCCACCCCGCAGAGCCAGCCGCGCTTCGAGCTCCGCTGCTCCAACAACGTGGTGCACGTGCACAGCTGTGCCGACTCCTGTGCGCTGCTTGTCAACCTGCTGCAGTATGTCACCAGCTCGGGTGACCTGCACCCCCCGGCCCGGCCCCCCAGCCCCACGGAGATCGCCGGCCAGAAGGTGCAGGTGAGGCTCGCCAGGCCCCCTGACCCCTTGCTGCCAGGGCACCCTGGGGACTTCCCAAAACTGATGGTGCCCCCCCCCCCAGCTGTCGGAGAGCCCTGCCTCGCTGCCCACCTGCCCACCGGTGGAGACGGCCATCATCAACCAGCGGGACCTGGCCGACGCCCTCCTGGACCCCGAGCGTGGCCTGCAGGAGCTGGCCCAGCCCTCAGGTGGGCGAGTGGCCCTGGGGTGCAGAGAGTGGCTCCCTGGCGGGCGCCCCCCCCCCATATACCAACCGCTCCCTCCGCAGGCGGCCCCCTGCCTCGGGCCTCGCCCGTGTCGGTCTACCTGTTCCCCGGTGAACGGAGCGGGGCCCAGCCCCCCACCAGCCCAGGGGGCGACCCCACGGGATCCCGCCCCGAGCCCCAGGAAGAAGAAAAGGAAGAGGAGGCGGACGGAGACACGCTGGACAGCGACGAGTTCTGCATCCTGGACGCCCCCGGCCTGGGCATCCCGGTGGGTGGCCAGCCTGCGGGGAGGGGGTGGGGTGCCGAGAGGAGAGGGGTCCAGGCCCTCTGGAGACCCCGCTGGGAGAGAGGCCAGAGGTGGGGCCCAGCCCTCCCTCGGCTGGAGGTTGTACCTGGGCAGAGTGGGGTCCCCAGGCCCAGGGGGCATACTCCCACCCCCAGAAGAGACCCCTGACTCTAGGGTCATGGCTCTCAGAGCTGGGGCGTGGGGCTAGAGACGGGTGCAGGGGCAAGTGGCCGGCCCCAGTTTGGTCCCCTGGGCCCTGCTGGGAGCAGAGCTGGGGTGGGGGAGTCTGCAGCCCCACGCTGACCACACCCCATTCCCCGCAGCCCCGGGACGGGGAGCCCGTTGTGACGCAGCTGCAGCCGGGCCCCATCGTGGTGCAGGACGGCCACTTCTCGCGGCCGCTGGGCAGCACCGACCTGCTACGGGCGCCGGCCCACTTCCCGATGCCCTGCACCCGCGTGGCGCTGCGCGAGGTGTCGCTCGTCTGGCACCTCTACGGCGGCCGGGACTTCGGCGCCCACCCCAGCCACCGGTGAGTCTGGGTCCGGGGCGGGGTGGTGGCACTGTGGGCCGGGGTCCTGCCGACCCCCGGCCTCAGCAGGCTGTGCCCCTCTGCAGGACGAGAGTTGGCCTCGGGGCCCACCGGGGCTCCCCGTCCCGCAGCTCAGGCGCCAACCGGCCCCAGAACTCCTGGCGGACCCAAGGGGGCAGCGGGAGGCAACACCACGTGCTCATGGAAATCCAGCTCAGCAAGGTGCGGCCCCGACAGCCGGGGACACCGGGGACATTGGGTGGCAGGATGGGCCCAGTTGGGAAGGGTCAGCGGCTGCGCTGGGCGTGTGTGAGGGCTAAGGAGCATGGGGGGGGGTGCGTGGAGGGGGAGGGGATTTGCCATCCAACAGAGGGTCAGCTGGGCACACTTGGGGTGCACCTCAGTGCCCCCGAGGGCTGGATGATGGGGGCTGCCGTGACTGGGGTGCAGGACGGGTTCTGGAGGGTGAGCGGAGCCAGACTGTGCCCCAGGAGGGGAGGGGGGAAGGGGGGCGGGCACGCAAGTGATTCCCGAGGACCCCCGCCTCCGGGATTGGGCGTCGGGCGCGTGGGGTGCACGGTGTCCCATGGGTGGTGGAAGGCCGGCCGGGGGTGGCGTCCCCCACACAGCTCAGGTCTCCTCCGCCTGCAGATGAGCTTCCAGCACGAGGTGTACCCGGCCGAGCCCCCCACCGAGCCCCCCGCCGGCCCGGGCCGGGAGCTGGAGGAGCGGCCGCTGTCCCGCCAGGTGTTCATCGTGCAGGAGCTGGAGGTCCGCGACCGCCTGGCGGCCTCGCAGATCAACAAGTTCCTGCACCTGCACACGAGCGAGCACATGCCCCGGCGCGCCCACTCCAACATGGTGCGCGGGCACATGGCACTCATCGGGGGGCACTGGCCTGCCAGCCAGGGAACACGCTTGCCCACGGTCATGGCTGGCATGGAGGGGCGTGGGCAGAGCTGGCACACCTAACACTGGATGGGGCGCTGCATGCGCGCGGGACACGGGTACTCATGCACAGTGCTCCTGCGTGCGCATACACACACACACACACACACACACACACACACACACACACACGTGTCGCAGACTAGGATGCACGCTCGGGCTAGCTGGGCAGGCCTCGGGGTGGGGTAGGGAGCCCCAGGTGCCCATCTACCACGGCAAGCACGTCACCATGGACCAGGTGGTGAGTGGTGGGTGGCGAGCGGGGAGCCCCGGGGGTGGGGGCCTCATCAGCCTCGCCCTCTGCCCCCCAGCTCACCATCAAGGCGCTGCACGTGGCCCCCGCGACCAACCTGGGGGGCCCCGAGTGCTGTCTGCGGGTCTCGCTGATGCCACTGCGGCTCAACGTGGACCAGGTGAGTGGGCTGCGGGGGGTGGGAGGGCAGCGCAGGGCGACCCCTGCCTCCAGGCCCTGCCCCAACCATCCCCTCGCCCTGCAGGACGCGCTGCTCTTCCTCAGGGGTTTCTTCTCCAGCCTGGCGGCCGGCATCCACCCCCTGGTCCCCGTGGACGCGTGTGCGGAGGGTAAGAGCCCGCTGGGCATGGGCGCGGGGGTGGGGGCTGCCTTGGCATTTTGGTCCCACCTGCCTGTGTCTCTGTCCCCCCCCAGCTCACCCAGAAGCCCAAGTCCAGCCCCGGGATGGGCAGCCTGAGAGCGCCGAGACTTCAGGGGCCCCCGAGGCCGCCCACGGCATCCCATCCACGGAGCAGCAGCCCATCTACTTCAGGTAGGACCCCAGGGGTGCTGGGCGGGCTGCGGTGGGGGGAGGGGCAGCCACTCGGTGACCCCAGACCTTCCCGGGCCCCTGCAGGGAGTTCCGCTTCACGTCCGAGGTGCCCATCTGGCTGGACTACCACGGCAAGCACGTCACCATGGACCAGGTGGTAGGTGGCGGGTGGGGAGCACCGGGGGTGGGGGGAGCCTCTGCCCACGGGGTCTGGGCCACCTCTCGGAACCGCACCCCGTTTCCCTGCCAGGGCACCTTCGCCGGCCTCCTCATCGGCCTGGCCCAGCTCAACTGCTCCGAGCTGAAGCTGAAGCGACTGTGCTACCGGCACGGGTGAGCCCCCGACCCCCCACCCTGCCACCTGGCAGGCCCTGGAGCATGGGGGGGGGACTTCGGCCACCCTGGCCCTCTCCTGTCAACCGCAGGCTGCTGGGCGTGGACAAGGTTCTGGGCTACGCGCTCAACGAGTGGCTGCAGGACATCCGCCGGAACCAGCTGCCCGGCCTGCTGGGCGGTGTGGGCCCCATGCACTCGGTGGTCCAGCTTTGTGAGTGACCGCTTCCGGGAGCCAGGGGGAGGGGGTGGCGCGCGGGGTGCCCAGGGAGCCCCTGACCGGTGCCCACAGTTCAGGGCTTCCGGGACCTGCTGTGGCTGCCCATCGAGCAGTACCGCAAGGACGGTCGCCTCATGCGGGGGCTTCAGCGCGGCGCCGCCTCCTTCGGCTCGTCCACGGCCTCCGCCGCCCTGGAGCTCAGCAACCGGCTCGTGCAGGCCATCCAGGTGAGGCCCTCCAGGTGTGAGGCGCCGGGGCTGGGCTCGCGGGCAGCAGCAGGGGCGTGGCCCAGGAGCCTGGCGCCACCCACGCGTCTCGGCTGCTGCTCCTCCCCGGGCCAGGGTTCGAGCCCCGGGCCGCGTGCGTCCACAGTGTGCGCCCCCTCCGCGTGAGCCCTGACCCCAGCTAGGGACACTGAGCATCCGAGACTGGCTGGGCGTCCTGGGATCCAGGGACACTGGAGATGGCCCCTGAGTGCTGACCCAGCATTACATGGGAGCGGGCACGGTCAGGGGGCTGCCCGCTGGGGTCTTGGCAGGGGAGATGGACAAGGAGTGAAGTGATGCTGGCGTGGAACGGAGTGTGGGGATGAGGGGAGCAGGAACTGGGGGGACAGTTGAGGGTCACTGCCAGGCCTGGACAGGGGCAGGGCAGGCAGGAAGCTGGGTAAGAGTGCGGAGCACCTGGGGCCCCTTCAGCAGAGCCCTGGGACACCCCATATCATGGGGCGAGGTGGTCCTCACTCACATAGCACCCCCGCTCCCACCCCGTGCTCCCCAGGCCACCGCCGAGACCGTCTACGACATCCTGTCGCCTGCAGTTCCCGTGTCGCGCTCGCTCCAGGACAAGCGCTCAGGCCGGAGGCTGCGGAGGGGCCAGCAGCCGGCTGACCTCCGGGAGGGCGTGGCCAAGGCCTACGACACTGTCCGCGAGGTACCGAGGGCGCCCCGCCCCCCGCCCCGCCCCGCCCCTCGCGCTCCGCGGCCCCCCACCCCGCACTCACGGTCCCCTCCGCAGGGCATCCTGGACACCGCCCAGACCATCTGCGACGTGGCGTCGCGGGGCCACGAGCAGAAGGGGCTGACGGGCGCCGTGGGCGGCGTGATCCGCCAGCTGCCCCCCACGGTGGTGAAGCCCCTCATCCTGGCCACGGAGGCCACGTCCAGCCTGCTGGGCGGGATGCGCAACCAGATCCGCCCCGACGCGCACAAGGACCAGGCGCTCAAGTGGCGCTCGGACGAGACGCAGGACTAAGCAGCGGGGCGCCGGGACCCGGTGGGGTGGCCAGCCGCGCCCCAGGTGGCCCCATGGACCAGGAAGGAGCCGCCCCGCCCGCCGCGGCCGCCCATGGGGTGGGGCTCCCCGCTCCGAGATCTGCACTTTCCCTCCGGGGCCAGAGGCCGCTGCGGCCCCCCACCTGGGCCCACACTGCTGCCTTGGCCTGGACAGAGGCCCTCGGACCCTCGGACCTTCCTCAGCCAAGTGTCCGCGGGAGGCGGGCCGGACTCCTGTGTTCAATGTATTATTTTTAAGCTTCTGGAGTGGGTCAGTCTCTGCATGAAGTGGAATAAACTGCCCGCCGCCAGCCTGTCCCGTGTGCCTGCCCGGCCCACCTTGGCCGCTGTCCAGATCCCCACCCTGGTGGCCAGGGGTAGCCACACCCGCCCTGCCCCTCCCAAGGCTGCAACCGTCAGGGCCAACCCTGGGGCTTTCCCGTGGAGGCTGGGGCACTCCCTGGACATGGCAGGAAATGGGTGAAGGACATCGGTCCCGGGGCCCACCTGGCTCCGTACTTCAGTGTGTGTGTGTGTGTGTGTGTGTGTGTGTGTGTGTGTCGGCATAGCCTGGCTCGGCCTCACCTGGCTCAGGAGAGCCTGTCTGGGGTTCTGGGGGCCCAGCCCCTGGTTCCTGGCTGTCAGGTCCTGACTGGACAGGCTGCAGCAGGGACCCTGCGGTCAGCCCAGGCTGTGGCTCAGGTGACAGGACTCTGCTGCCAGCCCCACGGAGTCCCCCAGCCCTGCTAGTTACGGCCCAAAACCAAAAGAAAAAAGAAAGTAAGGCCCGTGGGCCTTTGAGTTCCTGGACCTGCCCTTTCTATGGGCATTTTGAGGCGACTGTGTCAGCCTTGGGGTCCCATCTCTGGCCACTGGAGCGGGGCGCGGCATAATCCCCAAGCCAGCCTGCCCTTAGGGCTCCCTACGAGGAATGGCTCGTGCCCTGGGACAGTGGGGAAACTGAGGCTGGGGGTCAGAAGCACAGAGCCCCCGCCCACAAGGATCATCTGTGGCCTTGGGGGAGCAGCTGTGGTGGGGGGTCCGGGGGGTTTGTGGCAGAGCGAGGTTTGGTCCCTTGGGCCCTGGCTGCGCATGGGGCGGGGTGCCAAGTGGGTGCAGGGCCAGACACTCGGGCGACAGGCTGTGGAGGGCTGGGACCGGTGCCACAAGGGTGCGGGGGCTCAGGGCGATGCTTCCTGGAACCGCCCCAGCCAGCCCCGGGCACAGTCCAGTTTGCGTCCTTCGAACCGCCCTGGTGATCAGTATTGACAGGCCGTGGGGTAATCATTAACCTCTGCCAGGGGCGGGGCCAACGGCTCAAAAGGCCCTGCACCCCGGGTGTCCCCACTTCCTCCTCTTGCCCCAAGGCCAGCCAGGCACTGAGGTAAGAGCCTTCCCAGCGGGCAGTCGGGACCCCCGGCCCCCGGGTTGCGGACGTCCTTCTGCTGGGCCAGCCGCCTTCAGAGGAACCAAGACGGAACCAGGGGGACTGGGGGGTGCCAAGCCTGCCCCTTCCGGCCATGGCCTCAGTTTCCCAAGGGGTGCTGAGAAACCAGGACTCCTGCTGGGCAGGTGCTGGCCCCGCGAGGTGAATTCGAGGGGTTTCTGCTGGGCTTTGGGACCGGGACACCTGCTGAGGCTACTTCATTCCCAGGCATAGGGTCCCTGCAGGGGAGCCAGCAGGGGTGGGTGGGGGAGGGAGTTGCCCCTTCATTGCAGCCCTGCAGGGGGGTAGCAGGGTGGGGCTTCCAGGGTCCTACCCTGTGACCTTGGGCGGCCTCCTGGCCTCTTTGGGTGGGTTTCTGGCATGGGGGGGCCTGGGGGCAACATAGCCGACCCCCCCCTCTGCCAGCTCCGCTCTGTGTCTGCGCACTGAGGCGCAGAAATGTCCCCTGACCTCGGTGAGTCTGGCGCTGGGTCCTGTCACCCAAACCCGGGGGCCTGGACCGGCTCAGACTCCTCCAGCTTCGCTCCAAAGGGGATAGATACTGCGGGCCAGGCTGGGCGCAGGACGGTGTCAACGGAACTGGCAGCGCTCGGGCTGGGCCGCTTCCTCCGGGTCGCCCAGCCCCAAGCTGAGCTCACTCAGGCCTGGCCCAGCACATCCCGTGTTCCCGCCGCCGGGGGGGCCCCCAGATCTCTGCCCACTCTCCTCCCTGGTCCTCCTGTCGTGCTCCTCACTGCCTCCCACCCCCAACTTCTCTTACAGTCCAGGGAACCCCTCCACTTCCGGGACCCCTGGAGGTGTGCAAAGGCCTGTGGGCCAGGGCCGACTCATGCGGCAGGAAGTGGATGCAAGGGCAGAGGCGCCCCCCCCCCCAGCAGCCGAACCTGGTCCTTGAAGCTCAGCTCTGGCTGGGAATGAAGGGGGGGCGGAACATGGGAGACAGGGGACGACTCTCGGTGGGGCCACTCCCGGCTTTCGCAGCAGCGGCTCCTTTCGCAGCAGCGGCTCCGGACGGAGACTGGACTTCGCCCCGCGCAGGGCTGGCAGCGGGCTGTGGGTGTGGGCCCGGTGATAAGGCGCCCATAAAGGGGCCCCGGGATGGGCCGCCACCCCCTGTAACAGCAACTCCATGTGGAAGTCGACTCTGGTTCCAGTGGGGCTGCTGTTATCGGGGGTGGGGCCGCGCTCTGCGGAGGGGCCCCTGCCCACGACGCTCGCCGTGACCGAGTGCACAGGGCTCTGACCTATGAACTGACAGCCAGTGCCCGGCTTCCCTCTGGCTGCCAGTTCCATAGGTCACAGTTATGTTCGCCTCCATGCCAGCCACCGCGACCTGCATTACGGGGTGGGGGATGGGCGGATGCGGGGGGGCACTCGGAGGGGCCACACTCGGCCCCCCCATTTCCTCTGCCCTCAGACCCGGTTTCTCATCTCTCTTCTCAGGACCCTGAGCTGCCCGCTCCGGCTCTGTGCCCTCTGGGCTTTACCCATGCTGTTCCCTGTGCCAAAACACCCTTCCCGCCTTTCTTTGGCTCCCTCCTGACTCACTGGTTCAGCCCCTGCCCAGGCCTCGGTAGCCTCCAAAGCTTCTTGGAGTCCGCTTAATCGTAAGGTGCGGGGCACCCCACCCCAGCTGATTCCCGCTTCTTTTCCCTCCGCCTCCTGCCACCAGGAGCCCAGTAATGCTCACAGGTCCTGAGCGTTCATCCTGCACCCCAAGAAACACCATCCAGGGGCTGGAGCGATAGCACAGCGGGGAGGGCGTTTGCCTTGCACGCGGCCGACCTGGGTTCAATTCCCAGCATCTCGTATGGCCCCCTGAGCACCAACAGGTAATTCCTGAGTGCAGAGCCAGGAGGAACCCCTGTGCAATGCTGGGTGTGACCAAAAAGCAAAAAAAAAAAAAAAAAAAGAAAGGAGTCCATGACCAGTGTGGCCGCAGGGGGCTCAGGGCAGGTGCCAGGCCATACTCTAAAGAAGACCCCAACCAGCGTCTCTGGCCCTCAGGCTCCCCCACAGCCACGGAACGGGAGCAATAGTACAACAGGTGCTATAAGCACCTGCCTTGCACACACCCAACCCAGGTTTGACCCCATCATCCCATACAGTCCCCTGAGCACCACCAGGAGGGAGCTCAGAGCCAGGAGCCCCTGAGCGTCACAGATGTGACCCCCCACCCCCGCAAAAAAAAATCCTGGGAGCCGCTGGGTAGATAGGATTGCGGGCCCCATTCTCGCTCCAGCACCCCACAACTGCCTGCCGCTGTGGGGCGCTCACACAGCGGAAAGCGACCCTGGAATAAGTTTCTGCTGGGTTGGAGATACGTCTTAACATGCTGAGCACATGCTTTGCACGCAGGGACCCCGGCTTCAACTTCCAGCACCGCAAGGTCCCCTGAGCACTACCTGAGTGATTCCCCCCACCCCGAATAACAAATAACAAATAAATACAGTTTTTCTATTTTTCCTTCACTTTTAATTTCCTGGGGGGTGGGGGGGATAAAAAAGCTTTCTGTAAAGCAGAACTAGTCCCAGAGTGCGGAATAAAGTCCATTTTGTTTCATGGGTCGCCTGTCCTTTCTGTGTGCTCTCTCGCCCTGGATGGAGCCTCAGTTCGTGCTGCACAGCTGCGGGCTCAGAGAGGGTAAGCATCCATCAGAAGTCACACAGCATGCCCCGCCTTCTCAGAAGACCGGAAGCCTAGTACGCCGTGGCTGACTCTGCAGCACTGTCTCTTGCCACCCCCCATGTATGATTTTGCTCCCCTGTCTCAGGCAGGCAGCACATGCAGAGCTCCACAGCCTCTCCCAGGACCCTTATCTCAGTCCGAGCAGTGCTCAGAGCTCCGAGTGCTTATCTTATCCTGTGCCCATCCCAGACTCCTAGAGGCAAAGTCCAGAGAACATCATCCACGGGGCATCGGGCTGGGGGGTTGGAGCCAGGTCCTGGCAGAATGGAGGGGCTGATTTGGACCTACCTGGGGTTGTCAGAAAAGGGGTTGTGGCGGGGGACCATCTGCAATGAGCTTCCTTCTGCCTCTGGTGCCTCTGCTGCCCCTTGGGATGTTGCTCCCTAATCCCCTCTGAACCGGAGCCTTTTCCCAGCAGGCTCTGGGCTGCCCAGTGTGCACCCAACTCCCACAAGGTGAACCTCCAAGCCAGCCCCTGAGAGATAGTACCGCGAGGAGGGCACTTGCCGTGCACACGGCTAAGCTGGGTTCCACCTCCAGCACCCCAGATGGACCCCTAAACCCCGCCAGGAGTGACCCTGGGCCACAGAGCCAGTAGTAAGCCCTGACCACCGCCAGATGTGGCCCCCAAACAAACCAAAAACAACAAAAATTTTAAACAAGGACAACATAAAAGACCCTCAAGGGGCTGGAGTGATAGCACAGCGGGTAGGGCGTTTGCCTTGCACGCAGCCAACATGGCCGACACGGGTTCGATTCCCAGCATCCCATAT
>JAOXYA010000045.1:47490227-47522971 GCA_028565675.1 Sorex palustris | reverse complement strand
CCTAGTCAAACAGGGCATTCAAACTCAATACATCAGGATCCTCCATGAGCTGTATTACGGATTCACTACCAGGATCCTCCTCTCTCAGGAGTGGGCTGCTTTGTTTTCTGAGTGTCCTTTTGTTAGCCAGTATGTGTTTTGGAAGCAAAAGAGTTTTATTTAGAAAGATACCGGGGGCGGGGGAGAGACAGACAGACAGACAGACTGCCCCACAGCACACCGCAAGTGGGGGGCAGCTGACGATGCCTTTAATTAGTGTTTTTAATGCCAGTTGTCCGGATAAAGTGCTCTTTATTATTACTTGCGGGGCCACACCCTGCAGTGCTCCCGGGCTGGGGCCACTCCACTCCTGGCGGTGCTCAGGGGCCCCCGGGGCCACACCCGGCAGTTAGGGCGCCGGGCACACGGCGCCAGGTCTGGGCCGCACACGTTCTTGAGGGACCGGCTGTCACATGGCGGTGACCTGTGGGTAGCAGGCAGAGGACGAGGACTCTGAGCCAGGCGCCACAACTTGTCCAGAGTCATCCAGAGCGCCCACGGCGGTTCAGGCTCCAGGAACTGAGCTCACTGCAGTGCTCACTGCGAGAGCCCGCAGCACCGCTGGAAACGTGTTTGGGGCCCCACCCAGCAGTGCTCGGAGCTACCCGGCACCTCTCCTCGGGGCTCTGGGGGGATCAGATGGTGCCAGGGACTCTCTAGCCTTGGGCTCAGTGACTCCTGGTGATGTTTGGGGTTCAGAGCTTTGAACCTCAGTGTGACATCTCTCTGTCTCTCTCTCTCTCTCTCTCTCTCTCTCTCTCTCACACACACACACACACACACACGCACACACACACTCCTGGTGGAGGTCAAGGAACCTTATGGGGTGCCAGAATCGAAGCCGGGTCAGCTGTGTGCAAGCCAAGTGCCCCACCCTCTGGACTATCGCCCCCGCCCTGTTCCGAGTATTTTTGTGTTTCTTGAACCGCATCTGACAGTGGTCAGGGCTCACTCCTGGCTGCGCGTGCCGCATTCAGGAAACCATATGGGATTCTGGGGGTCCCACCCCAGCCAGCTGCCTGTGTGTAAGGCAGGAGCTTTAGCAGCTGTGCTATCTCTCTGGCCACTGGAAATGTGTCTAGGGTTGGTTTGTTGTTTTGTCTTGTTTGGGGGCCACGCCCAGCGGTGTTCAGGCAATACTTCTGGCTCTGCGCTCAGAAATCACTCCCGGTTGTCTTGGGGGACTGTATGGGGAACTGAATCCAGGTCGGCTGTGTGCAAGGCAACCATCTCTCCAGCCCCAGAAGTGTTTTTCTAGAAAGCACAGTCGAGCCAGGGATGTGGCCAGCAGTTGAGCTCTTGGCTGCATTCTCCGAGGCCCTGGGTTTGAATCCCCAGCGCCACAGAAATGACTGACTTGGCATTGTTGTAAAATAGCAAACAAACCAACCACAGTTAGAGACCCCGGAGTCCATTGATATTCAGACACTTGATAGTTTGCAGGGGAAATCTCCATCCAAGGCCACGGGGAAGTGCCACTTTCACCTCTGAACCCAAGGTGGTTGCTCCACCTCCTGCTGTCACATCACGCATTCCAGACCTCAGGGTAGATGAGAAGGGCAAAGGGCTCTTACACCGTCCAAGTGCATCCCCGCGGCCAGAGAGCCTGGGAAATGGTGAAGGCCCCCCCCCCCCCCAAGCAGGAACTAGACAGCTCTGTTCCTTTCTTTGGGGGATGGGGCGGTGGTGAATTGAACCACACCTGCCAGTGCTCAGGGCTTGCTCTTGGCTCTGCATTCAGGGATCAGCCTTGGTGGCACGTGAGAGACCCTTGGCAGTGCCGGGGATGGAACACTGCATGCCTGACCTCCTGAGCTTGCTCTTCAGCCTAACAGCTCTGTCTTTTTTTTTTTTCCTGGCTTTTTTGGGTCACACCCAGCGATGCTCAGGGATTACTCGTGACTCTGCACTCAGGAATCATTCCTGGTGCTGCCCTATGGGAGGCCGGGGATTGAACCCGGGTTGACCGCGTGCAAGGCAAACGCCCTCCCCACTGTGCTGTCACTCCGGCCCCAGCTCTGTCTAAAGGGAAGGTTCCGGTCACAGTTGGGGCCACGGTTGCAGAGGTCACCAAGGCCCTCCAGGGACTAGTGGGATGGGTGGGGTGGAGGGAGAGCTGAGTTCATCTTGTCCGGCCACAGGCTGCAGAGACATGCTGGGCCTCGGGCAGTGGCCTGAGGGCCCCGAGCTGGCCGGGAGCACTGCCCGCAGGTGCTGAGGTGTGTGAGGGTGCCCTGGGCCCCAGAACCCCAGCAGCCTGCAGCCTGAAGACACTGCGGGTGTCACAGCGGTGTGGAGGGTGAGGGGGATGTCAGGCTGCCCCGAGGGCATGGGTCAGCCCCTTCCGGACTCCGCTCATCCCTCGGTGCTCCCGCAGGCTACGACTTCGCGGCTGTGCTCGAGTGGTTCGCCGAGCGCGTGGACCGCATCATCCTGCTCTTCGATGCCCATAAGCTGGACATCTCGGACGAGTTCTCGGAGGTCATCAAGGCGCTCAAGAACCACGAGGACAAGATCCGGGTGGTGCTGAACAAGGCGGACCAGATCGAGACGCAGCAGCTGATGCGCGTGTACGGCGCCCTCATGTGGTCGCTGGGCAAGATCATCAACACGCCCGAGGTGGTCCGCGTCTACATCGGCTCCTTCTGGTCGCACCCGCTGCTCATCCCCGACAACCGCAAGCTCTTCGAGGCCGAGGAGCAGGACCTGTTCAAGGACATCCAGTCCCTGCCGCGCAACGCCGCACTCCGGAAACTCAACGACCTCATCAAGCGGGCACGGCTGGCCAAGGTAGGCGCAGGCCGCGGGCTCCGGGCCCGACTGCCGACCCTGGGGTTGCCCGGAAGGAGTGTGTGGTGGAGGGTACCCGGGGCCTCATGGCACTCTCCCTGCTCTGTTGACACGGAAGTGCCCGCCCCTGCCAGCAGCCGAGGGGGCAGCGGGATGCCCAGAGGAAGGGGAAGTTGTTGGTGCAATGCCAGGTCCTTGCTGCAGACGCTCAGGAGGCAGCAAGCAGCGAGAGTTGGGTGCCCCTCCTCCCAGGCCTGTGCACGGCCCCCAACACCTCAGGCCCAGTGCCTGGCTGGGCGCCCTGGGGGTGGGGACGCTTCCTCGCACCCCTGGGAGGACGCCAGACTGGCAGGCGTGGAGCCGAGAACAGCTGGCTCTGTCGCGGGGTCCCCCATGCACGAGGAGCAGCAGAGAACAGAGGAAGTGCACGGGGGGGTGGGGGGGCATTGTGTGCTCTGTCACTGTCAGAGATCCTGACAGCTCCCGGGCTGGGATGGCAGGGAGGACGCCTGCCTGCACGCGGCCAACCCGGGTTCGATCCCCGGCATCCCATAGGGTTCCCCCAAGCACTGCCAGGAGTGATTCTTGAGGGCAAAGTCAGGAGGAACCCCTGAGCACAGCTGGGTGTGACCCCAAAGCAGAAGAAAGTGGTGAGGCTGAGGGCAGGTTTGCACGCGAGACCTGGGGATCGAGCCCAGGTACCTTGTACTTCCGCAAACCAAAACCAATGAGCCGGGAGGCAGTCCCGTTCCTGGCATTGTGGGGTTCCCCGGGCACCTGCCGGGCGTGACCCAGAAACACAAAAACAAAACAGTCACCTCCAGGGCGTGGCGCCAGCTGTCGGGTGCCTGGTCTCGTCCTGCCCGCAGGCCCCACTGTGTGTGGCGCAGACCTGGCCCATGGCCGGACACCCACACAGTCCGGAGCCCGAGGCCAGAGCAGTGACCCTCTGTCCTGCCCCTCAAGGTGGCCTTTCGGCCCTGCACGTCCCTGACAGAGTGTGGGTCCTCGAACCTCAGCCCAGGTCCAGGGTCTCCAGCTCCTCACATGCCCATCACAGGCATTGCTGGGGGCCCATGTGGCTCTGGGGGCCGAGCACAGGCCATGTGTGGTCTCCAGGGCTTGTCTCCGGCGCTGCACGGTCCCCTGAGAGCCCTGAATGTGTCCCTTGCTCCCCTCCCCCGAAGATCTCACTTCTGGAACCTTCCCTGGTAGTGAGGCTGGTTCTGAGAAAGGACCCTGAGCAAAGCCGAGGTTGGCCCCGAGCAGTGGAGGGGGCCCCGTCTCAGGCCGGGGTTCTGCCTGTTCTCCACAGCCCAGGGCCACCCCCCCTCCTGGCTGCAGGCGTGCAGTCGTCACCTGGGAAGCCCTGTCCCCTGTCCACTGCCGCCCCCCCCCCCGACTTTTCTGGTCAGCTGGCTTGATACGTGCCACTGATGTTCTGGCCACTGTGGAGTAGGAAAAGAGAGAGGCTGGCCGCTGCAGGGCAGAGCAGTGAGGGGCCTCTGACAGGTACTCTGGGCGGGTAGACCCGGCCAGCATTGCGGTGACCCGGGGGCGGGGACTCAGGCTGGCTGGCTCGGCGGCCGGACCCCGCTGGACGAGGCCTGGCAGGGCAGGCGGATTTGAGGGCTGGTCCCTGGAGGGTCGCCAGCCTTCCCGCCTGCGGAGGGGAACAAGGGGTGTGCCACCCTTGCCGGGTGACGTTAGACTGCCCGGTGGGGTTTACTAACCCTGAGTCACACCGGGAGTCCCCCGGGATAGGTGCGTGGGGCACTCACGCCTGTGCCCCGCTGACCCCCGCCCTGCCCCCAGGTCCACGCCTACATCATCAGCTCCCTCAAGAAGGAGATGCCCAACATGTTCGGGAAGGAGAGCAAGAAGAAGGAGCTGGTGAACAACCTGGGCGAGATCTACCAGAAGATCGAGCGTGAGCACCAGATCTCGCCCGGCGACTTCCCCAGCCTCCGCAAGATGCAGGTGCGGGGGGTCCCCGGGAAGCCACGGGCCCCGCCCAGACCCCACCCGAGTCGGGCGCTGACCAGGCCGTGACTCCTGGCGGGGGAATGCGGTGACTCACCGGCACAGCGAGGGGGGAGTCGTGCCAGGCACCCCGCGTCCTCCCTTCATGCTGGCTGCGGCCCTGGGAGGGAGGTGCTGGCCTCACGCCGGTGTCGGGGGGGTGGGGGCTGCCGCGAGGTTCTGGAACCTTCCCTGGAAGGGACCCCAGCCCGCCCTGATGCCCGGCCCTGCCCCCTTCCATCCCAGGAGCTGCTGCAGACCCAGGATTTCAGCAAGTTCCAGGCCCTGAAGCCCAAGCTGCTGGACACGGTGGATGACATGCTGGCCAACGACATCGCGCGGCTCATGGTCATGGTGCGCCAGGAGGAGTCGCAGATGCCCTCGCAGGCCGTCAAGGGCGGCGCCTTCGAGGGCACCATGAACGGGCCCTTCGGGCACGGCTACGGGGAAGGGGCCGGCGAGGGCATCGACGACGTGGAGTGGGTGGTGGGCAAGGACAAGCCCACCTACGACGAGATCTTCTACACGCTGTCGCCCGTCAACGGCAAGATCACGGGCGCCAACGCCAAGAAGGAGATGGTCAAGTCGAAGCTGCCCAACACGGTGCTGGGCAAGATCTGGAAGCTGGCCGACGTGGACAGGGACGGGCTGCTGGACGACGAGGAGTTCGCGCTGGCCAACCACCTCATCAAGGTCAAGCTGGAGGGCCACGAGCTGCCCGCCGACCTGCCCCCGCACCTCGTCCCGCCGTCCAAGCGGAGGCACGAGTGAGCTGCGCGGCGGGGGAGGGGAGGCGCCCCGCTTCTCACGGTCCATAAAGGCCGAGCCCAGTGGCCCGGCGTGCAGAGGAGACGCCCCATCTTTCTTTCCGGGCCTCCCGGGCCCCGGGGGAGGCGGGCGGCGCTCGGGTTGGAAGGCTGGAATTTTGTGCACAAGAACTGTGGATATTTTTAATATATAACATTCGAGGCAGTATTCTTTGTTGCCTCCTCCTCCTCCTCCTCCTCCTCCTCCTCCGTCTGGCCACCCACGCACGCCCAGCCTGACCCCTCTGCCGGCCCCCAGCCACTGGCAGGCACCTCGGGGCACCCCTGCCAGGTTGCCCCGCCCATCCTCTGCCCCCGCTCCCACCCCGCCTGCGCCCCCATGCCTGGGGTAAGTGCCCCACCAGCTTCGCCCTCCACCCCTCTGCCTCCGTCTCCCCGACGCAAAGCCCCACCGTCAGGGGCACCTGTGAGCAAACGTCTTCCAGAGAAACATAAGCTAGGCTGGGCGGGTCGCGGGGGCCCCTCGCGCACCGGCCTGGCTTCTCCTTCCCGTCGGCAAGCTGTGACGGCCTGTCCACACTCCAGCGCCCGCTGCGCCAGCTCCGTGTCCCCCTGGGTGACGTGTCCTCAGGAGTCTGGGCTGCTCGGTGCTCCAGCCACAGGGACCAGGCCCCTCCCCTTCACCTGGGGGGAAGGGAGGGGAGACGTGGGACCAGTGCCCCCCCCACCCCCAGAGTCAGCCGCTAGGACCAGGAGCTGGGCCTGGGTCCGGGGCGTCCATCATCCCATGGGGGCCTCAGGGACGCGCTGCTCTCCACCCCCCCTGGGTCCCAGTGGCCAGGGACCCACCCTGAGACCTCGGCCACACTCTAGACGGCATTTGGTGAGGACAGCGGTGCCAGCTCACGGGGGCGCCACTGTCCAGGCACCGACTTCTCCACACTCACCTGTGGAAGCAAAAGCAACTAAAGATGACTTTTCTTGCATTAAAGACACTGAACGGTGCAGAGGTCGACTCTGGCGTCCTTCCTGGGGGAGGGGGGAAGGGCCTAACCCATTGTGGCATCACACCCTTCAGGGGGAGCCTTGTGCTCTGAGTGCTTGGTGGGTAGTTGGGGGTCCCTCTGATGGCGGGGCTCATGCCCCCGTTGGGTCACGGCCAGCACCTGCACTGGAGTCACCTCAGGACAGACCTGGGTGGAGCTGGGTGCTGGGCTCGGCTAGCCCCAGGCGGGGGTCTAGACAGCAAGGAGGAGCTCTGATATCCCAGTGACAAGAGGACAATTAGGAGGGTTGGGACTGGCCTGCGGCCAGATGAGGGAGCAGATAGGGACAGAGATAGGGGTGCTGGCTGGCATAGTGGGTGTGGGGGAACCTCAGGCCCAAGGCACAGGCCCTCCCTGAGTTTGGTGGGCCAGTTGGGAGCTCCAGCCCCCAAGCCTAATTGTGTTTCTGGGGTGCCTGGGCCACCCCATTCCGTGCAGTAGGCTGGCCATATGGGACCTCACTTCACAGCCACGAGGATGCTCAGTTACAAGTGGAATGGGGTGAGCTTTAAACCTGGAGGGAGGGGCCGGAGTGATAGTACAGCAGGTAGGGCGCCTGCCTTGCACGCGGCCAACCTGGGTTCGATTCCCAGCATCCCATATGGTCCCCCGAACATCGCCAGGAGTAATTCCTGAGTGTATGAGCCAGGAGTAACCCCTGTGCAATGCCAGGTGTGACCCAAAAAGGAAAAAAAAAAACGAGGGAGGGGTCGGAGCGATAGTACAGCAGGGAGGGCG
This sequence comes from Sorex palustris, assembly GCA_028565675.1. Lineage (NCBI taxonomy): Eukaryota > Metazoa > Chordata > Mammalia > Eulipotyphla > Soricidae > Sorex > Sorex palustris. The sequence goes on along the minus strand of JAOXYA010000045.1, from coordinate 47,515,569 downwards.
TTTGCCTTGCACGTGGCCCACTGGGGTTCAATCCCCGGCATCCCATATGGTCCCCCAAGCACCGCCAGGAGTAATTCCTGAATGCAGAGCCAGGAGTAACCCCTGAGCATCACCGGGTATGACCCAAAAAGCAAAATAAATAAGTAAATAAAATAAAACCAGAAAAAACCTAGAGGGAGTAAAAAAATAATAAACCTGCAAGGAGACAAGTTCTGTGCCCAGGACTTGTCTTGCGTGAGACCCACCTGGTTTTGGTCCCTGGAACCTCTTATACCCCGAGCCCCATCAGGTGTGGTCCTGAGGGCAGAACCAAGAGTAAACCCTGAACACCATCAGGTGTGGCCCAAGAACAAAACAGCAGCAGGTGAGCATTCGCCTCAACTTGCATGCCTTGCACGCGGCTGAACCCAGGTTCGACCCCCAGTATCCCATATCCCATCCCAAGCACCGCCAGGAATGATCCTGAGTGCGGAGCCAGGCGTAACCCCTGAGCGTCGCCGTGTGTAACCAACAGCTTAAAATGCAAAACAAAAATACCTGGCACCAGCTCTAAGGCCCCTGAGCTGGAGAGGGGCATGCCCAGAGGGGCTCAGGCCAGGCAGTGCCACCCAGCACTCCTGCGTGCAGAGGCCTGTGGGCAACTCAGCCCTTGGAGGCTGGAGGGGCATTGGAGGGAGGGTTTGCTCCCAAGCAATGCTCCGGAGACCGTGTGGTACCAGGGAACAAAAAAGGGTGGCCGTGTGCAAGGAGTGCGCCTCAGCCCCTGCCCTAGCCCCTCAGCGACCCCTTTAACCAGGTCACGCCTGGTCGCCCTTGAGAGTCCCCAAGGCCAGGCCAGGCGCTGCTGGGGTGGAGCCCCGGGGCCTGGCTCTGTGCGTGGCATTTGCTCCGACTGCAGCCCCTGTTCTGGAAAAACAAAGCAGTGAGGAGAAGCGAAGTCCCGCTGAAAACGGCCCAGGACCTCAGCAAAGGACTCTGTCCCTGCAGACAGGCGTCCTGGGGGGTGTGGGCTGCTGGTGCTGTTGGTAGTGACCCCTCTGTGCCCTGCACAGACCCGGCTGCTCACTAGGGGAGCAGTGAACCCCCCCTTAGTCTTCCCTGAGCCAGCCCCGCCCTCCGGTTCTGGTCCAAGCGTGATGGGTTCCAGCCGGCCAGTGGCTGTCACTCCCAGCCGCCCAGGGCCCCCACCCCCCAGGACTGCGCTGCTTCACAGATGCAGGGGGCCCAGGCGGACAGACTCAGGTCCAGTCCCAGGCCTGACCTGGCCCTTCCGTCCGGCGCCTGCTTCCTCCTGCGCCGGTGGCGGGGTGGCCCCTGCCCTCTGCCTCCCTGAGGCCCCGCCACATCCAGCGAGCACAGGGCGCCTGGCCAGGGTGGGGGGAAAGGCGGGAAAACAGCCCCCCACCCCGCCCAGCTCCCAGAACACGCACCGGACGCACCGTCCCTGCAGATGCGGAGACGCCCGGGGTCACTGGCCCCGGGGGCTCGGGCCTGGCTTCCTGTGTACTGAGTGATCGATAATGATAAAAGCACGTGGGGTGCGAGGCTGGGAGCGTGGGAGCCCCTGTGCGGGGAAGGAGCCAGCGATGGGATTACCATCTGCGCCCCATTTGGAGCCGTGGGCTTCTTAGAGGCAGGACACGCCCACTGGGGGCGGCAGGGAGGGGTGCTGGGGGGGAGCGTCGTGGGTGGGGCCCCCGCAGCCCAGCGTGCCCTCCCCCCTCCGACCAATCCCAATAAAAAACATTTCAAGGGAGCAACAGTTTTGCTGGGAGGGAGGGCACATGCCCGGTACGCACCAGACCCAGATTCAATTCCCGGCACCCCATATGGCCCCGCCAGGAGGGACCCCTGAGCGCAGCGCCTCAGTCACCCTGAGCTGGTGCAGCCCCAAACAAGAATGTTTTCAGAAACCACACCCCTGTGTGCTCTGCCCGGTGTCCACCAGGGCGCCTGTCCGTAGTGAGCAAGGCAGCCTCGGGACCTCGGCCCGCTTTTCTCCCGCTCCAGGCAGGTAGGCCCTGCAGGATTGGCTTCTGGGCTTCTGGGCATCGCGGGCTGGGCTCAGGGCACAGGAAGCTGCAGATGGGCTGAGACCAGAGCCAAGGGCTGTGCTCTGGGCCAGAACGCTCTGGGAGGAAGGGGGCCTGCCCCTCTCCAGAGGGTCCCCAGGCCCAGCCCCTCCCCCTCTCACCTCCTCACGCTTTGCAGGCACCATCAGCACCTCCGCCTGGCCTCCCCATCTCCCACATGTGGCCTCACATGCTGCCCAGGCACTGCTGGGCAGTTACAGAGCCCAAGGCTGGCACCCCCTCGCTCCACCCCAGCCTCAAGGTACTGTTAAGGGAGGCTCCTCCTTCTAGAAGGATCCGGAGATGATGGAGGGATCCGAAGTTACTGACACACTACCAAGCAGTGGCGCTGAGGACTTCAGGACTTCAGGTCACCCTGCTTTACACCCCACAGCACAGGGACTAGGGAGGGGTGGGGAGTGGGGAGCAGGGGTCAGGCCCCCACAGTGCAGGAACCAGCCAAACCTGATTCTGGCTGGGTGGGGTGGCTTGGGGCAAGAAGCAGGAGCTGGAGGAGTTTGAAGAAGATGCAGAGTGGGTGGGGGTGGGAAATGGTCTGGGGGTGGGGGACCCTGGGGGCGGGCCCCCAAGCATGGCCAGGCTGAGAGCAGATCTTCCTCTGGTGTCGATGGCACCTGCAGAAACAGAGAACAGAGTGCCACAAGTGAGTGGCACTGGCACCAGCCAATACTGAGTCTGCTTGGGGCTGGGGGCACACACTGTGGGGGGGGGCCCTGGAACTCTTGGTGCGCCTTCGCAGAAGGACGAGCTCCGGCCCCCCTGACCCTGGGGTGGGGCCGGACGCCCCTCCAGACCGGGATATGGAGCCTGGCACCAGGGTGTGGCGAGAAGTGGCCCAGGGCCCCCGCTTCAGCACAGCATCGCCAAGCACCGGGGCCCAGACCCGAGGGCCACAGTCTCCTGGATTCGGCACCAGGTTCAAATTGCTCTAGTTTATTATGAATGACTTTGCTCCGGGTTTGTGACTGAAACAAGGTCACAGATCACAGGTACAGAGAGAGGCCGCGGCTGCACCTGCCAGAGAGAAGGGGCATAATAGCCACCAGCTGGAGGGAGGGAGGAGGCGAGGCAGGCTACACCCACTGTCTGGAGGGAACAGTCCGTGCCAGAGCAGCGGCTGTCTCTGGTCTCGGGTATCTGGGGGTCTGGATAGACACAGACCCCCGAGGAGAAGCAGCAGACCCGCAGATCTTGGGCTCAGGGAGAACCTGGTGGGGCTCCAGGTTTGCGACTAATTTCTTTTTTCTCTTTGGGTCACACCCGGCGAGGCACAGGGGTCACTTCTGGCTCTGCACTCAGGAATTACTCCTGGCGGTGCTCGGGGGACCATCGGGGATGCTGGGAATCGAACCTGGGTCGACTGTGTGTAAGGCAAACTGCCTACCAGCCATACATACTGTCGCCCTAGCCCTCCGCGACTCATTTCTGGTCACCACTGTGGGGCTGTGAGAACCCAGGGTTCAGGGGGGCAGCTGGGATGGAGAGTGAGTCAGGATGCAGAGCCCCTTGACCACTGACCCAGGGACCACGGTGGGCGACCACAAATTAGCCCTCTACCCATTTCCCATCCCAACTTGTGGTAAGAGGATGCAGCCAGCGGGCTCCAGCACCAGATGCCAGCATCGGGTCTTCTGCTGGTCTCTGGCGCCCCCCTGTGGCCTTGAGGGTGGACCCTTCTTCCCGGGACACCCGGGATGACACCCAAAATGCCACAGGTGAGTGAGGACAGATGGACTTGGCCAACTCTTGTCCGGAGACACAGAAGCAGTGACAAGATGTTCACAGGTTTGGGCCTGAGCCCACAGTCCTGAGCCCAGCTGAGTGTCCTGGGTGACACAGTCCGGCTGTTACCCTATTTCCCCAACCTCGGAGCAGCAGACGGGAGCAAACGCGACACCCTTCGACGCCCGCGTTAGGGACCCTTGGCTTAGCGCCGCACCCTCAGCGGAGGACCTCTGACCCCATCAGGGCTCCATCAATGGCTCACCTTTGAGGAAAGCACAGATATTGGGGGTGGGGGCGCTCAGCCAGCAGGGCGCAGGCTGACTCCTTGGTTCTGTGCTCAGAGATCACTCCCACAGACCCGGGGGGAACTGTTGGCAGTGCTGGGGATGGCACCTGGGTTGACTGTCAGCAAGGCCAGTGCCCTCCCCGCTGGACAATCACTCGGCTGGCCTCGATCCCCCCTGCAGAGATCTTTAAATGAAAGAAGAGCGTTGGCTGCACCCACCGATTCCTTTAGTCAAACCCAGGGTCCTGCGGTCTGGGGCAGCAAAGCTTGAAGACCGCTGGGCAGAAATCAGAAATCGCGCTGGCCAGACCCACCCGTCCAGCTCAGCTTGGCCCGCATGATCGCCGCGGGGCCCGCTCGCACCCTAGATTTAGTCGCAGACAGTGACCAGCTCCATGGGCTGCAGGGGACAGCACCGGGGACCTACACCTTCGTCCTTCCAAGCCTCAGTCTGTCCATCTGCCAAATGGGTGGAGCCATTCCTGCCTCCCTTACCTCTCTCCCTAATCGAATGTAACGAAAAAAGAAAACACACACACACACCCCAAAGTCAAAGGCCAGCCAGATTTGAAAGGGGGGTGCCCAGGGCGGCCAGGGAGCGGACTACAACTCCCATCCGGCTGCGGGGCCGCGGGCGACCCAGCCCCTCGCCCCTGAGCGGAGGGAGAGGGGCCGCGGCCCCAGGGAAGGGGAGCGGCTCTGCCCGGGTCACTCCTCCCGTCGCCGAGGGCCCCGCGCCGAGGGGGACTCTGGGGTGGCGCGGGACCTCGGGCGGCCCTCCCGGGCCCCGGGACACCCCCTGACCCCGCCCCGCCCTGGACTTGCTCCTCGGGGCCCGCCCCCCCACTTCCTGGCCGGAGGTTGGCCCCGGCCCCGCCCCCTCGCTTCTCCCATTGGCCGCCGCGCACCTGCCCGTCCGTCGGGGGGCGGGGCGGGGGGCGGGGCGCGGCGCCCAGGTGAGGGCGCGCAGCGGCCGCGGAGGAAGGTGACAGCGGGGACGGCGGGAGGGGGGCGGCCGCGCGCGGACCGTCCCGCAGGCCGACAGACGGACGGACAGACGGGCGGGCATGCGGGAGGCCCGGCTCTAGCCCAGGCGCGGGGCTCCGGCGGCCGCAGCCATGGAGCGGCGGCTGCGCGCGCTGGAGCAGCTGGCGCGGGGCGAGGCCGGCGCCGGCCCGGGACTCGACGGCCTCCTGGATCTGCTGCTGGGGCTGCACCACGAGCTCAGCAGCGCCCCCCTGCGGCGGGAGCGCAACGTGGCGCAGTTCTTGAGCTGGGGTGAGTGGTCCAGGGGGGAAGGGCAGGGGGAGGGCGCGCGGCCTGGGACACGCCCACCGTCGGGACCCTCGGCCCGCCGCCGCGCTCCACGTGCAGCAGACCCACCGGCCCGCCCCCCTTCCCAGCAGGCACCCGGTCCTGGCCCTGATACGTGCCCCCGGACCCCCATACCCAGCTTTCCTTCTCAGATTCACGCACTCCCTCCGCTCCCAGACCCCGCGGCATGTGCACACAGCACACAGCTCTGCGGACACACACAGTGTGACCCTGGGCACAAGCCCCAGACAGACGGATCACCTCCAGAGTCCCCTAGAGGGTTCCTTCACTGACTGATCACCCCTCCGGAACCCGGAAAACACACACACACACAGAGCCCAGCTAGCAGACCCACACAGGCCTCCCCACCCTGCCTCCACCTGACCCCCACCCCCCAGCACAGGGCGCTTGGGCTCCCAGACTGGACGCGATTCCAGATCCACCTAAGTCCCTCAGGCCACCAACCAGGTTTCCTGCGGGCTGATCCCCAGGGCTGGGCGGGGTGGAGGGGGGACCTATCGGGGGTGGGTCTGTGCCCCTTCCTGGTTAACTCTGAGTCACCGGGAGTGGCTGGCCCGGGGTGACCCTGAACCCAGTGTGGGTTCCAGTGCCAGCCTCAGGGTTCCCTGGTCACACCCAGCTGGCCCCGTGGACGGCAGTGGGGGGAAGGTCTTTGTGTGTCCAGTGGGCCACCAGGGTCCCCGGCTTTCTGAGCAGGCACAGCCCAGCGGGAGCCCACGACAGGGGCCCGACAGGTTGGCCCCGTTTTCCAGGCTTTCCCAGGCCCCGCCTCTGGGTCCTGCCAGTTGGGGGGATCTGCTCCTCAGGGGCGTGTGTGACTGTGTTGTCATCACCCTGGGACGCCCACACGCGTGTGGCTGTGTGCGCGCACACACATGCCCACATGCGCCCCTCCCTGCCTCTTCAGCGCCTGTGCGGGACCCCGGCGGGGGGGGTTGGGTGCGCCGTGTTGACATCTCCCCAGTAACTCCCCGCCAGTGGTGAGTCACGCCTCTGCTGCCCCAACTTGTCCCTGTGGCTGCCCAGAGCCCCCAGGTCCCGGAGCCAGCGAGGAGAGCAGGGAGTATGGCTTGAGGGTCCCTGGCTCTGGGCCCCTGGCTTGAGCCCCTCCCTGGCGCTGGGCCCTGCCTGGGTCCTCCGGGAGGCGGGCGACTGTACCCCAGCAGCGAGAGCCGATTAATTCTGGTAATGAGGTTTGCACACCACCCCTGCTGCGGGGGTTCTGCCTGACAAACCTGTGTGGCTGCTCTCTCTCCCTCCCCCAGACTCGCCCAGCTCCCAGGGAGTGGCCCTTCTGGCAGGGGAAACTGAGGCAGGAGTCCCATGGCCCCTGGGGCCCAACTCAGCTGATCGCTGTTCCTCGACCTCATGGGTCCTCTGAGGGAGGTCCTGGAGGGGGTGGGGGAGGACTCCCTGGTTGCAGCAGGGACACAGTGCATGAGGTGCTGGGGGCCCTCACACCTGCCTGCATACACCCATACCCTGGGGCTCCGTATCTGGAGTCTTGTGAGAACCTGGGCAGAAGTCTCCCTGCCCGCTGATGGGGGGCATGTGAGGAGCCCCACAGAGCCCCCGCCTGGCCTGGCCTCAGCGGGCGCCTCTGGGCCGCAGGGTTCCCCCCATGCCCGCCCGCTAGCAGGGAGGTCTCTGAGGACCAGGAATGTTGTCTGTCCAGTTCCCCAAGACAGGCCTCAGCGTGGACCTGCTGGGGGCTAGAACTGTGAGCTGGGGTGCCAGGAGTATCCCCCTCGTCCGAGTGGTCAGGCAACAGGCCAGGCCACGGTCCAGGGCCCAGCGCCGCAGGTGTGGAGGCCGCGCAGAGTCTGGGGCTGGGGTCTAAGGTCTGGGCTCACCCCAACAGCCCCTGGTCGGAACTGAAGGGGCCTCGGCTCCAGCCGCCCCTGGGGGCGTCTCCCAGGCTGGCCTTCCCGGCAGTTGCTCCTGACTCTCCCCAGGGATACAGGGTCCCTGAGCACCCTCTCTGCCCCCCCCCCCCCCAGCTGGCCCCTTCGTCTCAAAGGTGAGAGAACTGCGGCTCCAGAGAGATGACTTTGAGATCTTGAAGGTCATCGGCCGAGGGGCCTTCGGGGAGGTGAGTATGATGGGGGCCGGGAGGGGAGGGGGCGGCCGGTGGCCAAAGGGCGTAGGGGGTGGCCCCGGCTGACCCAGCGTCTCTGGCTGCAGGTGGCGGTGGTGCGGCAGAGAGACAGCGGACAGATCTTTGCCATGAAAATGCTGCACAAGTGGGAAATGCTAAAGAGGGCCGAGGTTGGTCTGGGGGTCTGCAAACTGCAGCAACTGATGGGGGAGGGGGCGGCGAGGTCTCCGGGTTGGGGCTGGACGTGGACCAGACAGCAGCCGCCCCAGCGTCCACCCACCTCCTCCTTCCCTGGCCCCCAGTCAGCCCTTCTCCGGAGGGAGCCGCTTTGCTCCCATTTCCCTGATTAAGAACACTGAGGCCCAGAGCTACAGGCAGGGCCCTGGGCTCTGATGGGGCCACCTTGACTTGGGCTTTTTGGTCAAGTGTGTTGCCCAGGCCGTGTGCGGGTCGGGGGCTTTCCTGGCTGACCTCCACCCTCCTTGCCTATCTCTGCTGCAGACCGCCTGTTTCCGGGAGGAGCGGGATGTGCTGGTGAAGGGGGACAGCCGCTGGGTGACCTCCCTGCACTATGCCTTCCAGGACGAGGAGTACCTGGTGAGGCAGCTGGGACAGAGGTGGTCAGGGCCCGGGTCCGAGGGGAGCGCGCAGAGCCTGGTTCCCCCCACCCCCAAGTCTGGAGCTGGCAGTGGGAGGCGGGAGGGGGTCCAGGCAGATGCCCCCCTCACTGCAGCCCATCCCCGACCCCCCAGTACCTGGTCATGGACTACTACCCCGGCGGGGACCTCCTCACCCTGCTCAGCCGCTTCGAGGACCGCCTGCCGCCCGAGCTGGCACAGTTCTACCTGGCCGAGATGGTGCTGGCCATCCACTCGCTGCACCAGCTGGGCTACGTGCACAGGTGCGGATAGTGACCTCAGCCCAGCAGCCGCTGCGCTCCCTGCCCGGGACAGGGTGGGGGCAGGGGGCGCTCGGGGCTGCTGTTGTCCCTGCTTCACTGCCGCTGAGGTCAGAGCTTAGCCCAGGGACATGCCTGGTTGGAGGCGACTTGGCTGGGATGGGGCGGGTTCATCCCCGGGCCACCAGCCCCGCCTCCCGTGCCTGAGAAACCCCGCGCCAGGTGCCCCCCACCAGCCCACACACGGGTCAAGCCCCCCCCCCCGTCCCCCTCTCTTTCCCCAGGGATGTCAAGCCGGACAATGTCCTCCTGGACATGAACGGGCACATCCGCCTGGCCGATTTTGGCTCCTGCCTGCGTCTCAACAACAGTGGCATGGTGAGAACCCCACCCTGGACCCCTGGGGGCTCCTGTGGGTTGTGGGGGGTGGATTCCCGGGGAGGAAAGGCTGTCTATCCCCGGGCAGCGGGTATGAGGCCCAGTCCAGGCCGTGGCGAGGTCCCTGGGGCCATGATCATCACCCCCACAGGTAGATTCATCCGTGGCTGTGGGGACGCCCGACTACATCTCCCCCGAGATCCTGCAGGCCATGGAGGAGGGCAAAGGTCACTACGGGCCCCAGTGTGACTGGTGGTCACTGGGGGTCTGTGCCTATGAGCTGCTCTTCGGGGAGACGCCCTTCTACGCTGAGTCCCTGGTGGAGACCTATGGCAAGATCATGAACCACGAGGTCTGGCGGGGGCTCCAGGGTCCCGGGGGGGGGGCCCACCGAGGAGGAGGGGATCCTGGATTTCCACCACACACCTGGTCCCGGCCCGCAGGACCACCTGCAGTTCCCACCCGATGTGCCCGACGTGCCAGCAAGTGCCCGAGACCTCATTCGCCAGCTGCTGTGCCGCCAGGAAGAGCGGCTGGGCCGTGGGGGGCTGGACGACTTCCGGAAGCACCCCTTCTTCGAAGGCGTGGACTGGGAGCAGCTGGCCAGCAGCACCGCCCCCTACATCCCTGAGCTACAGGGGCCCATGGACACTTCCAACTTCGACGTGGATGATGACACTGTCAGCCCCCCGGTGAGTGCGGGTCCCTCTGGAAAACCGAGGGCCCTCCCTGCCCCCACCCCACCACTCTCGCCCATTCCAAACGGTCCCCACAGCCGTTTCTGGGCGGAGGTGAGGCCTCTGGACCCCAGAGGCTCCCGGGAGTTATGGCTCACCTGCGCTGATGTGGGTTGTGCCACGGTGCTGTGGGTGACCTTTGACCCTAGTGTCCCCATGAGCAGCTGTGGAAGGGGCAGGACAGCCAGCCACACCTGGGAGGCGTGTCCTCAAGGCCACTCGGCGTGGTAGGGGACGGGGCCCCCAGGATGCCCTGTTGGACCCTCACTCCGCCTCTCCTCCGTCGTCGCTCAGGGGACCCTGCCGCCACCATCCCACGGCCCCTTCTCCGGCCACCACCTTCCATTTGTCGGTTTCACCTACACCTCAGCCAGGTGAGCACAGCCCCTGCGGGTCTGTGGGGCCTTTGAAGCTGGGCCCATGTCTCCTGGAAACCCTGCCTCCAAGTGCCCCCCACAGAACATGCCCCAAGGCTGGCCTCGGGGGGCCGTGCCCACTGCTGACCCTCACTTTGTGCCCTGTGGAAGGGCCTGATGCGTCCCGCTCATTTGTACCCTGTGGGGTCGACTCAGGGAAGAGGAGGTACCCCCAGGGCTTCATCTGACCCCCACCTCATGGAGCCTCGTGTGAGAGGGGCTTCCAGACATGGCTTTCCTGTGGGGAAACAGGCTGAAGCTTTGCAGAATCGTTTGGGCTCACATGACTCATAAAGGGCCACGGGAACCTCCGTGCTGGGCGGTCACCTGCAGGGTGGCCTGGCGGAGGGGGGGTCTCCGCCCAGCGTCTCGTCCTCTCTCCCCAGCCTGGGCCCTGTGAGCAGCTCGGAGCCGGTGTCAACGCTGGAGCACGAGAAGGCCGAGCTGCACCAGAAGCTCCGAGGTCTGTTCATGCATCCAGGCCGTGGCCGCACGAAGGGGCCCTGAGGGGCAGTGGGGTGGGGGGCACTGGCTGCCACAGGGGAGCTTTCAGCTGTGGGTGCCCCCTCCTTGCAGAGGCCCTGCAGAGCCCCTCAGACCGCTGGGAGCTGGAGCAACTGCCCCTGCCCATCCTCACCCCGACCCCGGCAGGCACCTGTCCCCGAGTGGGGCCTGGCTTGGCGCTGCGGGCCAGGCTTCCACTCCCCGAATTTGCTTGTAGAAGGGGGTTCGGGACGCCCTCCCCCACCCCCACTCCACCAGGGGGAACCCGGCTGAAGCCTGGGGGGTCAGGGTGTGTGGGCCTCAGTGGTGATTCTTGGCAGAGACGCTGACAGACAGCAAGACCCCCGGGCTGCAGAGCAACCGGCCCCCCGCGGGCAGCCCAGGAGAGGGCGGCCACGAGCACCTGCGGCAGGTGAACCGGGGGGAGGGGAGCAGACTGGGTGCCCTGTTGGGGGTCCGGGCCCTAACCCTTCCCGTGTCCCGTCCTGCAGGAGCTGGCTGAGGCCCAGGCCCAGCTGCGGGTGCAGGCGCAGGAGCTCCACAGTGCTCTCGGCCGGCAGGAAGAGCTACTCCGGGGGCTGCAGGAGGCGCAGGGGCGCGAGGAGGCCACGACCAGCCGTGTGCAGGCCCTGAGTGCGCAGCTTGACGAAGCCCAGGGGGCCCGGAGGGAGGTGAGCCCTGGGGGTAAGGGGACGGGGGTCTGGCGGCAGGTGGCGATGGAAAGATAGGGTTCTCACCTGGGGGTGGGGGGGGTTGTGTATTCTCCAGCCTGAGCCATGGACGCTAGAAAGGGTGGGATGTATGGCTCACCATTGAGGCTCATGCCCCCCCACCCACGTCTGCAGCCAGATGGGGGTGCAGGCTCAGGCAGATGGGGGGCAGGGGTGGTAGGCTCAGGCCCAGCACTGGAGACTTGTCCATCATAGCTGCAGGCACAGGTGGCCACGCTGAGTCGGGAGGTTTCGCGGCTCCAGACCCAGCAGGAGCGGAGCCCTGAGAAGGAGCGCACCCCAGTCAAGGTGAGGTCCTCCCTGCCCAGGGCATGTCCCTCTGGGCCAGGTCCCTGACCCTGACCCTGCACTGTATCCTCCAGACCGTGCACACGGCCGCAGAGACCAACGGCACAGGGGCAGCCCCGAGTGGCCCCCAGGAAGTCCAGCTCAGGCGGGAGCTGGCCGCACTGCAGACGCAGCTGGAAGAGGCCCGCGGCCAGGGGTGAGCAGGGTCCCTGGAGGCCGGGCAGGGGGAGCCAGGCTGGGACCAGGCGGTCACCCTCTGCTCCCCAGGTCCCAGGGCAAGGAGGAGGCCCTGTGCCGGCTGCAGGAGGAGAACCGGAGGCTGAGCAGAGAGCAGGAACGGGTGAGCCGGGCAGGTGGGGGCAAGAGGCAGGCAGACTGGATGGCAGGGGGACAGGGGTGGGGGGACAGATGGCCGGACAGAGGGGAGAGACAGCAGGGACAGGCAGTGGGACGGAGGAGAGAGGCAGACAGACGGCAGGACAGGGATGGAGGGAGAGGCAGACAGCCCGAGGTTCCTGGGGCAGGCTGTGTTCACCCTGCAGTGCTGGTGGCTGGTGGGCAAGCAGGGGTGTCCCCAGGCCACTGGACCCCTTGGGAGCCCCGTTTCCTTCCGGCCCCCAGCTGGTAGAAGAGCTGGAGCGGGAGCAGCAGAGCAAACAGCGGCTGGAGGGCGAGCGGCAGGAGACGGAGAGCAACTGGGAAGCCCAGATCGCTGACATCCTCAGCTGGTGGGTGCCGGGTGGGTGCAGGCTGGGCCAGGGGTTGAGCAGCCCAGCCCGTAACCCTCACCCCTTTCCATCAGGGTGAATGACGAGAAGGTGTCCAGGGGCTACCTGCAGGCCTTGGCCACCAAGATGGCCGAGGAGCTCGAGTCCCTGCGCAACGTGGGCACCCAGACGCTCCCTTCCCGGCCGCTGGTGAGCCTTGTGCCCGGGGTGGAGGGTGTGGGGGACCCCACGCTCCCCCAGCGAGTCGGCCGAGCTCCAGTGGGCAGCAGGGCTGAGGCCTCGGGTGTCGAAGTCTCTCCGGGTGGTGCTCAGACCGTGGCCACCACTATGCTCCACCCTTGGGGCTGTCGCCCTGGACGTGGGGGGGGCGCCAAGCCTGGCCGGAACCATGAGGAGCCATGTGCTCCGGAGCAGGGGCCCTAACACAGCGCCCTGGCCCCCAGGACCACCAGTGGAAGGCCCGGCGGCTGCAGAAGATGGAGGCTTCAGCCCGGCTGGAGCTGCAGTCGGCCCTGGAGGCCGAGATCCGCGCCAAACAGGCACTGCAGGAGCGGCTGACGCAGGCGCAGGCGGCGCAGCTGCAGAGCGAGAGGTAAGGGCTGAGGCCATGGGGGGCTGCGGAGGGACCCTCTGACCCCGGCAAGGCCAGGCGAGCCCTGATCACCTGGCCCGCCACAGCCGTCTGCAGGAGGCCGAGAAGCGGAACCAGGGGCTGCAACAGGAACTGGCAGTGCTGCGGGAGGAGCTGCAGGCCCGCAGGGCTGGTGGTGAGTGGCGTGGGCACACCCCTGGACCGAGGTGGCAGCACCCGGCTCCCCAGAAGGAGCCACAGTGACCCCCACCCTCTCTCTGCAGACTCAAGACCCTTCAACGCCCTGATTCCCTTCCTGACCTTCCGGAACTCGGAGGTGAGACTCCAGCACGGGGCTGGCTCTGAGGGTGCCGTCCTGGGGAGGAGTCTGGGGTCCTTGATTTTGCCCCGCCCCTCTGCAGAAGGACACCACCAAGGACCCCGGCATCTCAGCAGAGACCCCGAAGGGGCTGGAGCCAGAGCTGAGGCCCGAGGGCCGCCGCAGCCTGCGCCTGGGGGTGAGGACGGATGGGTGTCCGCGGTTGGGGGGCCGACTCCCCTTCTGCCAGGGCCCACCTCACCTCTTCGCTTGCCCCCGATCCTGCAGGCTATGTTGCCCAGAGCACCAGCCGCGGCCACCTCACCCACAGATGGTCAGCCCGCCAAGGTGAGCTCCCTGGAATGTGGAGTACGGGACTTTTGAGGAGCACCACCCCAGACAGGCCCACCCTGTCTGACCCCTGGGGGTGGCCTGGGGTAGGCATAGGGTGGCCAGGCATCAGGGCCATAACTTGCTGCCCCCCGCCAGCCCGGCTCTCACACGCTGCGCGCCCGGAGCTTCCCCACCCCCACCAAGTGCCTACGCTGCACATCGCTGATGCTGGGCCTCGCCCGCCAGGGCCTGGGCTGTGATGGTAAGCATCCCGCATCCTGCCCTCACCCCCGGTCCCTGACTGTTCCTCATCACACCCCAGATTCTCTGGTCTTGCCCCAGAAGGTGCTAGTGACACTGGGGCCAGTGTGGCCCCTGGAGGGGGCTGGGACTGCTCCCGCCAGCCACACACCACCACCCTTTCCCCCCTTTCCTTGCAGTCTGCGGCTACTTCTGTCACTGGGCTTGTGCCTCCCAGGCACCCCCCTGCCCCATGACCCCCGACCTCCTCTGCACAGGCCTGGGAGTGCACCCTGAAACGGGCACGGGCACAGCCTATGAGGGCTTCCTGTCGGTGAGTTGGGGGCAGCAGGGGTGGCCTAGCGTTGGGCAAGGGTGGTGCTCACTGTGGGGAGATGGGGGGGAGCTGCGGGGAGGCTAGCCATCATGGCGCTCCTTGCAGGTGCCCCGGCCGTCGGGGGTGCGGCGAGGCTGGCAGCGGGTGTTTGCCGCCCTCAGCGACTCGCGCCTGCTGCTATTTGATGCCCCCGACTTGCGGCTCAGCCCGGCCAACGGCGCCCTTCTGCAGGCTCTGGATCTGAGGTGGGTGCTGGGCAGGGCAGGCGCCAGAAGCAGGGAGATGGCCAGAGGCCGGCGGCTCTGACCCGCTCTGGGGTCCTCACAGGGACCCTCAGTTCTCAGCCACCCCTGTCCTGGCCTCTGACGTCATCCACGCTCAGACCAAGGATGTGCCGCGCATTTTCAGGGTAAGTGTGGAGGGAGGGGACACTGGTTCTTTGCTCCTCCTGCCCCCCATGAGCGTCCTGGTGCTCTGAGGTGACCCTCCCCCCCCAGCTGCTTTTTGATCCTCCTTACTGGGTTTGGCTCCCTCTGCTCAGAACTCCCACTCCCCGCTTCTTCCTGGTCACCCCACTCCTCTTGGCGAGAATATCTCTTCCTTGGGGGGGGCACCCCGGAGCCTGGGGTAGGGGCTCCAACAAGCCTCAGGGGTCTTTCGGGTGCTTGTCTGACCCCCCTCCCCAGCACTCACTGGCCTGGATTCTGCCCACAGGTGGCGGCTTCGCAGCTGACGGTGCCCCCGGCCACGTGCGTGGTGCTGCTGCTGGCCGAGAGCGCGCAGGAGCGGCAGCGTTGGCTGCAGGTGCTGGGTGAGCTGCGGAAGCTGCTGCAGGATGCGCGGCCCCGGCCCCGGCCCGTGTACGCGCTCAAGGAGGCCTATGACAATGGGCTCCCGCTGCTGGCACAGACTCTCTGCGCCGCCGTGCTCGGTGAGCCACCGTGTGGGCTCATCACCCCTTTGCTGGCCCCCGCTCTCCTCAGGGGTTCAGGCGCAGGGGATCTGGGTCCCATTAGCTGTTTCCTGGTCTCCGCGTCAGCTTGTCCCCAGAACTCTCAGGAGTGACGAGAGTGGCTTTCTAGGCAGCAAGACCATGCCAGGGGCTGGAGTGGAGTCCCCAGGTTCAATTCCAGCACTGCCTGGTTTCCCCGCCACCATTGGGGCAGCCCTCTGGGCACTGCTAGACCCGAGCAGTCCCTGGCTAAGTGTCACCGGGAATGACCCTGTGCCTCCGCTGTGGGGTAACTGGGGACCCCAACTCTGGCTCCTACAGGGCTGCCAGTTCAACTGGGAGACTAGAGAAGGGGCAGGGCAGTAGGTCTCCGAGGCGGCCTCTGCTCTGGCCAGTGGGGGCCTCCCTGGGCGAGCCCACAGGACAAGAACCTCAAGGGACACTGCAGGGGGGGCCCAGGCCCCCAGGTCAAAGCAAGGTGAGGGGCACTGCCAGCGTGTGTCCACTTTCTGTGCAGCCTGAGCAACTCTGTGAGGAACACATCCTATTGTCCCCTCTCTCCATCCAGGGAAACTGAGGCCGGAGAGGGGGCATCTCCCAGCTGGGGTGGTGGGTCTCCCTCTCTCCCGCCCCCTGGCCCTTCCCTGTTAGAGCCAGAAGAGCCTGAAAGAAACGGGCCCAGAGACACAGGGACGCTGGTCACTGTTCCCAGGTCTACAGGAGACGGTGACAAGTAGCATGGGTGGGGGTTGCCTCTGACCTTGCCCCTGTTCCCCTAGACCAGGACCGACTCGCCCTGGGCACGGAGGAGGGGCTCTTTGTCATCCATCTGCGCAGCAATGGTAGGTGCCGGCCTGGCACGGGCAGGGGCGCCCCGGGGGCCAGTGCTGGGGCATCTCCTCACCCCGCCTGTTGTGATCCCACAGACATCTTCCAGGTGGGTGAGTGCCGGCGGGTGCAGCGTCTGGCCGTGAGCCCCACGGCGGGCCTGCTGGCGGTACTTTGCGGCCGTGGCCCCAGCGTGCGCCTCTTTGCCCTAACGGAGCTGGAGAGCGTGGATGCGGCAGGATTCAAGATCCCAGAGTCGAGGGGCTGCCAGGCGCTGGCGGCCGGGAGCATCCTGCAGGCCCGCACCCCCGTGCTCTGCGTGGCCATCAAGCGCCAGGTGCTGTGCTACCAGCTGAGCCAGGGCCCGGCGCCCTGGCAGCGCCGCATCCGCGAGCTGCAGGCACCAGCGCCCGTGCAGAGCCTGGGGCTGCTGGGAGACCGGCTGTGCGTGGGCGCGGCTGGCACCTTCACCGTCTACCCGCTGCTCAATGAGGCCGCACCTATAGCCCTGGGAGCCGGGCTGGTGCCCGAGGAGCTGCCACCATCCCGCGGGGGCCTGGGCGAGGCACTGGGCGCCGTGGAGCTGAGCCTGAGCGAGTTTCTGCTGCTTTTCACCACTGCCGGGGTCTACGTGGACAGCGCTGGCCGCAAGTCTCGCGCCCACGAACTGCCGTGGCCAGCAACGCCCATGGGCTGGGGTAAGACCTGTTCTGGGGGAGTTTGGGGAGGGGTTAGACACCAGCAGATTGGTCCACATGTTAGAGGAAAATTCGGTCTTCCCCAAACTCCTGAACTTGGCTTTGAAGGCCCTTGTGTCCTTCCAGCCTGTTTCCCCTGCCAGGGCTTGAACTTTTTTGTTTGTTTTGTTTTGGGGCCACACCCAGCGGTGCTCAGGGCTCAGTCCTGGCTCTGTGCTCAGAGATCACTCCTGGCAGCGCTTGGGGAACAATATCTGGTGCCAGGGATCAACCCTGGCAAGAGCCCTGCCCATTCTGCTGTCACTCCAGCCCCTCAGGGCTTGTTCTTGATCTTGTCCTTCTATGCCCTGTGCTCTTCACTTTTCTTTTTTGTTATTTGCTTTTTGGGTGACACCTGACAATGCTCAGGGGTTACTCCTGGCTCTACACTCAGGAATTACTCCTGGCGGTGCTCAGGGGACCACATGGGATGCTGGGAATTGAACCCGGGTCGGTTGCGTGCAAGGCAAACGCCCTACCCACTATGCTATTGCTCCTGCCCCCTGCCTCTTCTTTTTGTACTTGGAAAACTCCTCACCGAATCGGCTTAATCCTGGGCCTGGTGGGGATGGGGAGGGGCTCACTGAGCTGAGCACACGGTTTGCATGCCAGAGCCCGAGTTCACTCCCCAGCACCATGGTGGCTCGAAATCCAAAACAGCAAACCGAACCAGAGCCAGAGAAAGTCCAGGGGTTAAAGTATTTGCCTTGTACACAGCCAACCCCAGTTCAGTCCCCGGCACTCCCAACAGGAGTGATCCCTGAGCACAGAGCCAGGAGTCAGCCCTGCACACCACAGGATGCAGACCAGCCCGTGTTGTGGTTGGCAGTATGGTATGGCATCACGCCACCATGTTCCAGCTAACAGTGGCCTGCACATGTGCACGGTGCTGGTCGCCTCTGCCCCATGTTTCCAAGTTCCGGTGTGTGTGGTAGGCGGTCCTGTCCGGTCTGGTTCTGTGTAATTATAGACTCCGATGTTTGCACAACAACAAAACCACTCTGGATGGGTGCTCAGGTGTGTCTGCCCTCAGGGGTTGCGTGTCTATACTGTTTGCCTGATGTCACCTGTCCCTCACTCCCCCACCTCTGCCCGCCCCGCCCCCCTGGGGACCTGCAGCCTGCAGAATGGAATGGCACCAGTGCCTTCCCCATTGATCGTCCCCAGCCCAGGCCAGCACATGCCGGACCTCTGAGTGAATGAATGAATTGAATGGACATGTGGGCCAGTGCAGGAGACTGGTGCGTTCAGGAGAAACTGGTGCAGGAGAGGAAGGAGATGTGTGATGGTCGCTTCAAGGGGAGGGGGGGTTCCATCCCTAGTACTGCATGGTGCCCTCAGCACCACCAGGGCCAGCTCAAAAACACAGCAAAGGGGCTAGAGCAATAGCACAGCGGGTAGGGTGTTTGCCTTGCATGCAGCCGACCTGAGTTCGATTCCCAGTATCCCATATAGTCCCCTGAGCACTGCCAGGAGTCATTCCTGAGTGCAGAGCCAGGAATAACCTCGGTGCATTGCCGGGTGTGACCCAAAAAGTAAAAAACAAAAAAACAAACAAAAAAAAACTGGGGGCTGGAGTGACAGCACAGCAGGTAGGGCGTTTGCCTTGCATGCGGCTGAAACGGGTTTGATTCTCAGCATCCCATAGGGCCCCCCGAGCACCGCCAGGAGTAATTCCTGAGTGCAGAACCATGCATAGCCAGGTGTAACCCAAAAAAGAAAAAAAAAACCAGCAAAGTGTGGGAACTGGAAAAGAGACGAGCTGGGTCACCGACATCTGGGACGGGGGAAGGTGTGGGTGGGGGAGGGGTGCTGGCAAAG
Source organism: Sorex palustris (assembly GCA_028565675.1). Taxonomy (NCBI): domain Eukaryota; kingdom Metazoa; phylum Chordata; class Mammalia; order Eulipotyphla; family Soricidae; genus Sorex; species Sorex palustris. The sequence goes on along the minus strand of JAOXYA010000045.1, from coordinate 47,497,214 downwards.
AGGCTGCAGGTGGCCTCGGACTGCCAGGGCATGGACGAAAGTATGCTGAGTGGTTCGAACTATGCCCCGCACGGCCCAGCTCCCTGAGCCCTTCAGGACGGTTATCTCTGATCTCTCCTGACCTTGGGCGGGGCGGGCCCCCAGAGTCCAAGGGCTGTGGAAGCACCCGCGGTGGTGGTGTTGGCAGGGCACGGGGCGTTGCCGTGGTAACGGGAAGGGGTGGCCTCGTCCTGCAGGCTACGCGGTCCCCTACCTGACAGTGTTCAGTGAGAACGCCCTCGACGTGTTCGACGTGAGGCGAGCGGAATGGGTGCAGACCGTGCCCCTCAAGAAGGTGAGGTGGGGGGGGCTCCCACGCGGGGGGCCGGCCCTGGGTGGGCGCCCGCGGGAACCTGGCGTCAGTGACCTCCGTGCCCGCTGCCTCAGGTGCGACCCCTGAACCCAGAGGGCACCCTGTTCCTCTACGGCACCGAGAAGGTCCGCCTGACCTACCTCAGGAACCAGCTGGCAGGTGAGGGAGTGTGGGAGTGGGCTGACGTGGGCGGCGCGGGGTGGAGGAGGGGGTGACGGGGACCCCCCCTGGGGGCTTGGGAGCAGCGCCCAGCTCCCTCTGCTTCTCCCCCAGAGAAGGACGAGTTCGACATCCCCGAGCTCACCGACAACAGCCGGCGCCAGCTGTTCCGCACCAAGAGCAAGCGCCGCTTCTCCTTCCGCGTGTCTGAGGAGCAGAGGCAGCAGCAGCGCAGGTGCGCCTGCGCCGCAGGGCAGCCGCGGGGCGGGGCCTGCGAGCGTGGGCGGTGCCTCGAGTGGGGCGGGGCTCTGTCGTGGGCGGGGCTAAGTCAGCCCCGCCCCCGGAGAGGAGGAGAAGCCACTGAACTGTCCCCACTGCACCACCCCCTCCGCCCCACAGGGAGATGTTGAAGGACCCCTTTGTTCGCTCTAAGCTCATCTCAGCGCCCACCAACTTTAACCACCTGGTGCATATGGGCCCTAACGATGGGAAGCCCGCCCCCAGGAACCCGTCCTCGGTGAGTGCTCGGGAGCCAATCACGAGCTCCCCCTGTGAGGCTAGGCCAATCACCGGTCTCCTGGTGCTCTCCAACCAATCAGGCCTCGGGTCACCTGAAAGAGCCGGGGTATGCCTTGACCGCCTGGGCTAGGGGTCCCTTTGCCGTTTCCTTTCCCTGGTCAGTCGTGCCTGACCAGCTCCTTCACGTTGTCACCCCAACAGGCTCCTGAAGAGAAGGGCCGAGGTGGCCGCAGCTCAGGCCCACAGCGACCCCATAGCTACTCGGAATCCCCGCGGCGCCCAGCTTCCATGGGCAGTGACATGCTCAGTGCGGTTGCCAACTCAAGTAAGGACCAGCCTGCACCCCCCAACCCCCGGCAAAGCCCCTACCTGTGCTGGCTCTCCCACATCTCACCTTGTGTTTTTACCCTCTTACCCTGCTCCTGGAACAGTGAAACGGAAGCCTTGGACGTCTCTGTCCAGCGAGTCTGTGTCCTGCCCCCAAGGGTCTCTGAGCCCTGCAGTGTCGCTGGTGCAGGTGAGCCCTGGGGCCACCCCCTCGCTGTTCCTGGGACTCTGCCATGCTGCCACTTGGGCTGAACCCCGGCCAAGCCTGTCCCTGCCCAGGAGCGTGAGGGACAGAAACTCTTAGCAGTTGTGCCCAACAGCGCCTGGAGGTGGGTGAGCCTTGTGGGGCCGCTCAGATATGGAGGGTCCCTGGGCGGACTCCCAGCCTCCCTGTGCTGGTCCCACCTTTAAGATGAGCTTGCAGGCTGGAGAGATAGTTTTGTGGCTTGCCCTCTGCTGGCCTGGGTTCGATCCCTGGCATTCCATATGGTTTCTCCATACACAACACACGCCCAGTACTGTCAGGAGGGATTCCTGAGTGCAGAACCAGGAGTAACCCCTGAGCACCGCTGGGTGGCCAAAAAAAAAAAGTGAGCTTGCGACTGGAACTCCTGTTTGGGGTAACACCAGCCACGTATCACAGAGGAGGAATTCTGGGATGCTTTTATTCGGGGGTTGGGGCACACTTTGGGGTGCCCAGGGGTCGCTCTGAGAACCATGCGGTGTGGAGTTTGTACTTGGAGTACATTGAATTCTCCCCAGCCCTCTACTTGGGATCCTTAGCAGAGCCCCTGAGAGAGATGTGGGGGAGAGGAGGACGCAGCCCCTTTCACGAGGAGCTCAGAGGGCACTGCTGGGAGGTGCCATGGTGTCAGCTGCCACCCTGCTCTCAGCCCGTCCAGTCCCCAGAGCCTTGGGATTTGCCTTATTTTTTTTGCCTCAGGCTTTTGCCCTGCTGACCCCCCTTTTGTCCAGCTGTGCGCCAGGCTGCCCTCCACGCTGCCCGGTCAGCTGGTCACTGCTTGGCCGCTGCCCCCTTGGGCATGCCACTTGCTCCTGCTCCGTTCTCACGGCTCCTACTGGGCCCTGCTTTCTTGAGGCATCTGGTCGCTGGACTCAAAGTTTTTCTTCTCAAGTATAGCTTTCTGTTTTTTTTTTTTTGTTTTTTTTTTGTTTTGTTTTTTGGGTCACACCTGGTGATGCTCAGGCTTCTTCCCGGCTCTGCACTCAGGAATGACTCCTGGCAGTGCTCAGGGAACCTTATGGGATGGGATGCCAGGGATTAAATCCAGGTTTGCTACGTGCAAGGCAAAAGCCCTCCCCACTGTGCTATCGCTCCATTCCCAAGTATAGCATGTTTGATGATTGCAGGGGAGGGAGTGGGGGGTGAAGGGGGCTCAGATGTGGACTCCGGGGTCACATCGGTGCCCGGGTTCTTCTGTCTTCTGCATCCTCCAGAGATGCCACTGAGGAGGAGGGCGCAGCACCCCTCCCCACCCAGCCCTCACTTCTTCCCCTTCCTCCAGGTCTCCGAACGGCCCCGGAGCCTCCCCCCGGCCCCCGAATCCGAGAGCTCTCCTTGACTGCTCTGCAGGACCCACCCCAATCCTGAACAGAGTGCGGAAAGAGCAGAGAACGTGAAGAGGCCGGAATCCGGCGGGTCCGGATGGACTCAGGGAGGACATAGGCGGGACAAGAGACAAAGAGACGGGCCGGGGCCCCAGGACTCGGGGCTGGATGCCCAACTCATGTTTCTGTCCTTCCCTCTGCTCAGCCCCAACCTGTGATCGCTGCTGGGGACAGAATACGCCCCCACTCGGCCCGGGTACCCGAGCAGGACCCGCTGTGCCAAAGCTCCCGTGTCCAGTGCCAAGTTTCAGAAGGCCTCTAAGAATCAGGGTGGACAAAGACGGGGTTCCCAGGGCAGTCGGGCGTCCTGATTGAGGACTGTCGAGCCATGGGTTGAGGCCAAGTTAGGGCACATCGCTGTCTGCTCAGGCCCAGGGAGAAGCCTCGCTCCGAGCCCAGAGCGGAGAGAGCTGGAGAGGAAAAGAGGGAAGGGAAAGTGAGTCAGGAGGGAAGAGGAGAGAGAAAGAAGAGGGATGGGAGGAGGCGGAAGTCGAAGGAGAAGGACGAGGTGGAGAAGGAGGAGGAAGGAGAAAGGAACATGGGGGGACCTTGAAGAAGAGGAGAGAAGACGGGACAGGAGAGGAGCGGCTGGTGGGGGGATGGGAGATTGGAGCACATGACTGTTTGCCATCTGCCCAGAGGACAGGGCAGGATGCAAGGGCATGGGGGGGTATTTATAAGGGCCACCGGTGGGGAGATGGGCACCCCTGCGTGGTCTGCAGGCACATCTGGCCTTCCCAGACACGGGGGGTCCTTTCCAAGCTTCAGCCAACTGTGTATTGGGGAGTTTAGGGGCATTTTATTATTGATCATATTATTATTGTTATTATATTGCTATTTTTATTAAACTTCCCCTACTGATAAGTGGGGGACAAAAAAGATATTTATCCTCTCAGACGCTCTGTTCCTGGCTGGGATCAGGCCTGACTCCATGAGGCAGTACGGAAACAATAAAGAACTTTCGATGCCACCCTCCTCTCTGCCTGACTCTCTCCTCCTGGGGTTCAGTGGGGGAATCAGGATGAAACACACATCTGGCTATAACCGTGTCCAAAAAAAATTCTCTCTGGGACTGGAGTGAGAGTACAAAACGGAAGCCGTGTGCCTTGCATACTGCCAACCCGGATTCAATCCCCAGGATACCATATGGTCCCCCATGCACTGCCAGGAGTAACCCCTGTGCATTGCCAGTGTGACCCAAAAAGAAAAAAATATCTGACATTGAAAAACTGAAGAAGCTGGAGGGGTATACCATGGGTAGGGAGGGTGTGTGCCTTGCACGTAACATCCCATTTTGATCTCCAGCACCCTCTAGGGCCCCCGAGCCCTGCCAGGGTGATCCCTGAGTGCAGAGCCAGTGTAAAGACTAAGTTGGTATGACACCAACCCCCTAAAGGGCTTCAGAGCCCTTTGCACCCTCTGTCTTCCAGGAGCACCCTGAGCCCCCTCCTCCTGAGAGCCTGCCAGGGTTGTAACCCGCATCCCTTCACCTTGGGCCTCAGGCCCCTGCAGTTCCCATTGCCGAACGCTGCTCCTCCCAACTATTCCCACTTTCGTCCCCCAAGAGCGGTTCCTTTACATGCTTCCTCACCCGCCTCCACACAGTCCCTAACCCTCTGCCCAAGCCACAGCTGTGCCCTACCCCCTGCCGGGTGTGCCCAGGCTTCCCACTCCCCACTGGGCCTGCCTATGAGCTCCTGAATCCTCGTCGCCACACTCACATGTCAGCCAGAGCCTCCTTGCAGATGCTCAGAGTGAACACAAGTGACCTGGGACGCCTCCATCCCCATCTGATCAGAGCACGCCTCTCAGTTCCCTCTTTTCCCACAAACAAGACCCTTTTCCATTATTAGTCTTTTTTTGGCGGGGGACAAGCCCCGCAATGCTCAGGGGTTATTCCTGGCTCTGCATTCAGGAATTACTCCTGGCGGTGCTCAGGGGACCATATGGGATGCTGGGAATCAAACCTGGGTCGGCCGCGTGCAAGGCAAATACCCTGCCCGCTGTACTATCGCTCCAGCCCCCTGAATGCATCTTTAAAACATAACAAGTACCAAGTTTTTTTCATGTCTGAGCGTCCTGATGCCCCCTGTTTTGGATTACATTTGTGATGCCCTTATGATTTTAAACTCCAATATAAGTATAACTGAAACAGTAAAGAGTGAAAGAGAAATTATACAGTGGGTAGGGCATTTCACTGTATGTGGCTGACCCAGGTTCAATCCTTGGTACCACAGATAGTTCTCCAACCCTGTTAAGAATAATCCCTGAGCACAGAGCCAGGAGTAAGCCCTGAGCCTCACTGGATGTCGCCAGAAAACAACAACAACAACAACAACAAAAAATTCCCCCCCAAATGAAAATTTCCCCATTCATCTTCTTACTGGCCCCAGAATATTTGAAGAACTTGTAGCATAATAGCATCTGTGAATCAGAAATTCTCAAAAAAAACCCTGCCTCACATCACAGAAGCAGAAATTAAATCAAAACATTGTTTTTTGAAGTTTGTCACATTGTTATCTCTCTAGCTGATGTCTGCAACCTTGGATATTTACTTCTCTGTGTTTCATTAAGGTTGCATCAAGTATTACTGAAGTTGTTAGATTGGTTAGCTGACATAGAATAACTTTTAAATGGGTGATTTCTGTGGCTCTGCAAATCCATAGAATATTGACAGTTGAAGCCGTCTGCGTTTTGAGGTACGGGTTTTGAGCTATCTATAATTTTATATAAAAGAATCAGTAAAATGACTAACACATTATTCCGGTGTATACTTAGACTTGTAATAAGGTTAGTAAAAAGGTTCACAAACCTTTAACTTCCTATAGAATGCTGACACCTCAGTGATTCACTGATGAAAATTCATTATCTACATGAAATAATTCTTGTAGTCTCCACAAACTTAAGCACACACGGAAATAATAGTTTTCGTTCATTGAATATATTCTGAGGGCTAGAGTGATACCACAGTGGGTAGGGCATTTGCCTTGCACGCGGCCAACCCAGCGGACCCGGGTTCGACTCCTCTGCCCCTCTTGGAGAGCCAGGCAAGCTTCCGAGAGTATCTCGCCTGCATGACAAAGCCTGGCAAGCTACCCCTGACATATTTGATATACGCCAAGCACAGTAACAACAAGTCTCACAATGGAGACGTTACTGGGCCCGCTCGAGCAAATTGATGAACAACAGGAGGACAGTGTGACAGTGTGATGTAGAAATATATTTCTCTCTAAGATTGGTTGCCTTCTACTTTTAACCCCATCTACTGTGGTGCGGTACTCTTGGTGCATGAATGGTGTGAGGTATGAGATGTCCAGGAATGGGCTTACTTGTGGGTGAGGCTCGGCCTGAGCATGTGGGAATGTCTATGAGCATGGAGGTTGAGTGCTGAAGGATTTTGGTTGCTAGGGCTGGGTCACTTGGGGCAGGGAGGGGCCTCACCCACTCTCCTCCGTATCAAATAAGACAGGACCTTGAGAGAGAGCGCAGAAGCAAGGGTGCTTGCCTTGCATGCCACTAACAAACACCATTTCAATCCCCTGAACCACACAGTCCCCTGAATATCCGCAGGAGAAACTCTGAAGCACAGAGTTTGGAGTAACCCCCAAGCACCACCAGATGTGACCCCGAAACAAACTATATGTATAAAAAGGAAATACATACAAATATACATTTATGAATAAAATAGTTGTATGAAAAAGAAAGCATATGGAGATATGGGATGCTATAGAAACACTGAGAAAAGGGATGATTGCAATAAATGTTATATTTTTTTTAAATCTAAAAACAGGGGCTGGAGAGATAGCACAGTGGGTAGGGCATTTGCCTTGCATGCAGCCGACCTGGGTTCAATTCCCAACATCCCATATGGTCCCCTGAGAACCACCAGTAGTAACTCCTGAGTGCAGAGCCAGGAGTAGCAAGCAGGAAGAGGATATTAAGAAAACTGGAAGATAAGTGACAAACTAGGAGCTAAATCTAAATCTAACTAGACTAAATCT